>CM041196.1:8946984-9494491 GCA_023078555.1 Ulva prolifera
CGCTCCTGGAATGCGGAGCTTGTCACAAAGGACAGCATTCAGACGAGCTAAAATTCTGCATAAGTGTTGCGACCACGTGGGCAATGCAATGGCCCCATTTTCGCATAAGATGCTCATCCAGCTTCGTATTGGCTACATCAACTGTCTGCCTACGACGTTACATTAGAACTTGATAATGGGGCGAAAGGTCTCCTTCTTACATCTTCACGAGCAGATATACATGTATTTAACGTCGAGCATCTCATGCCGGCAAATCTTATAAGCATGGGTATTAGTGCATTCGGGGCACGGATGCTGCACATCCTATATCGATGGCGGTGTACTAGTTGTTGACTCTCTAACGCGGCAACCGCACAATCATGCAAAAGTTTCATCTTCTTCCTCATGTCATTGTGCGGCACCACCGCTCCACCTTAACAACAAGCGACACGTTATGCACGGATGGCCGCAACGTTTGAATGTGTTGCATCCCAAGTGAGAGTACGTGTTTAAACCGGAAGTGTAGTGTTCTTAAATGTACGCTTGATACGCAAGACATGCGGCATGTGTAGATCATATTGTACACCGCAATGACCGTCTACACTCGCACATCACGAAAGCATTTAAGGGCGGGAGCAGAGATTCGAGCATGCACGCGAAGAGCTGCACATGCACGGTGCATGTGTCATGCACGAGACTGTACTCTCAACGCTTGCCGCCATAATCCAGTTTATGCAAGAGTTGAACGTGGTAGCCATCGTCGCATGTGCATGCCTACATTCAAGCACGGCTTGCGTCTTTGTAGTCCGCGCTCTCGACCCCATGTTCATCGTGTAGATTGGCTTATAGTTTGGTGGATGAAACGTTCAAAAATGCGATTCAATCGGTTTGATTCGGTTGGCACCGGTAATTGTTGGTACTTCCTTATACCTCACGTTTGACAGAGCTGCTGAAGATGAACGTGAACTAGGCGATGTTTGCGCAATGGATAAGGCTCGTCACCTTAAGTAGCCGAGCATTGCTAGAATCGGCTATTGGAAGCATTGCAACTTACATGTTGTGCACCACATCCCCGTCCCAGAGAAATACATTTCTGCATGCGACTCCCTTCCTTCAGCCAGCACTGGCTTTCTTCCCTTCGATAGTCCGCCATCCGTAATTCCCATGTCGACCAGGCGGTGAGCGAGCTGCTTCACTTGATCCCACTTGTGCGGTGTCCGGCGTCACTTTGCGACCTTTGGTCTTGTATCATACACCCCAATGTATCAGACACTGCATTTGACTTTTTGAAGACTGATGCGTAGCCTTGCAGTTGCAGGTAGCGCATCCTGCATATTACAACTATCCTACATGCACGAGCGTTACGTCTACACCTCGCCCCCTGATAGCACCCCACATGTATCGATTGCACTGTTGGTTCAAATGGATATCCATGCTTGCGCCTTGATCATTGCATCAGCACTACAATATCGCCAGTGTGCGCGAGCGTCGTGTGGGCAGTGCCCCGAGTTGAGTGGTGCTACACGTGTCCATGCGCCTCGAAAAGCTTCCAATGGTGAAGCTTTTGCGATTGTGCCACGGTTGTTGAGCTTGCGGCTACTTTGCAGCTACCGCATCACTGGAGCCCTCACGTGTTCCAACTTCGAGCAAACCTTGATGTTGCTGTGGTGTTTGCGGCTTGGAGCATGCGGAACTTGCGGAGCCGGCAGTAGATGTTTGGCCGGGTCACGCATTGCTTCACACTATGAAACAATTGCACCATTATCGGTGCATCCTTCATACGAGCAGCAGCATCCAACGTGGTCCACGCCGCGCTCCAGCCGGCAAGGGGCTTGCCCACAAACGCGCCGGCGCTGTCAAGGGCGATTGCCAACTTGTATGACTAAATCGCATGTGCCGTAGCCACATTTTCTGTGCCGCATTCACCTTCACCTCAAGTATTAGTTACACGCTTGCACCTCCCCGGACGTCGTGATAAGTGCCTATCAAAGCGCCAACTTTGAATATGGTCTCAAACATTTCCGATCGCAAGCAGGATTGTTAGGACGCTGGTTAGTCTCATCGAGTGTGCAGGGGGGTTGATGCGCTTGCTTGAGCCAGTATGCTGACTGTGCATGATGACGTGGAGGGGCGCGTACCTTGCCGGATCAGGGCGCGAGTGGCAGAAATGAAAGTAAGAAAAAGTTTCAGAACATTTATGTGCACACGTTCTCCTCCTGCTTGATCAGAGGCAAGGTCTTAAGCCTAGGAAACATGCTTGAGCCCGTTTGTAAATCTTAAGTCTTACATACGTGATTTCAAAGAAGCAGGTTGTCTCGGGTCAGGCCCAAATCGGGTCAGCCCAATAACGGGTCACTTTGCGCTGCGGAGATACAGAGACGGCTACAACGAGCCTCGCACGTGTCAACGCGAAAGCATAGACATCGTATGTTTGTTGGCTGTCGGTTTGCGTTGAAACGGCGCCATGTCAGTCCCACATGTGGCTTTGAGCGGCTTGAGTATGCCGTGCTCCATTTCTCATGACATGGCAGCCTAGAACTACGCGCGAGTTTCGCCGCCGCCTGCGTTACCACATATCTCCTTTGGATGCTTTTTTAAATGCCTCAGTGGAGCCGAGGAGCTTGGCGTGGCCCGCGTCGACCTGATTTGAGGGCGAAAGTAACCGGATCCAACTGTATCGCGCATAACGGAGCCCGATAGATCTTAGAACAGCTGTAACAACATGCGGTAACCATGTAGATTCAACTATGTTACATTGGTGCTCTGTATTTTCGAGAAAGGTACAGTCAGCTGGCAATGCACCCGCTATGGCGGGACGTGTTGGTCAGCTGTGACTCGGCGGTCCCGCATGACATTTCACGCGCACTACACACTGCAAAAGCGGAGCAATTTCAAAATTTTCAACATGTCACTTTTGATGTACTTTGTTGATTGACGACAGGCCGGTCTAGGCCGGTCTTGTTTGTTTGTCCTGAAAGAGCCTGATGTGTTACTGGGAACATTGCTACAGGCATACAACTTGCTTCGCGCACTTCGGTCTTACATGACGCAATCGCATTACATCCGCGATTATTTACCCCCTCCGGAGTGTCGTGATGCACACAACGCTGTCAGACTTTGATTTGACACACGCAGCTGCCAGGGCTGACACCTAACCCCATTCGGGCGTGACCCAAGAACTTGCTGTAAACACGCCATATTGACAATTGGATCCGCGGACATGAGCTCGAGCCGCTCAGGCCAAGCCGAGCTCGGCACACGTGTAGAGCGCCGTTGGGTAGTGTCCATGGCCGCGGTGGTGATGGGAGGGTCGGGGCATAGCTGTGCATGGTAGCCCAAACTCGCACTAGTT
Organism: Ulva prolifera; assembly: GCA_023078555.1. Taxonomy (NCBI): domain Eukaryota; kingdom Viridiplantae; phylum Chlorophyta; class Ulvophyceae; order Ulvales; family Ulvaceae; genus Ulva; species Ulva prolifera. Next base: position 8,950,316 of record CM041196.1, read on the forward strand.
GTTTCGCAAGGATCTATGGGTCGTGATGCTGACCCGCAGAAACAGACAGCATACCGTACTAAATCAAAAGCATCGATACATAACGCATATTGTAGGTGCAAATGCTGTTGAAACACCCCCCTATCACACATACTGCATGCCTAATGGATCGTATCGCCGAATATGTTATGTACACTCGTAACGTCGAGGGCACCTCACGTCTCCAACTGCATGTCGCGCTTACCTCAGATTCTCTGGGCTCAACATATTGATGATGTTAACGATGACACATCGGAGCCTAGCCCACTACGCGGCCAAAGGGTGCACTCGAGGTGATGTAGTAGCAGTACCACAGCAGTATATTTCAGCCATTATGTGGCGTGTGCTCTATAAACCTCGAAACATGGAATGGGCGACAAGTTCGTGGCAGTTGATATTCATACATACCTGTGTGATGCAACAGCTAATGCATACGGAACTGTAATGATCCTTCGACGAGACTGTGTGTTTCAAGACGGAGATGTGTTGCTCGATGGTGGGCCCGCTGACAAAGCGCACAGAGCGCTACGAACTCTATCGAATTGAGCTGCAGGATCGTTTGCAGCGCTCTACTTTACGAAAATAATCATCTAGCTGCTACCTAAACGCACTAAAAGGGCTGGATTGTGCCTGCCGCCGTTTTGGCGCTGCCTGCGACGCACGCTGGCCCATCACAGGCCGCCAAACTCAGTCACAACCCTGGTAGTTGGACACAGTGCAGATGCACGCAAGATGCACAATGAATGTGTGGTCTACGGGGTGAGGCAGGGTTACAAGGTCGGTTCACCTCGCTGTCGGTCAACCCATGGCACGCAGTCAACGCGGTCCCTGGCGGGTTGGCAACGGAGGAAGCGCGTAGGGCGCATGGGGATCTATTGCTAGGGGGGGAACCAACACGGCCTCTGGGGGCCACTTGAAGGCGCGGTGAGCAAAGATGGCACTACGTGCGTAGCCCACCGGACGGGCGTAGGCGCGGGGTGGCGGGGTGGCGGGGTGCGGGTTGCGCGCGGGGTGTCCGGACACCGATAACTGTGATGTGGTTGCCGTGGACGGGCCCGTCCACGGGGGCGGGGCTGCGGAAGTGGCATGTGGAGCCAAGGTGCTGAGGTGGTGGGAGCGTGGCAGTTAGACAGTAGCAATAGCTGTTCTATATGTTTTAGGAAGTTATGCACGTGTGTATGCTCCGAGGGTGGTGTTGGTACGGGTGTGCATGCTTTGGAGTTTGAAGCTAGTGTGAGTGCATGTTTGTTGGTCCCTCGCAGCGGGAGGATAGCATGGGTCTACAAGTGCAAGCTTCATTTGTAGCAACTTGTGATGTGTTGCTCTATGTCGTGGTGCCCATTGAGTTCCTAGTATAGGACAGAGAGTGTGGGCCAGAGTGTGCAAGCTTCTGTTGCGATAACTTGTGTTCTTTTGTGATCAGATGACATCTGTCCATGTGCAGAGAATGCAGGCCTGAATGTGCATGCCTGAAGCACCGCAGTGCTGCTACTGGTGTGACATTGTGTATGTATGTATGCATGATTACATAGCCGTATCCATTTGGACATTGACAACTCCGAAACCCGGGCTCACCGGGACCGGGACCACCGGGACCGGGACTTGTGTTGTTTGTTGCTATTCCATCGTTCGATGCTTTCATTGGTCTGCCTGCTTTGCCATCAGAAGGCCAGCGCCAATTGTGCTGCAGAGGCGACTAGCTAGATCTCTGTTGTGAGGGGCTGCAGCAGGATTGTCAGGAAAGCTAATATTTGTGCAGGTCGGACGCGCAGTCCTCATTCAGGTCAGGTCAGGACAGCCAGCATCTCATACCTTCTGCGCACAGAGGTAGAACCGAGAGATGCTAAAGGAGAGTGCTAGTACCGGGAAACAGTAAGGAGAATGGTTACAGCTCTCCGTGTGCACAGCCATATATGCACACTGAATAGTCAAGATTACGGCGGGAGATCCTCGCAGGATCTCCCTCACTACTCCGGGACAATCCCGCTGGCGGCTTACCCCTACACATGATCCGCGGATCATTCGTGCATGGGTGCACCTGTCACCACACTGCTGCCCGCAGGCGCATGCATTGTGACAAGGATATGGTGATTAACACACTGTATGTACTGTCACGGAGCGGCTCAGTGAAGTAGCGGATTGTGGCCGTCGGCAGACAGCGCATGCTGTGCGATGCAGCAAAATTTGCAGTCGAGAGTACACTTGTCATTTGTTGAGAGCTTGTGCAGCTGTGTGCGCAGCGGTAGTGCATCTTCGCAACAGCGACGGTACATGCCCCTGGAATAGCAACGCAGCGTATCGCTTCTCTAGCTACATATCTGCAGTAGATTGGTACCCGTCCTGGGCGAACAATCGATGATAAGTTGCATCTGGCGTGCTTTGTAGCTGGTACGCTGGGACAGCGACGTCATGCTGCTGTGCAAGCAGCCGAGCAGAGGAAACGGCACATTCCAATGCGGTGAGATGAGCTTCGTTTCCTTGCTCCAGAGATCTCTGCGAGTGTATATCTCGGCGTGGCGGTGAACAGCAAAGGAGAGCTGCCAGGCGTCGCGGGCAATACAGAGCGGTTGCATCATTGACAGCTGTGGGTGGAGCATACAGTTTTGACAATAGGACGTAAAATACTCGATGCAGCATGGTCATACGATCGACACGGCCGCACACAGCAAGAGTGTGATTTGTCACAGCATACCCGGACCATCAGTCCGAAGATGGCTACCAATCGAACTTCATCGGAGCCAGCCCAGGGCAGCATCTACAGCTGCTTGAGAAGATATCAATCCTCTGCAAGCTGTGCGCGGTTGAGTTTGCACACAGCAGGCATTCAGCACGGCTCACAGCGCGCACAGAGCGTCGTCGACTACAGAAACAGAGGATGCAGCCACGCATGCAGCGGGGGCCGTTTGTGAACTACAGAATCTCGGAAGCTACATGTGCATCTGCAAAGTTTGTCTGATCGGTGAAAGCAACCGTCCGTTCCAAGTCTGCTCGGCAGCCGGTACGCCGAGACATGCACGGGCTGCAGCGCTGTCCTGCTGGGACGGCGTGCTGAAGCATGCAGCAAAATTAATTGTATACCTGTTTCCGGCTGTGTCGCTGCACGTCCGCACGCTACAGGTGTCGCGCAGAGCTGTCAAGGTTGGTGCCAGGACCATGCCGGAACGATTGATCGAATACTCCGGAACAGTTGACCATGTACACGGTCGACGCGGTGCCAGGGGGCGATCGCTACATACGGGACCCGTGGAATCGGTGGCAAGGGGGGCGATCCGACACGTGGGGAGGGTCGCAAGCCTCTAAGGCCCGGTGGGCAATCATACTCGTCGTATTCTGATTGTGCAGCATCTTGCTGCTGCGAGACTACAACGGCATCGTCAGCGGTGACACCGTCCGCAATGTCTGATTATGCAAAACAACTAGTATCGCCTTGGACAACTCAAGTGCGACGGCGGCACTATACACACTACGAAAGTCATGTCTCCCATCTGTTCATGGCAGCTTGTGCTTGGCAACGGTGTACACTGACGCTGTTGCACATGTGTTACACATCCATCACAGGCCCTATCAACCACTGTTTTAATGCATGCGCCTACGGGCAGAAGTGTGGTGACGAGTGTACCCATGCACCATCGATTTGCGGATCCAGTGCGGGGGCAAGCCGCCAGCGGGATTGTCCTGGAGTAGTTAGGGGGATCCTGCGAGGATTTCCCGCCGCAACCTTGACTGATCAGTGTGCATATATGGATGCGCACATTAAGAGCTGTAACCTTTCTCTCTACTGCTTCACGGTGCTGGTATCTCCCCTTCAGCGTTCCTCGGTTCTACCTCCGTGCGCAGCAGGTATGGAACGCTGGCTGCTCTGACATGGCCTGTACTAAGACTGCTCACATATGCTCGTCTGACCTGATAAGATAGCGTTTCTGACAGCCACCTCTCCTCGTTGTCGATAGGCGTGTCATGAGCCTTCCTCCCGAGGCATTCATCTAAAATCAGTTCGAATTTAGCAGAATGCTTGAAGCCATCTCGAATGAACTCCCCATCATCCCAACACCGAGTGTACCCAATGTGGCGAAGCCCAGCCTGGTGGTCAGGCAATCCTAACCTATTATAGGAATGCTTGAGCCAATGAAAGATGGCTGCAGCCACTATCCATAATTCATTTTGAGGACCTTCTTTACTGGTTCATTATCGATGTGACATGCAGGCAATCTCTAGATTCGCTCGTAGTGAGTGCGCGAAGCATTGACAAGCCACGTGACGCCGATGCGACAAATGCTAAAAGGATCGGAGTGATTTGTCCAGGTCCAGCACACGGGCGTACCTGCAGGTGACGAACTACAGAACAATGATTAGCTGATCTGTCCCAGTCACGCTAAAACCGAAGGCCCCCAAAAAAACAAAACCCATTGTTCCCGCGTCTTGTCCCACTTCAAGCCGCGACGAACCTTGACATTCATTACGATACATCTTAACGCTCGGCGGTAAAGGAGTGTAAAATGTGGTACTTGTTGTAGTTGGGGCATATAGGGGGCAAAATGCCCTTGATGTGTACTTGGACACTGATTTTCAAACACTCGCTGTGTGTCAGCAAAACTCAGCGCCAGTGTTGCAGCTCGCGCCTTCGTCATGAGTAATGCTCGGCCCGAGTGCCGAGTCTCCAGAAATTTCACAAATAGCTTTGACTCATAACGGATGCCACATTGCCGTGCCTCGCATGTATTGTGTACACAATAAAACTGCCCCCGATATCCTTGCTGTGAATTATTACGGTGTATGTCTTGGTCTAACCGTATCTAGCACAGCCGTTCTTTGGCAGCCGGTGCGGAATTGTGAGTAGTGAAGCACTCGGAGATGCTAGCAAGATATTGCTACCGGAAATCAAGCCTCGAGAACATATGCCGATGCTGCAAGACGCTCCTGCATAGCAATTGTTATGAATGGCATGGCTCGATAAAGATTGTACAACATCGTTGAGTGCGCTCAAGTGGCTCTCACGTTGAATGGCATGCTATTGCGGGCTCAGACCTGATCTATATTCGAAATCATCAAACTACATAGCCTTCGATCTGCAGCGTTCATCGCCCAATCAGCTACCCTTGCTCAGCTCTGTAGGACCGTTCAAGTTTTGGAGACGTTCACACTAGCTAGCCAATGTGTAATTGTGCGCTTTAACCTGCTCGTCGAGGCACAAAGCGCAAGAAGATTCTCCTCTCAGCTTTCACAATTAGTGTAGCTGATTGCCCATCGGGCATCTGAGCCTTCTCCTCCACAGACGTCGCCCCCCAAAGCACCGTGTCACCGTGTCACCGTGTCACCGACTGTATGCTTTGCCCCCGACGCCTTATCAACCGCATATCCCTGCTCTGTGTGCCGCGTGTCACCATGCACTTGTCTCTACAACGTCCCCGCACCGTCTCACGGGCGCCGCGCACTTTTCTGTGGGTGCGTGTTGTGTGTGGAGGACCATTCGCATAGCCCGTCGCATCAAAATATTTTATTAAAAATGTACACTGAACAACGCACTCGCTGCGAGGGTGTAGCTGTGATCGGCAGCAACTGCAAGGCCGCCGTGCATAAACCTGGTCATGGGGACCTGCTCTCATTGCGCAAGATACTAGACGCATCGCACATCTGAATGAGCTGATATATTTCCGCCTTGGCATGGTGACGTTTCGCTGTGAGCTAGGCCTGACCGACGCCAAATGCAGAGGCCTACAGTCCAGGCACGCAGATCCGACAATGCGCTAATGCCATCCCTCACAACATTGGACACATTGATAACCAAACATCAAGTAAACCCCTTTGATAACTACTTACCGCAATGAGATGCATCTGCAGATGTGGCATGCGCATGTGGACGACATCGATGACAAGGTCTGAGTACACCATTCATCTAGAAATTGGCATGCCGGAATATGTACGTACACTACTTCATGCGTGTTTGAGCCAACACGCGTGAATTGTTGTCCATTGCTCCGGCTGCTCAGCCGCTACATCCTCATCGCAAATCGTAATGTGTACCGGCGATACTATCTCATAACAAAGCTGCTGCCTAACCAGACTTACAATTATGGCCAGCGGCAACATAGGCCGGCAGCAACATCAATTGTGATGCGAGGATATCATGAATTTGGGATCAACTATCGCACTGCAAGTGTGACCATTCATTAAGTTTGTTGGCACCTCAGGTGACATTCCGCAAAATGATTCAGCCATTTGAGGTATTTTACGACACACTTCAGCATGGTGTCACTTCCGAACTTCATTGCAGCATAAAATCAACGCACCTGTCCCCAAGACTGGCTTTTGCAGTGCAACCGCCCATTAGATAAACTCTGCATATGCTTACGTAGCTCAGATGCAGTGCCATGTTGTGCCGTGCCGTTGGAATGGCCTGTGCCGTTTACGCTGCATGAGTGCATCCTAGCTACAACGGAGATACAACGGAGATACATATGACGTCTCGGAGAATAACATCAGCATTAGAGCCGGTGGAGCCGGTAGGGCCATTAGACGTTTCATCAATTCTGCACAAACAACATATATAGCGTATTGCTTGGATGGTATTGTTTGACCGGTATTGCATAAACAGCTGGTGACGGTTTGCAGCACGCCAACACATCTCTCCCGGATACATTCCCGTTTGACCATGCATAACGCATCGCGAGCACGGTAGAGGGCGAGTTTACCAGCCATTCAGCGTAATCGGTGTATTCATCCTTTGCAAGCATTATTCTTAGCGTATTGCCTGTATCAGTTTTGCTTCACATCAAAAGATCTCTCCCAGTAAAATTCCGGGTGGACCATGCATACCACGCGTGCCGCGTGATGAAGGGCGAATTTTTCAGCCATTGCCGTGTGATCGCTGCATATATTCAGTGCAAATAACATTTGTTGCGTATTGCTTGAATCGGTTAAACTTCAAATCAAAGATCTCTTCCGGTAACGTTCCGGGCGGACCATGCATACCACGCGTGCCGCTTGGTGGAGGGCGAGTCTATCGGCCATTGCGGTGTGATCGCTGCATATATCTTATGCAAACATCATTTGTGGCGTATTGCTTGAATCAGTTTTTCTTCCCATCAAAACATCTCCCCCGGTAACATTCCAGACGGATCATGCATAGCGTGTGTGCTGCTTGGTGGAGGGCGAGTCTATCAGCCCTTGCGATGTGATCGGTGCATCTATCCTGTGCAAACATCATTTGTTGAGCATTACCTGACTCGGTTTTGCTTCCCATCAAAATATCTCTCCCGGTAACATTCCGGGCCCACCATGCATAACACGCGGGCTGCATGGTGAAGGGCGAATTTATTAACCATTGCGCTATGATTGGTGCATCTATTCAGTGCAAACATCATATGTTGCGTATTACCTGACTCGGTTTTAAATCACATCAAAAGATCTCTCCCAGTAACATTCCGAGTGGACTATGCATACTAGCGTGCAGCTTGGTGGAGGGCGCATTTATCAGCCATTGCGGTTTGATCGCTGCAATATTCAGTGCAAACATCATATGTTGCGTATTACCTGACTCGGTTTTGCTTCAATTTTAAAGATCTCTCCCGATAACATTCCGGGTGGACCATGCATACCACGCGTGCCGCTTGGTGGAGGGCGAATTGATCAGCCCTTGCGCTGTGATCGGTGCATATATCCTGTGCAAACATCATTTGTTGAGCATTACCTGACTCAGTTTTGCTTCCCATCAAAAGATCTCTCCCGGTAACATTCCGGGCGGACCACGCATACCACGCGTGCCGCTTGGTGGAGGGCGAATTTATCAGCCATTTCGGTGTTATCGGTGCATATATCGTGTGCAAACATCATTTGTGGTGTATTGCTTGAATCGGTTTCGCTTCACATCAAAAGATCTCTCCCGATAACATTCCGGGTGGACCATGCATACCACGCGTGCCGCTTGGTGGAGGGCGAATTGATCAGCCCTTGCGCTGTGATCGGTGCATATATCCTGTGCAAACATCATTTGTTGAGCATTACCTGACTCAGTTTTGCTTCCCATCAAAAGATCTCTCCCGGTAACATTCCGGGCGGACCATGCATACCACGCGTGCCGCTTGGTGGAGGGCGCATTTATCAGCCATTGCGGTTTGATCGCTGCAATATTCAGTGCAAACATCATATGTTGCGTATTACCTGACTCGGTTTTGCTTCACATCAAAAGATCTCACCCAGTAACATTCCGGGTGGACCATGCATAACACGCGGGCCGCGTGGTGAAGGGCGAATTTATCAACCATTGCGATATGATCGGTGCATCTATTCAGTGCAAACATCATTTGTTGAGTATTACCTGACTCAGTTTTGCTTTCCATCAAAACATCTCTCCCAGTAACATTCCGGGTGGATCATGCATAACACGCAGGCCGCGTCGTGAAGGGCGAATTTATCAACCATTGCGCTATTATCGGTGCATCTATTCAGTGCAAACATCATTTGTTGGGTATTATTTGACTCAGTTTTGCTTCCCATCAAAACATCTCTCCCGGTAACATTCCGGGCCCACCATGCATAACACGCGGGCTGCGTGGTGAAGGGCGAATTTATCAACCATTGCGCTATGATCGGTGCATCTATTCAGTGCAAACATCATTTGTTGAGTATTACCTGACTCAGATTTGCTTCCCGTCAAAATATCTCTCCCGGTAACATTCCGGGCGGACCACGCATACCACGCGTGCCGCTTGGTGGAGGGCGAATTTATCAGCCATTTCGGTGTTATCGGTGCATATATCGTGTGCAAACATCATTTGTGGTGTATTGCTTGAATCGGTTTCGCTTCACATCAAAAGATCTCTCCCGATAACATTCCGGGTGGACCATGCATACCACGCGTGCCGCTTGGTGGAGGGCGAATTGATCAGCCCTTGCGCTGTGATCGGTGCATATATCCTGTGCAAACATCATTTGTTGAGCATTACCTGACTCAGTTTTGCTTCCCATCAAAAGATCTCTCCCGGTAACATTCCGGGCGGACCATGCATACCACGCGTGCCGCTTGGTGGAGGGCGCATTTATCAGCCATTGCGGTTTGATCGCTGCAATATTCAGTGCAAACATCATATGTTGCGTATTACCTGACTCGGTTTTGCTTCACATCAAAAGATCTCACCCAGTAACATTCCGGGTGGACCATGCATAACACGCGGGCCGCGTGGTGAAGGGCGAATTTATCAACCATTGCGATATGATCGGTGCATCTATTCAGTGCAAACATCATGTGTTGAGCATTACCTGACTCGGTTTTGCTTCACATCAAAAGATCTCTCCCAGTAACATTCCGGGTGGACCATGCATAACACGCAGGCCGCGTGGTGAAGGGCGAATTTATCAACCATTGCGCTATTATCGGTGCATCTATTCAGTGCAAACATCATTTGTTGAGTATTACCTGACTCAGTTTTGCTTCCCGTCAAAAGATCTCTCCCGGTAACATTCCGGGCGGACCATGAATACCACGCGTGCCGCTTGGTGGAGGGCGAATTTATCAGCCATTTCGGTGTGATCGGTGCATATATCGTGTGCAAACATCATTTGTGGTGTATTGCTTGAATCGGTTTCGCTTCACATCAAAAGATTTCTCCCGCTAACATTCCGGGCGCACCATGCATACCACGCGTGCCGCGTGGTGGAGGGCGAATTGATCAGCCCTTGCGCTGTGATCGGTGCATATATCCTGTGCAAACATCATATGTTGAGCATTACCTGACTCGGTTTTGCTTCACATCAAAAGATCTCTCCCGGTAACATTCCGGGCGGACCATGCATACCACGCGTGCCGTGTGGTGGAGGGCGAATTTATCAGCCCTTGCGGTGTGATCGGTGCATATATCGTGTGCAAAAATCATTTGTGGTGTATTGCTTGAATCGGTTTCGCTTCATATCAAAAGATTTCTCCCGCTAACATTCCGGGCGCACCATGCATACCACGCGTGCCGCGTGGTGGAGGGCGAATTGATCAGCCCTTGCGCTGTGATCGTGCATATATCCTGTGCAAACATCATGTGTTGAGCATTACCTGACTCGGTTTTGCTTCACATCAAAAGATCTCTCCCAGTAACATTCCGGGTGGACCATGCATAACACGCAGGCCGCGTGGTGAAGGGCGAATTTATCAACCATTGCGCTATTATCGGTGCATCTATTCAGTGCAAGCATCATTTGTTGAGTATTACCTGACTCAGTTTTGCTTCCCGTCAAAAGATCTCTCCCGGTAACATTCCGGGCGGACCATGCATACCACGCGTGCCGCTTGGTGGAGGGCGAATTTATCAGCCATTTCGGTGTGATCGGTGCATATATCGTGTGCAAACATCATTTGTGGTGTATTGCTTGAATCGGTTTTGCTTCACATCAAAAGATCTCTCCCGGTAACATTCCGGGCGGACCATGCATACCACGCGTGCCGCGTGGTGGAGGGCAAATTTATCAGCCCTTGCGCTGTGATTTGTGCATATATCCAGTGCAAACATCATTTGTTGTGTATTGCTGGAATTGGTTTTGCTTCACATCAAAAGATCTCTCCCGGTAACATTCCGGGCGGACCATGCATACCACGCGTGCCGCTTGGTGGAGGGCGAATTTATCAGCCATTTCGGTGTGATCGGTGCATATATCGTGTGCAAACATCATTTGTGGTGTATTGCTTAAATCGGTTTCGCTTCACATCAAAAGATTTCTCCCGCTAACATTCCGGGTGGACCATGCATAACACGCGGGCTACGTGGTGAAGGGCGAATTTATCAACCATTGCGCTATGATCGGTGCATCTATTCAGTGCAAACATCATTTGTTGAGTATTACCTGACTCAGTTTTGCTTCCCGTCAAAAGATCTCTCCCGGTAACAGTCCGGGCGGACCATGCATACCACGCGTGCCGTGTGGTGGAGGGCGAATTTATCAGCCCTTGCGGTGTGATCGGTGCATATATCGTGTGCAAACATCATTTGTGGTGTATTGCTTGAATCGGTTTCGCTTCACATCAAAAGATTTCTCCCGCTAACATTCCGGGCGCACCATGCATACCACGCGTTCCGCGTGGTGGAGGGCGAATTGATCAGCCCTTGCGCTGTGATCGGTGCATATATCCTGTGCAAACATCATATGTTGAGCATTACCTGACTCGGTTTTGCTTCACATCAAAAGATCTCTCCCGGTAACATTCCAGGCGGACCATGCATACCACGCGTGCCGTGTGGTGGAGGGCGAATTTATCAGCCCTTGCGGTGTGATCGGTGCATATATCGTGTGCAAAAATCATTTGTGGTGTATTGCTTGAATCGGTTTTGCTTCACATCAAAAGATCTCTCCCAGTAACATTCCGGGCGGACCATGCATACCACGCGTGCCGCTTGGTGGAGGGCGAATTTATCAGCCATTTCGGTGTGATCGGTGCATCTATTCAGTGCAAACATCATTTGTTGAGTATTACCTGACTCAGTTTTGCTTCCCGTCAAAAGATCTCTCCCGGTAACATTCCGGGCGGACCATGAATACCACGCGTGCCGCTTGGTGGAGGGCGAATTTATCATCCATTTCGGTGTGATCGGTGCATATATTCAGTGCAAACATCATTTGTTGAGTATTACCTGACTCAGTTTTGCTTCCCGTCAAAAGATCTCTCCCGGTAACATTCCGGGCGGACCATGAATACCACGCGTGCCGCTTGGTGGAGGGCGAATTTATCAGCCATTTCGGTGTGATCGGTGCATATATTCAGTGCAAACATCATTTGTTGAGTATTACCTGACTCAGTTTTGCTTCCCGTCAAAAGATCTCTCCCGGTAACATTCCGGGCGGACCATGAATACCACGCGTGCCGCGTGGTGGAGGGCAAATTTATCAGCCCTTGCGCTGTGATTTGTGCATATATCCAGTGCAAACATCATTTGTTGTGTATTGCTGGATTTGGTTTTGCTTCACATCAAAAGATCTCTCCCGGTAAGATTCCGGGCGGACCATGCATAACACGCGGGCTACGTGGTGAAGGGCGAATTTATCAACCATTGCGCTATGATCGGTGCATCTATTCAGTGCAAACATCATTTGTTGAGTATTACCTGACTCAGTTTTGCTTCCCGTCAAAAGATCTCTCCCGGTAACAGTCCGGGCGGACCATGCATACCACGCGTGCCGTGTGGTGGAGGGCGAATTTATCAGCCCTTGCGGTGTGATCGGTGCATATATCGTGTGCAAACATCATTTGTGGTGTATTGCTTGAATCGGTTTCGCTTCACATCAAAAGATTTCTCCCGCTAACATTCCGGGCGCACCATGCATACCACGCGTGCCGCGTGGTGGAGGGCGAATTGATCAGCCCTTGCGCTGTGATCGGTGCATATATCCTGTGCAAACATCATATGTTGAGCATTACCTGACTCGGTTTTGCTTCACATCAAAAGATCTCTCCCGGTAACATTCCGGGCGGACCATGCATACCACGCGTGCCGCTTGGTGGAGGGCGAATTTATCAGCCATTTCGGTGTGATCGGTGCATATATCGTGTGCAAACATCATTTGTGGTGTATTGCTTAAATCGGTTTCGCTTCACATCAAAAGATTTCTCCCGCTAACATTCCGGGTGGACCATGCATAACACGCGGGCTACGTGGTGAAGGGCGAATTTATCAACCATTGCGCTATGATCGGTGCATCTATTCAGTGCAAACATCATTTGTTGAGTATTACCTGACTCAGTTTTGCTTCCCGTCAAAAGATCTCTCCCGGTAACAGTCCGGGCGGACCATGCATACCACGCGTGCCGTGTGGTGGAGGGCGAATTTATCAGCCCTTGCGGTGTGATCGGTGCATATATCGTGTGCAAACATCACTTATTGCGTATTGCTTGAATCGGTTTCGCTTCATATCAAAAGATTTCTCCCGCTAACATTCCGGGCGCACCATGCATACCACGCGTGCCGCTTGGTGGAGGGCGAATTTATCAGCCATTTCGGTGTGATCGGTGCATCTATTCAGTGCAAACATCATTTGTTGAGTATTACCTGACTCAGTTTTGCTTCCCGTCAAAAGATCTCTCCCGGTAACATTCCGGGTTGACCATGCATACCACGCAGGCCGCGTGGTGAAGGGCGAATTTATCAACCATTGCGCTATTATCGGTGCATATATCGTGTGCAAACATCATTTGTGGTGTATTGCTTGAATCGGTTTCGCTTCACATCAAAAGATTTCTCCCGCTAACATTCCGGGCGCACCATGCATGCCACGCGTGCCGCGTGGTGGAGGGCGAATTTAGCAGCCCTTGCGGTGTGATCGGTGCATATATCGTGTGCAAACATCATTTGTGGTGTATTGCTTGAATCGGTTTCGCTTCACATCAAAAGATTTCTCCCGCTAACATTCCGGGCGCACCATGCATACCACGCGTTCCGCGTGGTGGAGGGCGAATTTATCAACCATTGCGCTATGATCGGTGCATCTATTCAGTGCAAACATCATTTGTTGAGTATTACCTGACTCAGTTTTGCTTCCCGTCAAAAGATCTCTCCCGGTAACATTCCGGGCGGACCATGCATACCACGCGTGCCGCTTGGTGGAGGGCGAATTTATCAGCCATTTCGGTGTGATCGGTGCATCTATTCAGTGCAAACATCATTTGTTGAGTATTACCTGACTCAGTTTTGCTTCCCGTCAAAAGATCTCTCCCGGTAACATTCCGGGCGGACCATGAATACCACGCGTGCCGCTTGGTGGAGGGCGAATTTATCAGCCATTTCGGTGTGATCGGTGCATATATTCAGTGCAAACATCATTTGTTGAGTATTACCTGACTCAGTTTTGCTTCCCGTCAAAAGATCTCTCCCGGTAACATTCCGGGCGGACCATGAATACCACGCGTGCCGCTTGGTGGAGGGCGAATTTATCAGCCATTTCGGTGTGATCGGTGCATATATTCAGTGCAAACATCATTTGTTGAGTATTACCTGACTCAGTTTTGCTTCCCGTCAAAAGATCTCTCCCGGTAACATTCCGGGCGGACCATGAATACCACGCGTGCCGCGTGGTGGAGGGCAAATTTATCAGCCCTTGCGCTGTGATTTGTGCATATATCCAGTGCAAACATCATTTGTTGTGTATTGCTGGATTTGGTTTTGCTTCACATCAAAAGATCTCTCCCGGTAAGATTCCGGGCGGACCATGCATAACACGCGGGCTACGTGGTGAAGGGCGAATTTATCAACCATTGCGCTATGATCGGTGCATCTATTCAGTGCAAACATCATTTGTTGAGTATTACCTGACTCAGTTTTGCTTCCCGTCAAAAGATCTCTCCCGGTAACAGTCCGGGCGGACCATGCATACCACGCGTGCCGTGTGGTGGAGGGCGAATTTATCAGCCCTTGCGGTGTGATCGGTGCATATATCGTGTGCAAACATCATTTGTGGTGTATTGCTTGAATCGGTTTCGCTTCACATCAAAAGATTTCTCCCGCTAACATTCCGGGCGCACCATGCATACCACGCGTGCCGCGTGGTGGAGGGCGAATTTAGCAGCCCTTGCGGTGTGATCGGTGCATATATCGTGTGCAAACATCATTTGTGGTGTATTGCTTGAATCGGTTTCGCTTCACATCAAAAGATTTCTCCCGCTAACATTCCGGGCGCACCATGCATACCACGCGTTCCGCGTGGTGGAGGGCGAATTTATCAACCATTGCGCTATGATCGGTGCATCTATTCAGTGCAAACATCATTTGTTGAGTATTACCTGACTCAGTTTTGCTTCCCGTCAAAAGATCTCTCCCGGTAACATTCCGGGCGGACCATGAATACCACGCGTGCCGCGTGGTGGAGGGCAAATTTATCAGCCCTTGCGCTGTGATTTGTGCATATATCCAGTGCAAACATCATTTGTTGTGTATTGCTGGATTTGGTTTTGCTTCACATCAAAAGATCTCTCCCGGTAAGATTCCGGGCGGACCATGCATAACACGCGGGCTACGTGGTGAAGGGCGAATTTATCAACCATTGCGCTATGATCGGTGCATCTATTCAGTGCAAACATCATTTGTTGAGTATTACCTGACTCAGTTTTGCTTCCCGTCAAAAGATCTCTCTCGGTAACAGTCCGGGCGGACCATGCATACCACGCGTGCCGCTTGGTGGAGGGCGAATTTATCAGCCATTTCGGTGTGATCGGTGCATCTATTCAGTGCAAACATCATTTGTTGAGTATTACCTGACTCAGTTTTGCTTCCCGTCAAAAGATCTCTCCCGGTAACATTCCGGGTTGACCATGCATACCACGCAGGCCGCGTGGTGAAGGGCGAATTTATCAACCATTGCGCTATTATCGGTGCATATATCGTGTGCAAACATCATTTGTGGTGTATTGCTTGAATCGGTTTCGCTTCACATCAAAAGATTTCTCCCGCTAACATTCCGGGCGCACCATGCATGCCACGCGTGCCGCGTGGTGGAGGGCGAATTTAGCAGCCCTTGCGGTGTGATCGGTGCATATATCGTGTGCAAACATCATTTGTGGTGTATTGCTTGAATCGGTTTCGCTTCACATCAAAAGATTTCTCCCGCTAACATTCCGGGCGCACCATGCATACCACGCGTTCCGCGTGGTGGAGGGCGAATTTATCAACCATTGCGCTATGATCGGTGCATCTATTCAGTGCAAACATCATTTGTTGAGTATTACCTGACTCAGTTTTGCTTCCCGTCAAAAGATCTCTCCCGGTAACATTCCGGGCGGACCATGCATACCACGCGTGCCGCTTGGTGGAGGGCGAATTTATCAGCCATTTCGGTGTGATCGGTGCATCTATTCAGTGCAAACATCATTTGTTGAGTATTACCTGACTCAGTTTTGCTTCCCGTCAAAAGATCTCTCCCGGTAACATTCCGGGTTGACCATGCATACCACGCAGGCCGCGTGGTGAAGGGCGAATTTATCAACCATTGCGCTATTATCGGTGCATATATCGTGTGCAAACATCATTTGTGGTGTATTGCTTGAATCGGTTTCGCTTCACATCAAAAGATTTCTCCCGCTAACATTCCGGGCGCACCATGCATGCCACGCGTGCCGCGTGGTGGAGGGCGAATTTAGCAGCCCTTGCGGTGTGATCGGTGCATATATCGTGTGCAAACATCATTTGTGATGTATTGCTTGAATCGGTTTCGCTTCACATCAAAAGATTTCTCCCGGTAACATTCCGGGCCCACCATGCATAACACGCGGGCTACGTGGTGAAGGGCGAATTTATCAACCATTGCGCTATGATCGGTGCATCTATTCAGTGCAAACATCATTTGTTGAGTATTACCTGACTCAGTTTTGCTTCCCGTCAAAAGATCTCTCCCGGTAACATTCCGGGCGGACCATGCATACCACGCGTGCCGCTTGGTGGAGGGCGAACTTATCAGCCATTTCGGTGTGATCGGTGCATATATCGTGTGCAAACATCATTTGAGGTGTATTGCTTGAATCGGTTTCGCTTCACATCAAAAGATGTCTCCCGCTAACATTCCGGGCGCACCATGCATACCACGCGTGCCGCGTGGTGGAGGGCGAATTGATCAGCCCTTGCGCTGTGATCGGTGCATATATCCTGTGCAAACATCATGTGTTGAGCATTACCTGACTCGGTTTTGCTTCACATCAAAAGATCTCTCCCAGTAACATTCCGGGTTGACCATGCATACCACGCAGGCCGCGTGGTGAAGGGCGAATTTATCAACCATTGCGCTATTATCGGTGCATCTATTCAGTGCAAACATCATTTGTTGGGTATTATTTTACTCAGTTTTGCTTCCCATCAAAACATCTCTCCCGGTAACATTCCGGGCCCACCATGCATAACACGC
The DNA here is from genome assembly GCA_023078555.1 of Ulva prolifera. Classification (NCBI taxonomy): domain Eukaryota; kingdom Viridiplantae; phylum Chlorophyta; class Ulvophyceae; order Ulvales; family Ulvaceae; genus Ulva; species Ulva prolifera. The sequence continues at coordinate 8,967,194 of CM041196.1, forward strand.
GGGCTACGTGGTGGAGGGCGAGTCGCGTGGTGGAGGGCGAATTTATGGGCTCTTGCGGTGTGATCGGTGCATATATCCAGTGCAAACATCATGTGTTGAGCATTACCTGACTCGGTTTTGCTTCACATCAAAAGATCTCTCCCAGTAACATTCCGGGTGGACCATGCATAACACGCAGGCCGCGTGGTGAAGGGCGAATTTATCAACCTTTGCGCTATCATCGGTGCATCTATTCAGTGCAAACATCATTTGTTGAGTATTACCTGACTCAGTTTTGCTTCCCGTCAAAAGATCTCTCCCGGTAACATTCCGGGCGGACCATGCATACCACGCGTGCCGCTTGTTGGAGGGCGAATTTATCAGCCATTTCGATGTTATCGGTGCATCTATTCAGTGCAAACATCATTTGTTGAACATTACCTGACTCAGTTTTGCTTCCCGTCAAAAGAACTCTCCCGGTAACATTCCGGGCGGACCATGCATACCACGCGTGCCGCTTGGTGGAGGGCGAATTTATCAGCCATTTCGGTGTGATCGGTGCATATATCGTGTGCAAACATCATTTGTGGTGTATTGCTTGAATCGGTTTTGCTTCACATCAAAAGATCTCTCCCGGTAACATTCCGGGCGGACCATGCATACCACGCGTGCCGCGTGGTGGAGGGCAAATTTATCAGCCCTTGCGCTGTGATTTGTGCATATATCCAGTGCAAACATCATTTGTTGTGAATTGCTGGAATTGGTTTTGCTTCACATCAAAAGATCTCTCCCGGTAACATTCCGGGCGGACCATGCATACCACGCGTGCCGCGTGGTGGAGGGCAAATTTATCAGCCCTTGCGCTGTGATTTGTGCATATATCCAGTGCAAACATCATTTGTTGTGAATTGCTGGAATTGGTTTTGCTTCACATCAAAAGATCTCTCCCGGTAACATTCCGGGCGGACCATGCATACCACGCGTGCCGCTTGGTGGAGGGCGAATTTATCAGCCATTTTGGTGTGATCGGTGCATATATCGTGTGCAAACATCATTTGTGGTGTATTGCTTGAATCGGTTTCGCTTCACATCAAAAGATTTCTCCCGCTAACATTCCGGGTGGACCATGCATAACACGCAGGCCGCGTGGTGAAGGGCGAATTTATCAACCATTGCGCTATTATCGGTGCATCTATTCAGTGCAAACATCATTTGTTGGGTATTATTTGACTCAGTTTTGCTTCCCATCAAAACATCTCTCCCGGTAACATTCCGGGCCCACCATGCATAACACGCGGGCTGCGTGGTGAAGGGCGAATTTATCAACCATTGCGCTAATATCGGTGCATCTATTCAGTGCAAACATCATTTGTTGAGTATTACCTGACTCAGTTTTGCCTTCCGTCAAAAGATCTCTCCCGGTAACATTCCGGGCGGACCATGCATACCACGCGTGCCGCTTGGTGGAGGGCGAATTTATCAGCCATTTCGGTGTGATCGGTGCATCTATTCAGTGAAAACATCATTTGTTGAGTATTACCTGACTCAGCTTTGCTTCCCGTCAAAAGATCTCTCCCGGTAACATTCCGGGCGGACCATGAATACCACGCGTGCCGCTTGGTGGAGGGCGAATTTATCAGCCATTTCGGTGTGATCGGTGCATATATCGTGTGCAAACATCATTTGTGGTGTATTGCTTGAATCGGTTTTGCTTCACATCAAAAGATCTCTCCCGGTAACATTCCGGGCGGACCATGCATACCACGCGTGCCGCGTGGTGGAGGGCAAATTTATCAGCCCTTGCGCTGTGATTTGTGCATATATCCAGTGCAAACATCATTTGTTGAGTATTACCTGACTCAGTTTTGCTTCCCGTCAAAAGATCTCTCCCGGTAACATTCCGGGCGGACCATGCATACCACGCGTGCCGCTTGTTGGAGGGCGAATTTATCAGCCATTTCGATGTTATCGGTGCATCTATTCAGTGCAAACATCATTTGTTGAACATTACCTGACTCAGTTTTGCTTCCCGTCAAAAGAACTCTCCCGGTAACATTCCGGGCGGACCATGCATACCACGCGTGCCGCTTGGTGGAGGGCGAATTTATCAGCCATTTCGGTGTGATCGGTGCATATATCGTGTGCAAACATCATTTGTGGTGTATTGCTTAAATCGGTTTCGCTTCACATCAAAAGATTTCTCCCGCTAACATTCCGGGTGGACCATGCATAACACGCGGGCTACGTGGTGAAGGGCGAATTTATCAACCATTGCGCTATGATCGGTGCATCTATTCAGTGCAAACATCATTTGTTGAGTATTACCTGACTCAGTTTTGCTTCCCGTCAAAAGATCTCTCCCGGTAACAGTCCGGGCGGACCATGCATACCACGCGTGCCGTGTGGTGGAGGGCGAATTTATCAGCCCTTGCGGTGTGATCGGTGCATATATCGTGTGCAAACATCACTTATTGCGTATTGCTTGAATCGGTTTCGCTTCATATCAAAAGATTTCTCCCGCTAACATTCCGGGCGGACCATGCATACCACGCGTGCCGCTTGGTGGAGGGCGAATTTATCAGCCATTTCGGTGTGATCGGTGCATCTATTCAGTGCCATCATCATTTGTTGAGTATTACCTGACTCAGTTTTGCTTCACATCAAAAGATTTCTCCCGCTAACATTCCGGGCGCACCATGCATACCACGCGTGCCGCGTGGTGGAGGGCGAATTGATCAGCCCTTGCGCTGTGATCGGTGCATATATCCTGTGCAAACATCATATGTTGAGCATTACCTGACTCGGTTTTGCTTCACATCAAAAGATCTCTCCCGGTAACATTCCGGGCGGACCATGCATACCACGCGTGCCGCTTGGTGGAGGGCGAATTTATCAGCCATTTCGGTGTGATCGGTGCATATATCGTGTGCAAACATCATTTGTGGTGTATTGCTTAAATCGGTTTCGCTTCACATCAAAAGATTTCTCCCGCTAACATTCCGGGTGGACCATGCATAACACGCGGGCTACGTGGTGAAGGGCGAATTTATCAACCATTGCGCTATGATCGGTGCATCTATTCAGTGCAAACATCATTTGTTGAGTATTACCTGACTCAGTTTTGCTTCCCGTCAAAAGATCTCTCCCGGTAACAGTCCGGGCGGACCATGCATACCACGCGTGCCGTGTGGTGGAGGGCGAATTTATCAGCCCTTGCGGTGTGATCGGTGCATATATCGTGTGCAAACATCACTTATTGCGTATTGCTTGAATCGGTTTCGCTTCATATCAAAAGATTTCTCCCGCTAACATTCCGGGCGCACCATGCATACCACGCGTGCCGCTTGGTGGAGGGCGAATTTATCAGCCATTTCGGTGTGATCGGTGCATATATTCAGTGCAAACATCATTTGTTGAGTATTACCTGGCTCGGTTTTGCTTCACATCAAAAGATCTCTCCCGGTAACATTCCGGGCGGACCATGCATACCACGCGTGCCGCTTGGTGGAGGGCGAATTTATCAGCCATTTCGGTGTGATCGGTGCATATATCGTGTGCAAACATCACTTATTGCGTATTGCTTGAATCGGTTTCGCTTCATATCAAAAGATTTCTCCCGCTAACATTCCGGGCGCACCATGCATACCACGCGTGCCGCTTGGTGGAGGGCGAATGTATAAGCCATTTTGGTGTGATCGGTGCATATATCGTGTGCAAACATCATTTGTGGTGTATTGCTTGAATCGGTTTCGCTTCACATAAAAAGATTTCTCCCGCTAACATTCCGGGTGGACCATGCATACCACGCGTGCCGCGTGGTGGAGGGCAAATTTATCAGCCCTTGCGCTGTGATTTGTGCATATATCCAGTGCAAACATCATTTGTTGTGTATTGCTGGAATCGGTTTTGCTTCACATCAAAAGATCTCTCCCGGTAACATTCCGGGCGGACCATGCATACCACGCGTGCCGCTTGGTGGAGGGCGAATTTATCAGCCATTTCGGAGTGATCGGTGCATATATCGTGTGCAAACATCATTTGTGGTGTATTGCTTGAATCGGTTTCGCTTCACATCAAAAGATTTCTCCCGCTAACATTCCGGGCGCACCATGCATACCACGCGTGCCGCGTGGTGGAGGGCGAATTGATCAGCCCTTGCGCTGTGATCGGTGCATATATCCTGTGCAAACATCATATGTTGAGCATTACCTGACTCGGTTTTGCTTCACATCAAAAGATCTCTCCCGGTAACATTCCGGGCGGACCATGCATACCACGCGTGCCGCTTGGTGGAGGGCGAATTTATCAGCCATTTCGGTGTGATCGGTGCATATATCGTGTGCAAACATCATTTGTGGTGTATTGCTTAAATCGGTTTCGCTTCACATCAAAAGATTTCTCCCGCTAACATTCCGGGTGGACCATGCATAACACGCGGGCTACGTGGTGAAGGGCGAATTTATCAACCATTGCGCTATGATCGGTGCATCTATTCAGTGCAAACATCATTTGTTGAGTATTACCTGACTCAGTTTTGCTTCCCGTCAAAAGATCTCTCCCGGTAACAGTCCGGGCGGACCATGCATACCACGCGTGCCGTGTGGTGGAGGGCGAATTTATCAGCCCTTGCGGTGTGATCGGTGCATATATCGTGTGCAAACATCACTTATTGCGTATTGCTTGAATCGGTTTCGCTTCATATCAAAAGATTTCTCCCGCTAACATTCCGGGCGCACCATGCATACCACGCGTGCCGCTTGGTGGAGGGCGAATTTATCAGCCATTTCGGTGTGATCGGTGCATATATTCAGTGCAAACATCATTTGTTGAGTATTACCTGGCTCGGTTTTGCTTCACATCAAAAGATCTCTCCCGGTAACATTCCGGGCGGACCATGCATACCACGCGTGCCGCTTGGTGGAGGGCGAATTTATCAGCCATTTCGGTGTGATCGGTGCATATATCGTGTGCAAACATCACTTATTGCGTATTGCTTGAATCGGTTTCGCTTCATATCAAAAGATTTCTCCCGCTAACATTCCGGGCGCACCATGCATACCACGCGTGCCGCTTGGTGGAGGGCGAATGTATAAGCCATTTTGGTGTGATCGGTGCATATATCGTGTGCAAACATCATTTGTGGTGTATTGCTTGAATCGGTTTCGCTTCACATAAAAAGATTTCTCCCGCTAACATTCCGGGTGGACCATGCATACCACGCGTGCCGCGTGGTGGAGGGCAAATTTATCAGCCCTTGCGCTGTGATTTGTGCATATATCCAGTGCAAACATCATTTGTTGTGTATTGCTGGAATCGGTTTTGCTTCACATCAAAAGATCTCTCCCGGTAACATTCCGGGCGGACCATGCATACCACGCGTGCCGCTTGGTGGAGGGCGAATTTATCAGCCATTTCGGAGTGATCGGTGCATATATCGTGTGCAAACATCATTTGTGGTGTATTGCTTGAATCGGTTTCGCTTCACATCAAAAGATTTCTCCCGCTAACATTCCGGGCGCACCATGCATACCACGCGTGCCGCGTGGTGGAGGGCGAATTGATCAGCCCTTGCGCTGTGATCGGTGCATATATCCTGTGCAAACATCATATGTTGAGCATTACCTGACTCGGTTTTGCTTCACATCAAAAGATCTCTCCCGGTAACATTCCGGGCGGACCATGCATACCACGCGTGCCGCTTGGTGGAGGGCGAATTTATCAGCCATTTCGGTGTGATCGGTGCATATATCGTGTGCAAACATCATTTGTGGTGTATTGCTTAAATCGGTTTCGCTTCACATCAAAAGATTTCTCCCGCTAACATTCCGGGTGGACCATGCATAACACGCGGGCTACGTGGTGAAGGGCGAATTTATCAACCATTGCGCTATGATCGGTGCATCTATTCAGTGCAAACATCATTTGTTGAGTATTACCTGACTCAGTTTTGCTTCCCGTCAAAAGATCTCTCCCGGTAACAGTCCGGGCGGACCATGCATACCACGCGTGCCGTGTGGTGGAGGGCGAATTTATCAGCCCTTGCGGTGTGATCGGTGCATATATCGTGTGCAAACATCACTTATTGCGTATTGCTTGAATCGGTTTCGCTTCATATCAAAAGATTTCTCCCGCTAACATTCCGGGCGCACCATGCATACCACGCGTGCCGCTTGGTGGAGGGCGAATTTATCAGCCATTTCGGTGTGATCGGTGCATATATTCAGTGCAAACATCATTTGTTGAGTATTACCTGGCTCGGTTTTGCTTCACATCAAAAGATCTCTCCCGGTAACATTCCGGGCGGACCATGCATACCACGCGTGCCGCTTGGTGGAGGGCGAATTTATCAGCCATTTCGGTGTGATCGGTGCATATATCGTGTGCAAACATCACTTATTGCGTATTGCTTGAATCGGTTTCGCTTCATATCAAAAGATTTCTCCCGCTAACATTCCGGGCGCACCATGCATACCACGCGTGCCGCTTGGTGGAGGGCGAATGTATAAGCCATTTTGGTGTGATCGGTGCATATATCGTGTGCAAACATCATTTGTGGTGTATTGCTTGAATCGGTTTCGCTTCACATAAAAAGATTTCTCCCGCTAACATTCCGGGTGGACCATGCATACCACGCGTGCCGCGTGGTGGAGGGCAAATTTATCAGCCCTTGCGCTGTGATTTGTGCATATATCCAGTGCAAACATCATTTGTTGTGTATTGCTGGAATCGGTTTTGCTTCACATCAAAAGATCTCTCCCGGTAACATTCCGGGCGGACCATGCATACCACGCGTGCCGCTTGGTGGAGGGCGAATTTATCAGCCATTTCGGAGTGATCGGTGCATATATCGTGTGCAAACATCATTTGTGGTGTATTGCTTGAATCGGTTTCGCTTCACATCAAAAGATTTCTCCCGCTAACATTCCGGGTGGACCATGCATAACACGCGGGCTACGTGGTGAAGGGCGAATTTATCAACCATTGCGCTATGATCGGTGCATCTATTCAGTGCAAACATCATTTGTTGAGTATTACCTGACTCAGTTTTGCTTCCCGTCAAAAGATCTCTCCCGGTAACATTCCGGGCGGACCATGCATACCACGCGTGCCGCTTGGTGGAGGGCGAATTTATCAGCCCTTGCGCTGTGATTTGTGCATATATCCAGTGCAAACATCATTTGTTGTGTATTGCTGGATTTGGTTTTGCTTCACATCAAAAGATCTCTCCCGGTAAGATTCCGGGCGGACCATGCATAACACGCGGGCTACGTGGTGAAGGGCGAATTTATCAACCATTGCGCTATGATCGGTGCATCTATTCAGTGCAAACATCATTTGTTGAGTATTACCTGACTCAGTTTTGCTTCCCGTCAAAAGATCTCTCCCGGTAACAGTCCGGGCGGACCATGCATACCACGCGTGCCGTGTGGTGGAGGGCGAATTTATCAGCCCTTGCGGTGTGATCGGTGCATATATCGTGTGCAAACATCATTTGTGGTGTATTGCTTGAATCGGTTTCGCTTCACATCAAAAGATTTCTCCCGCTAACATTCCGGGCGCACCATGCATACCACGGGTTCCGCGTGGTGGAGGGCGAATTTATCAACCATTGCGCTATGATCGGTGCATCTATTCAGTGCAAACATCATTTGTTGAGTATTACCTGACTCAGTTTTGCTTCCCGTCAAAAGATCTCTCCCGCTAACATTCCGGGCGCACCATGCATACCACGCGTGCCGCGTGGTGGAGGGCGAATTGATCAGCCCTTGCGCTGTGATCGGTGCATATATCCTGTGCAAACATCATATGTTGAGCATTACCTGACTCGGTTTTGCTTCACATCAAAAGATTTCTCCCGCTAACATTCCGGGCGCACCATGCATACCACGCGTGCCGCGTGGTGGAGGGCGAATTGATCAGCCCTTGCGCTGTGATCGGTGCATATATCCTGTGCAAACATCATATGTTGAGCATTACCTGACTCGGTTTTGCTTCACATCAAAAGATCTCTCCCGGTAACATTCCGGGCGGACCATGCATACCACGCGTGCCGTGTGGTGGAGGGCGAATTTATCAGCCCTTGCGGTGTGATCGGTGCATATATCGTGTGCAAAAATCATTTGTGGTGTATTGCTTGAATCGGTTTTGCTTCACATCAAAAGATCTCTCCCAGTAACATTCCGGGCGGACCATGCATACCACGCGTGCCGCTTGGTGGAGGGCGAATTTATCAGCCATTTCGGTGTGATCGGTGCATCTATTCAGTGCAAACATCATTTGTTGAGTATTACCTGACTCAGTTTTGCTTCCCGTCAAAAGATCTCTCCCGGTAACATTCCGGGCGGACCACGAATACCACGCGTGCCGCTTGGTGGAGGGCGAATTTATCAGCCATTTCGGTGTGATCGGTGCATATATTCAGTGCAAACATCATTTGTTGAGTATTACCTGACTCAGTTTTGCTTCCCGTCAAAAGATCTCTCCCGGTAACATTCCGGGCGGACCATGAATACCACGCGTGCCGCGTGGTGGAGGGCAAATTTATCAGCCCTTGCGCTGTGATTTGTGCATATATCCAGTGCAAACATCATTTGTTGTGTATTGCTGGATTTAGTTTTGCTTCACATCAAAAGATCTCTCCCGGTAAGATTCCGGGCGGACCATGCATAACACGCGGGCTACGTGGTGAAGGGCGAATTTATCAACCATTGCGCTATGATCGGTGCATCTATTCAGTGCAAACATCATTTGTTGAGTATTACCTGACTCAGTTTTGCTTCCCGTCAAAAGATCTCTCCCGGTAACAGTCCGGGCGGACCATGCATACCACGCGTGCCGTGTGGTGGAGGGCGAATTTATCAGCCCTTGCGGTGTGATCGGTGCATATATCGTGTGCAAACATCACTTATTGCGTATTGCTTGAATCGGTTTCGCTTCATATCAAAAGATTTCTCCCGCTAACATTCCGGGCGCACCATGCATACCACGCGTGCCGCTTGGTGGAGGGCGAATTTATCAGCCATTTCGGTGTGATCGGTGCATATATTCAGTGCAAACATCATTTGTTGAGTATTACCTGGCTCGGTTTTGCTTCACATCAAAAGATCTCTCCCGGTAACATTCCGGGCGGACCATGCATACCACGCGTGCCGCTTGGTGGAGGGCGAATTTATCAGCCATTTCGGTGTGATCGGTGCATATATCGTGTGCAAACATCACTTATTGCGTATTGCTTGAATCGGTTTCGCTTCATATCAAAAGATTTCTCCCGCTAACATTCCGGGCGCACCATGCATACCACGCGTGCCGCTTGGTGGAGGGCGAATGTATAAGCCATTTTGGTGTGATCGGTGCATATATCGTGTGCAAACATCATTTGTGGTGTATTGCTTGAATCGGTTTCGCTTCACATAAAAAGATTTCTCCCGCTAACATTCCGGGTGGACCATGCATACCACGCGTGCCGCGTGGTGGAGGGCAAATTTATCAGCCCTTGCGCTGTGATTTGTGCATATATCCAGTGCAAACATCATTTGTTGTGTATTGCTGGAATCGGTTTTGCTTCACATCAAAAGATCTCTCCCGGTAACATTCCGGGCGGACCATGCATACCACGCGTGCCGCTTGGTGGAGGGCGAATTTATCAGCCATTTCGGAGTGATCGGTGCATATATCGTGTGCAAACATCATTTGTGGTGTATTGCTTGAATCGGTTTCGCTTCACATCAAAAGATTTCTCCCGCTAACATTCCGGGTGGACCATGCATAACACGCGGGCTACGTGGTGAAGGGCGAATTTATCAACCATTGCGCTATGATCGGTGCATCTATTCAGTGCAAACATCATTTGTTGAGTATTACCTGACTCAGTTTTGCTTCCCGTCAAAAGATCTCTCCCGGTAACATTCCGGGCGGACCATGCATACCACGCGTGCCGCTTGGTGGAGGGCGAATTTATCAGCCCTTGCGCTGTGATTTGTGCATATATCCAGTGCAAACATCATTTGTTGTGTATTGCTGGATTTGGTTTTGCTTCACATCAAAAGATCTCTCCCGGTAAGATTCCGGGCGGACCATGCATAACACGCGGGCTACGTGGTGAAGGGCGAATTTATCAACCATTGCGCTATGATCGGTGCATCTATTCAGTGCAAACATCATTTGTTGAGTATTACCTGACTCAGTTTTGCTTCCCGTCAAAAGATCTCTCCCGGTAACAGTCCGGGCGGACCATGCATACCACGCGTGCCGTGTGGTGGAGGGCGAATTTATCAGCCCTTGCGGTGTGATCGGTGCATATATCGTGTGCAAACATCATTTGTGGTGTATTGCTTGAATCGGTTTCGCTTCACATCAAAAGATTTCTCCCGCTAACATTCCGGGCGCACCATGCATACCACGCGTTCCGCGTGGTGGAGGGCGAATTTATCAACCATTGCGCTATGATCGGTGCATCTATTCAGTGCAAACATCATTTGTTGAGTATTACCTGACTCAGTTTTGCTTCCCGTCAAAAGATCTCTCCCGCTAACATTCCGGGCGCACCATGCATACCACGCGTGCCGCGTGGTGGAGGGCGAATTGATCAGCCCTTGCGCTGTGATCGGTGCATATATCCTGTGCAAACATCATATGTTGAGCATTACCTGACTCGGTTTTGCTTCACATCAAAAGATTTCTCCCGCTAACATTCCGGGCGCACCATGCATACCACGCGTGCCGCGTGGTGGAGGGCGAATTGATCAGCCCTTGCGCTGTGATCGGTGCATATATCCTGTGCAAACATCATATGTTGAGCATTACCTGACTCGGTTTTGCTTCACATCAAAAGATCTCTCCCGGTAACATTCCGGGCGGACCATGCATACCACGCGTGCCGTGTGGTGGAGGGCGAATTTATCAGCCCTTGCGGTGTGATCGGTGCATATATCGTGTGCAAAAATCATTTGTGGTGTATTGCTTGAATCGGTTTTGCTTCACATCAAAAGATCTCTCCCAGTAACATTCCGGGCGGACCATGCATACCACGCGTGCCGCTTGGTGGAGGGCGAATTTATCAGCCATTTCGGTGTGATCGGTGCATCTATTCAGTGCAAACATCATTTGTTGAGTATTACCTGACTCAGTTTTGCTTCCCGTCAAAAGATCTCTCCCGGTAACATTCCGGGCGGACCACGAATACCACGCGTGCCGCTTGGTGGAGGGCGAATTTATCAGCCATTTCGGTGTGATCGGTGCATATATTCAGTGCAAACATCATTTGTTGAGTATTACCTGACTCAGTTTTGCTTCCCGTCAAAAGATCTCTCCCGGTAACATTCCGGGCGGACCATGAATACCACGCGTGCCGCGTGGTGGAGGGCAAATTTATCAGCCCTTGCGCTGTGATTTGTGCATATATCCAGTGCAAACATCATTTGTTGTGTATTGCTGGATTTGGTTTTGCTTCACATCAAAAGATCTCTCCCGGTAAGATTCCGGGCGGACCATGCATAACACGCGGGCTACGTGGTGAAGGGCGAATTTATCAACCATTGCGCTATGATCGGTGCATCTATTCAGTGCAAACATCATTTGTTGAGTATTACCTGACTCAGTTTTGCTTCCCGTCAAAAGATCTCTCCCGGTAACAGTCCGGGCGGACCATGCATACCACGCGTGCCGTGTGGTGGAGGGCGAATTTATCAGCCCTTGCGGTGTGATCGGTGCATATATCGTGTGCAAACATCATTTGTGGTGTATTGCTTGAATCGGTTTCGCTTCACATCAAAAGATTTCTCCCGCTAACATTCCGGGCGCACCATGCATACCACGCGTTCCGCGTGGTGGAGGGCGAATTTATCAACCATTGCGCTATGATCGGTGCATCTATTCAGTGCAAACATCATTTGTTGAGTATTACCTGACTCAGTTTTGCTTCCCGTCAAAAGATCTCTCCCGCTAACATTCCGGGCGCACCATGCATACCACGCGTGCCGCGTGGTGGAGGGCGAATTGATCAGCCCTTGCGCTGTGATCGGTGCATATATCCTGTGCAAACATCATATGTTGAGCATTACCTGACTCGGTTTTGCTTCACATCAAAAGATCTCTCCCGGTAACATTCCGGGCGGACCATGCATACCACGCGTGCCGCTTGGTGGAGGGCGAATTTATCAGCCATTTCGGTGTGATCGGTGCATATATCGTGTGCAAACATCATTTGTGGTGTATTGCTTAAATCGGTTTCGCTTCACATCAAAAGATTTCTCCCGCTAACATTCCGGGTGGACCATGCATAACACGCGGGCTACGTGGTGAAGGGCGAATTTATCAACCATTGCGCTATGATCGGTGCATCTATTCAGTGCAAACATCATTTGTTGAGTATTACCTGACTCAGTTTTGCTTCCCGTCAAAAGATCTCTCCCGGTAACAGTCCGGGCGGACCATGCATACCACGCGTGCCGTGTGGTGGAGGGCGAATTTATCAGCCCTTGCGGTGTGATCGGTGCATATATCGTGTGCAAACATCACTTATTGCGTATTGCTTGAATCGGTTTCGCTTCATATCAAAAGATTTCTCCCGCTACCATTCCGGGCGCACCATGCATACCACGCGTGCCGCTTGGTGGAGGGCGAATTTATCAGCCATTTCGGTGTGATCGGTGCATATATTCAGTGCAAACATCATTTGTTGAGTATTACCTGGCTCGGTTTTGCTTCACATCAAAAGATCTCTCCCGGTAACATTCCGGGCGGACCATGCATACCACGCGTGCCGCTTGGTGGAGGGCGAATTTATCAGCCATTTCGGTGTGATCGGTGCATATATCGTGTGCAAACATCATTTGTGGTGTATTGCTTGAATCGGTTTCGCTTCACATAAAAAGATTTCTCCCGCTAACATTCCGGGCGCACCATGCATACCACGCGTGCCGCTTGGTGGAGGGCGAATGTATAAGCCATTTTGGTGTGATCGGTGCATATATCGTGTGCAAACATCATTTGTGGTGTATTGCTTGAATCGGTTTCGCTTCACATAAAAAGATTTCTCCCGCTAACATTCCGGGTGGACCATGCATACCACGCGTGCCGCGTGGTGGAGGGCAAATTTATCAGCCCTTGCGCTGTGATTTGTGCATATATCCAGTGCAAACATCATTTGTTGTGTATTGCTGGAATCGGTTTTGCTTCACATCAAAAGATCTCTCCCGGTAACATTCCGGGCGGACCATGCATACCACGCGTGCCGCTTGGTGGAGGGCGAATTTATCAGCCATTTCGGAGTGATCGGTGCATATATCGTGTGCAAACATCATTTGTGGTGTATTGCTTGAATCGGTTTCGCTTCACATCAAAAGATTTCTCCCGCTAACATTCCGGGTGGACCATGCATAACACGCGGGCTACGTGGTGAAGGGCGAATTTATCAACCATTGCGCTATGATCGGTGCATCTATTCAGTGCAAACATCATTTGTTGAGTATTACCTGACTCAGTTTTGCTTCCCGTCAAAAGATCTCTCCCGGTAACATTCCGGGCGGACCATGCATACCACGCGTGCCGCTTGGTGGAGGGCGAATTTATCAGCCATTTCGGTGTGATCGGTGCATATATCGTGTGCAAACATCATTTGTGGTGTATTGCTTGAATCGGTTTCGCTTCACATCAAAAGATTTCTCCCGCTAACATTCCGGGCGCACCATGCATACCACGCGTGCCGCGTGGTGGAGGGCGAATTGATCAGCCCTTGCGCTGTGATCGGTGCATATATCCTGTGCAAACATCATATGTTGAGCATTACCTGACTCGGTTTTGCTTCACATCAAAAGATCTCTCCCGGTAACATTCCGGGCGGACCATGCATACCACGCGTGCCGTGTGGTGGAGGGCGAATTTATCAGCCCTTGCGGTGTGATCGGTGCATATATCGTGTGCAAAAATCATTTGTGGTGTATTGCTTGAATCGGTTTTGCTTCACATCAAAAGATCTCTCCCAGTAACATTCCGGGCGGACCATGCATACCACGCGTGCCGCTTGGTGGAGGGCGAATTTATCAGCCATTTCGGTGTGATCGGTGCATCTATTCAGTGCAAACATCATTTGTTGAGTATTACCTGACTCAGTTTTGCTTCCCGTCAAAAGATCTCTCCCGGTAACATTCCGGGCGGACCATGAATACCACGCGTGCCGCTTGGTGGAGGGCGAATTTATCAGCCATTTCGGTGTGATCGGTGCATATATTCAGTGCAAACATCATTTGTTGAGTATTACCTGACTCAGTTTTGCTTCCCGTCAAAAGATCTCTCCCGGTAACATTCCGGGCGGACCATGAATACCACGTGTGCCGCGTGGTGGAGGGCAAATTTATCAGCCCTTGCGCTGTGATTTGTGCATATATCCAGTGCAAACATCATTTGTTGTGTATTGCTGGATTTGGTTTTGCTTCACATCAAAAGATCTCTCCCGGTAAGATTCCGGGCGGACCATGCATAACACGCGGGCTACGTGGTGAAGGGCGAATTTATCAACCATTGCGCTATGATCGGTGCATCTATTCAGTGCAAACATCATTTGTTGAGTATTACCTGACTCAGTTTTGCTTCCCGTCAAAAGATCTCTCCCGGTAACAGTCCGGGCGGACCATGCATACCACGCGTGCCGTGTGGTGGAGGGCGAATTTATCAGCCCTTGCGGTGTGATCGGTGCATATATCGTGTGCAAACATCATTTGTGGTGTATTGCTTGAATCGGTTTCGCTTCACATCAAAAGATTTCTCCCGCTAACATTCCGGGCGCACCATGCATACCACGCGTTCCGCGTGGTGGAGGGCGAATTTATCAACCATTGCGCTATGATCGGTGCATCTATTCAGTGCAAACATCATTTGTTGAGTATTACCTGACTCAGTTTTGCTTCCCGTCAAAAGATCTCTCCCGGTAACATTCCGGGCGGACCATGCATACCACGCGTGCCGCTTGGTGGAGGGCGAATTTATCAGCCATTTCGGTGTGATCGGTGCATCTATTCAGTGCAAACATCATTTGTTGAGTATTACCTGACTCAGTTTTGCTTCCCGTCAAAAGATCTCTCCCGGTAACATTCCGGGTTGACCATGCATACCACGCAGGCCGCGTGGTGAAGGGCGAATTTATCAACCATTGCGCTATTATCGGTGCATATATCGTGTGCAAACATCATTTGTGGTGTATTGCTTGAATCGGTTTCGCTTCACATCAAAAGATTTCTCCCGCTAACATTCCGGGCGCACCATGCATACCACGCGTGCCGCGTGGTGGAGGGCGAATTTAGCAGCCCTTGCGGTGTGATCGGTGCATATATCGTGTGCAAACATCATTTGTGATGTATTGCTTGAATCGGTTTCGCTTCACATCAAAAGATTTCTCCCGGTAACATTCCGGGCCCACCATGCATAACACGCGGGCTACGTGGTGAAGGGCGAATTTATCAACCATTGCGCTATGATCGGTGCATCTATTCAGTGCAAACATCATTTGTTGAGTATTACCTGACTCAGTTTTGCTTCCCGTCAAAAGATCTCTCCCGGTAACATTCCGGGCGGACCATGCATACCACGCGTGCCGCTTGGTGGAGGGCGAATTTATCAGCCATTTCGGTGTGATCGGTGCATATATCGTGTGCAAACATCATTTGTGGTGTATTGCTTGAATCGGTTTCGCTTCACATCAAAAGATTTCTCCCGCTAACATTCCGGGCGCACCATGAATACCACGCGTGCCGCGTGGTGGAGGGCGAATTGATCAGCCCTTGCGCTGTGATCGGTGCATATATCCTGTGCAAACATCATATGTTGAGCATTACCTGACTCGGTTTTGCTTCACATCAAAAGATCTCTCCCGGTAACATTCCGGGCGGACCATGCATACCACGCGTGCCGTGTGGTGGAGGGCGAATTTATCAGCCCTTGCGGTGTGATCGGTGCATATATCGTGTGCAAAAATCATTTGTGGTGTATTGCTTGAATCGGTTTTGCTTCACATCAAAAGATCTCTCCCAGTAACATTCCGGGCGGACCATGCATACCACGCGTGCCGCTTGGTGGAGGGCGAATTTATCAGCCATTTCGGTGTGATCGGTGCATCTATTCAGTGCAAACATCATTTGTTGAGTATTACCTGACTCAGTTTTGCTTCCCGTCAAAAGATCTCTCCCGGTAACATTCCGGGCGGACCATGCATACCACGCGTGCCGCTTGGTGGAGGGCGAACTTATCAGCCATTTCGGTGTGATCGGTGCATATATCGTGTGCAAACATCATTTGAGGTGTATTGCTTGAATCGGTTTCGCTTCACATCAAAAGATTTCTCCCGCTAACATTCCGGGCGCACCATGCATACCACGCGTGCCGCGTGGTGGAGGGCGAATTGATCAGCCCTTGCGCTGTGATCGGTGCATATATCCTGTGCAAACATCATGTGTTGAGCATTACCTGACTCGGTTTTGCTTCACATCAAAAGATCTCTCCCAGTAACATTCCGGGTTGACCATGCATACCACGCAGGCCGCGTGGTGAAGGGCGAATTTATCAACCATTGCGCTATTATCGGTGCATCTATTCAGTGCAAACATCATTTGTTGGGTATTATTTTACTCAGTTTTGCTTCCCATCAAAACATCTCTCCCGGTAACATTCCGGGCCCACCATGCATAACACGCGGGCTACGTGGTGGAGGGCGAGTCGCGTGGTGGAGGGCGAATTTATGGGCTCTTGCGGTGTGATCGGTGCATATATCCAGTGCAAACATCATGTGTTGAGCATTACCTGACTCGGTTTTGCTTCACATCAAAAGATCTCTCCCAGTAACATTCCGGGTGGACCATGCATAACACGCAGGCCGCGTGGTGAAGGGCGAATTTATCAACCATTGCGCTATCATCGGTGCATCTATTCAGTGCAAACATCATTTGTTGAGTATTACCTGACTCAGTTTTGCTTCCCGTCAAAAGATCTCTCCCGGTAACATTCCGGGCGGACCATGCATACCACGCGTGCCGCTTGGTGGAGGGCGAATTTATCAGCCATTTCGGTGTGATCGGTGCATATATCGTGTGCAAACATCATTTGTGGTGTATTGCTTGAATCGGTTTTGCTTCACATCAAAAGATCTCTCCCGGTAACATTCCGGGCGGACCATGCATACCACGCGTGCCGCGTGGTGGAGGGCAAATTTATCAGCCCTTGCGCTGTGATTTGTGCATATATCCAGTGCAAACATCATTTGTTGTGAATTGCTGGAATTGGTTTTGCTTCACATTAAAAGATCTCTCCCGGTAACATTCCGGGCGGACCATGCATACCACGCGTGCCGCTTGGTGGAGGGCGAATTTATCAGCCATTTTGGTGTGATCGGTGCATATATCGTGTGCAAACATCATTTGTGGTGTATTGCTTGAATCGGTTTCGCTTCACATCAAAAGATTTCTCCCGCTAACATTCCGGGTGGACCATGCATAACACGCAGGCCGCGTGGTGAAGGGCGAATTTATCAACCATTGCGCTATTATCGGTGCATCTATTCAGTGCAAACATCATTTGTTGGGTATTATTTGACTCAGTTTTGCTTCACATCAAAAGATTTCTCCCGCTAACATTCCGGGCGCACCATGAATACCACGCGTGCCGCGTGGTGGAGGGCGAATTGATCAGCCCTTGCGCTGTGATCGGTGCATATATCCTGTGCAAACATCATATGTTGAGCATTACCTGACTCGGTTTTGCTTCACATCAAAAGATCTCTCCCGGTAACATTCCGGGCGGACCATGCATACCACGCGTGCCGTGTGGTGGAGGGCGAATTTATCAGCCCTTGCGGTGTGATCGGTGCATATATCGTGTGCAAAAATCATTTGTGGTGTATTGCTTGAATCGGTTTTGCTTCACATCAAAAGATCTCTCCCAGTAACATTCCGGGCGGACCATGCATACCACGCGTGCCGCTTGGTGGAGGGCGAATTTATCAGCCATTTCGGTGTGATCGGTGCATCTATTCAGTGCAAACATCATTTGTTGAGTATTACCTGACTCAGTTTTGCTTCCCGTCAAAAGATCTCTCCCGGTAACATTCCGGGCGGACCATGCATACCACGCGTGCCGCTTGGTGGAGGGCGAACTTATCAGCCATTTCGGTGTGATCGGTGCATATATCGTGTGCAAACATCATTTGAGGTGTATTGCTTGAATCGGTTTCGCTTCACATCAAAAGATTTCTCCCGCTAACATTCCGGGCGCACCATGCATACCACGCGTGCCGCGTGGTGGAGGGCGAATTGATCAGCCCTTGCGCTGTGATCGGTGCATATATCCTGTGCAAACATCATGTGTTGAGCATTACCTGACTCGGTTTTGCTTCACATCAAAAGATCTCTCCCAGTAACATTCCGGGTTGACCATGCATACCACGCAGGCCGCGTGGTGAAGGGCGAATTTATCAACCATTGCGCTATTATCGGTGCATCTATTCAGTGCAAACATCATTTGTTGGGTATTATTTTACTCAGTTTTGCTTCCCATCAAAACATCTCTCCCGGTAACATTCCGGGCCCACCATGCATAACACGCGGGCTACGTGGTGGAGGGCGAGTCGCGTGGTGGAGGGCGAATTTATGGGCTCTTGCGGTGTGATCGGTGCATATATCCAGTGCAAACATCATGTGTTGAGCATTACCTGACTCGGTTTTGCTTCACATCAAAAGATCTCTCCCAGTAACATTCCGGGTGGACCATGCATAACACGCAGGCCGCGTGGTGAAGGGCGAATTTATCAACCATTGCGCTATCATCGGTGCATCTATTCAGTGCAAACATCATTTGTTGAGTATTACCTGACTCAGTTTTGCTTCCCGTCAAAAGATCTCTCCCGGTAACATTCCGGGCGGACCATGCATACCACGCGTGCCGCTTGGTGGAGGGCGAACTTATCAGCCATTTCGGTGTGATCGGTGCATATATCGTGTGCAAACATCATTTGAGGTGTATTGCTTGAATCGGTTTCGCTTCACATCAAAAGATTTCTCCCGCTAACATTCCGGGCGCACCATGCATACCACGCGTGCCGCGTGGTGGAGGGCGAATTGATCAGCCCTTGCGCTGTGATCGGTGCATATATCCTGTGCAAACATCATGTGTTGAGCATTACCTGACTCGGTTTTGCTTCACATCAAAAGATCTCTCCCAGTAACATTCCGGGTTGACCATGCATACCACGCAGGCCGCGTGGTGAAGGGCGAATTTATCAACCATTGCGCTATTATCGGTGCATCTATTCAGTGCAAACATCATTTGTTGGGTATTATTTTACTCAGTTTTGCTTCCCATCAAAACATCTCTCCCGGTAACATTCCGGGCCCACCATGCATAACACGCGGGCTACGTGGTGGAGGGCGAGTCGCGTGGTGGAGGGCGAATTTATGGGCTCTTGCGGTGTGATCGGTGCATATATCCAGTGCAAACATCATGTGTTGAGCATTACCTGACTCGGTTTTGCTTCACATCAAAAGATCTCTCCCAGTAACATTCCGGGTGGACCATGCATAACACGCAGGCCGCGTGGTGAAGGGCGAATTTATCAACCATTGCGCTATCATCGGTGCATCTATTCAGTGCAAACATCATTTGTTGAGTATTACCTGACTCAGTTTTGCTTCCCGTCAAAAGATCTCTCCCGGTAACATTCCGGGCGGACCATGCATACCACGCGTGCCGCTTGGTGGAGGGCGAATTTATCAGCCATTTCGGTGTGATCGGTGCATATATCGTGTGCAAACATCATTTGTGGTGTATTGCTTGAATCGGTTTTGCTTCACATCAAAAGATCTCTCCCGGTAACATTCCGGGCGGACCATGCATACCACGCGTGCCGCGTGGTGGAGGGCAAATTTATCAGCCCTTGCGCTGTGATTTGTGCATATATCCAGTGCAAACATCATTTGTTGTGAATTGCTGGAATTGGTTTTGCTTCACATTAAAAGATCTCTCCCGGTAACATTCCGGGCGGACCATGCATACCACGCGTGCCGCTTGGTGGAGGGCGAATTTATCAGCCATTTTGGTGTGATCGGTGCATATATCGTGTGCAAACATCATTTGTGGTGTATTGCTTGAATCGGTTTCGCTTCACATCAAAAGATTTCTCCCGCTAACATTCCGGGTGGACCATGCATAACACGCAGGCCGCGTGGTGAAGGGCGAATTTATCAACCATTGCGCTATTATCGGTGCATCTATTCAGTGCAAACATCATTTGTTGGGTATTATTTGACTCAGTTTTGCTTCACATCAAAAGATTTCTCCCGCTAACATTCCGGGCGCACCATGAATACCACGCGTGCCGCGTGGTGGAGGGCGAATTGATCAGCCCTTGCGCTGTGATCGGTGCATATATCCTGTGCAAACATCATATGTTGAGCATTACCTGACTCGGTTTTGCTTCACATCAAAAGATCTCTCCCGGTAACATTCCGGGCGGACCATGCATACCACGCGTGCCGTGTGGTGGAGGGCGAATTTATCAGCCCTTGCGGTGTGATCGGTGCATATATCGTGTGCAAAAATCATTTGTGGTGTATTGCTTGAATCGGTTTTGCTTCACATCAAAAGATCTCTCCCAGTAACATTCCGGGCGGACCATGCATACCACGCGTGCCGCTTGGTGGAGGGCGAATTTATCAGCCATTTCGGTGTGATCGGTGCATCTATTCAGTGCAAACATCATTTGTTGAGTATTACCTGACTCAGTTTTGCTTCCCGTCAAAAGATCTCTCCCGGTAACATTCCGGGCGGACCATGCATACCACGCGTGCCGCTTGGTGGAGGGCGAACTTATCAGCCATTTCGGTGTGATCGGTGCATATATCGTGTGCAAACATCATTTGAGGTGTATTGCTTGAATCGGTTTCGCTTCACATCAAAAGATTTCTCCCGCTAACATTCCGGGCGCACCATGCATACCACGCGTGCCGCGTGGTGGAGGGCGAATTGATCAGCCCTTGCGCTGTGATCGGTGCATATATCCTGTGCAAACATCATGTGTTGAGCATTACCTGACTCGGTTTTGCTTCACATCAAAAGATCTCTCCCAGTAACATTCCGGGTTGACCATGCATACCACGCAGGCCGCGTGGTGAAGGGCGAATTTATCAACCATTGCGCTATTATCGGTGCATCTATTCAGTGCAAACATCATTTGTTGGGTATTATTTTACTCAGTTTTGCTTCCCATCAAAACATCTCTCCCGGTAACATTCCGGGCCCACCATGCATAACACGCGGGCTACGTGGTGGAGGGCGAGTCGCGTGGTGGAGGGCGAATTTATGGGCTCTTGCGGTGTGATCGGTGCATATATCCAGTGCAAACATCATGTGTTGAGCATTACCTGACTCGGTTTTGCTTCACATCAAAAGATCTCTCCCAGTAACATTCCGGGTGGACCATGCATAACACGCAGGCCGCGTGGTGAAGGGCGAATTTATCAACCATTGCGCTATCATCGGTGCATCTATTCAGTGCAAACATCATTTGTTGAGTATTACCTGACTCAGTTTTGCTTCCCGTCAAAAGATCTCTCCCGGTAACATTCCGGGCGGACCATGCATACCACGCGTGCCGCTTGGTGGAGGGCGAACTTATCAGCCATTTCGGTGTGATCGGTGCATATATCGTGTGCAAACATCATTTGAGGTGTATTGCTTGAATCGGTTTCGCTTCACATCAAAAGATTTCTCCCGCTAACATTCCGGGCGCACCATGCATACCACGCGTGCCGCGTGGTGGAGGGCGAATTGATCAGCCCTTGCGCTGTGATCGGTGCATATATCCTGTGCAAACATCATGTGTTGAGCATTACCTGACTCGGTTTTGCTTCACATCAAAAGATCTCTCCCAGTAACATTCCGGGTTGACCATGCATACCACGCAGGCCGCGTGGTGAAGGGCGAATTTATCAACCATTGCGCTATTATCGGTGCATCTATTCAGTGCAAACATCATTTGTTGGGTATTATTTTACTCAGTTTTGCTTCCCATCAAAACATCTCTCCCGGTAACATTCCGGGCCCACCATGCATAACACGCGGGCTACGTGGTGGAGGGCGAGTCGCGTGGTGGAGGGCGAATTTATGGGCTCTTGCGGTGTGATCGGTGCATATATCCAGTGCAAACATCATGTGTTGAGCATTACCTGACTCGGTTTTGCTTCACATCAAAAGATCTCTCCCAGTAACATTCCGGGTGGACCATGCATAACACGCAGGCCGCGTGGTGAAGGGCGAATTTATCAACCATTGCGCTATCATCGGTGCATCTATTCAGTGCAAACATCATTTGTTGAGTATTACCTGACTCAGTTTTGCTTCCCGTCAAAAGATCTCTCCCGGTAACATTCCGGGCGGACCATGCATACCACGCGTGCCGCTTGGTGGAGGGCGAATTTATCAGCCATTTCGGTGTGATCGGTGCATATATCGTGTGCAAACATCATTTGTGGTGTATTGCTTGAATCGGTTTTGCTTCACATCAAAAGATCTCTCCCGGTAACATTCCGGGCGGACCATGCATACCACGCGTGCCGCGTGGTGGAGGGCAAATTTATCAGCCCTTGCGCTGTGATTTGTGCATATATCCAGTGCAAACATCATTTGTTGTGAATTGCTGGAATTGGTTTTGCTTCACATTAAAAGATCTCTCCCGGTAACATTCCGGGCGGACCATGCATACCACGCGTGCCGCTTGGTGGAGGGCGAATTTATCAGCCATTTTGGTGTGATCGGTGCATATATCGTGTGCAAACATCATTTGTGGTGTATTGCTTGAATCGGTTTCGCTTCACATCAAAAGATTTCTCCCGCTAACATTCCGGGTGGACCATGCATAACACGCAGGCCGCGTGGTGAAGGGCGAATTTATCAACCATTGCGCTATTATCGGTGCATCTATTCAGTGCAAACATCATTTGTTGGGTATTATTTGACTCAGTTTTGCTTCCCATCAAAACATCTCTCCCGGTAACATTCCGGGCCCACCATGCATAACACGCGGGCTGCGTGGTGAAGGGCGAATTTATCAACCATTGCGCTAATATCGGTGCATCTATTCAGTGCAAACATCATTTGTTGAGTATTACCTGACTCAGTTTTGCCTTCCGTCAAAAGATCTCTCCCGGTAACATTCCGGGCGGACCATGCATACCACGCGTGCCGCTTGGTGGAGGGCGAATTTATCAGCCATTTCGGTGTGATCGGTGCATCTATTCAGTGAAAACATCATTTGTTGAGTATTACCTGACTCAGTTTTGCTTCCCGTCAAAAGATCTCTCCCGGTAACATTCCGGGCGGACCATGCATACCACGCGTGCCGCTTGGTGGAGGGCGAATTTATCAGCCATTTCGGTGTGATCGGTGCATATATCGTGTGCAAACATCATTTGTGGTGTATTGCTTGAATCGGTTTTGCTTCACATCAAAAGATCTCTCCCGGTAACATTCCGGGCGGACCATGCATACCACGCGTGCCGCGTGGTGGAGGGCAAATTTATCAGCCCTTGCGCTGTGATTTGTGCATATATCCAGTGCAAACATCATTTGTTGTGAATTGCTGGAATTGGTTTTGCTTCACATTAAAAGATCTCTCCCGGTAACATTCCGGGCGGACCATGCATACCACGCGTGCCGCTTGGTGGAGGGCGAATTTATCAGCCATTTTGGTGTGATCGGTGCATATATCGTGTGCAAACATCATTTGTGGTGTATTGCTTGAATCGGTTTCGCTTCACATCAAAAGATTTCTCCCGCTAACATTCCGGGTGGACCATGCATAACACGCAGGCCGCGTGGTGAAGGGCGAATTTATCAACCATTGCGCTATTATCGGTGCATCTATTCAGTGCAAACATCATTTGTTGGGTATTATTTGACTCAGTTTTGCTTCACATCAAAAGATTTCTCCCGCTAACATTCCGGGCGCACCATGAATACCACGCGTGCCGCGTGGTGGAGGGCGAATTGATCAGCCCTTGCGCTGTGATCGGTGCATATATCCTGTGCAAACATCATATGTTGAGCATTACCTGACTCGGTTTTGCTTCACATCAAAAGATCTCTCCCGGTAACATTCCGGGCGGACCATGCATACCACGCGTGCCGTGTGGTGGAGGGCGAATTTATCAGCCCTTGCGGTGTGATCGGTGCATATATCGTGTGCAAAAATCATTTGTGGTGTATTGCTTGAATCGGTTTTGCTTCACATCAAAAGATCTCTCCCAGTAACATTCCGGGCGGACCATGCATACCACGCGTGCCGCTTGGTGGAGGGCGAATTTATCAGCCATTTCGGTGTGATCGGTGCATCTATTCAGTGCAAACATCATTTGTTGAGTATTACCTGACTCAGTTTTGCTTCCCGTCAAAAGATCTCTCCCGGTAACAGTCCGGGCGGACCATGCATACCACGCGTGCCGTGTGGTGGAGGGCGAATTTATCAGCCCTTGCGGTGTGATCGGTGCATATATCGTGTGCAAACATCATTTGTGGTGTATTGCTTGAATCGGTTTCGCTTCACATCAAAAGATTTCTCCCGCTAACATTCCGGGCGCACCATGCATACCACGCGTTCCGCGTGGTGGAGGGCGAATTGATAAGCCCTTGCGCTGTGATCGGTGCATATATCCTGTGCAAACATCATATGTTGAGCATTACCTGACTCGGTTTTGCTTCACATCAAAAGATCTCTCCCGGTAACATTCCGGGCGGACCATGCATACCACGCGTGCCGCTTGGTGGAGGGCGAATTTATCAGCCATTTCGGTGTGATCGGTGCATATATCGTGTGCAAACATCACTTATTGCGTATTGCTTGAATCGGTTTCGCTTCATATCAAAAGATTTACTCCCGCTAACATTCCGGGCGCACCATGCATACCACGCGTGCTGCGTGGTGGAGGGCGAATTGATCAGCCCTTGCGCTGTGATCGGTGCATATATCCTGTGCAAACATCATGTGTTGAGCATTACCTGACTCGGTTTTGCTTCACATCAAAAGATCTCTCCCGGTAACATTCCGGGCGGACCATGCATACCACGCGTGCCGCTTGGTGGAGGGCGAATTTATCAGCCATTTCGGTGTGATCGGTGCATATATCGTGTGCAAACATCATTTGTGGTGTATTGCTTGAATCGGTTTTGCTTCACATCAAAAGATCTCTCCCGGTAACATTCCGGGCGGACCATGCATACCACGCGTGCCGCGTGGTGGAGGGCAAATTTATCAGCCCTTGCGCTGTGATTTGTGCATATATCCAGTGCAAACATCATTTGTGGTGTATTGCTTGAATCGGTTTCGCTTCACATCAAAAGATTTCTCCCGCTAACATTCCGGGCGCACCATGCATACCACGCGTTCCGCGTGGTGGAGGGCGAATTGATAAGCCCTTGCGCTGTGATCGGTGCATATATCCTGTGCAAACATCATATGTTGAGCATTACCTGACTCGGTTTTGCTTCACATCAAAAGATCTCTCCCGGTAACATTCCGGGCGGACCATGCATACCACGCGTGCCGCTTGGTGGAGGGCGAATTTATCAGCCATTTCGGTGTGATCGGTGCATATATCGTGTGCAAACATCACTTATTGCGTATTGCTTGAATCGGTTTCGCTTCATATCAAAAGATTTCTCCCGCTAACATTCCGGGCGCACCATGCATACCACGCGTGCTGCGTGGTGGAGGGCGAATTGATCAGCCCTTGCGCTGTGATCGGTGCATATATCCTGTGCAAACATCATGTGTTGAGCATTACCTGACTCGGTTTTGCTTCACATCAAAAGATCTCTCCCAGTAACATTCCGGGTGGACCAT
Organism: Ulva prolifera; assembly: GCA_023078555.1. NCBI lineage: Eukaryota > Viridiplantae > Chlorophyta > Ulvophyceae > Ulvales > Ulvaceae > Ulva > Ulva prolifera. The sequence continues at coordinate 8,993,046 of CM041196.1, forward strand.
GCATAACACGCAGGCCGCGTGGTGAAGGGCGAATTTATCAACCATTGCGCTATTATCGGTGCATCTATTCAGTGCAAACATCATTTGTTGAGTATTACCTGACTCAGTTTTGCTTCCCGTCAAAAGATCTCTCCCGGTAACATTCCGGGCGGACCATGCATACCACGCGTGCCGCTTGGTGGAGGGCGAATTTATCAGCCATTTCGGTGTGATCGGTGCATATATCGTGTGCAAACATCATTTGTGGTGTATTGCTTGAATCGGTTTTGCTTCACATCAAAAGATCTCTCCCGGTAACATTCCGGGCGGACCATGCATACCACGCGTGCCGCGTGGTGGAGGGCAAATTTATCAGCCCTTGCGCTGTGATTTGTGCATATATCCAGTGCAAACATCATTTGTTGTGTATTGCTGGAATTGGTTTTGCTTCACATCAAAAGATCTCTCCCGGTAACATTCCGGGCGGACCATGCATACCACGCGTGCCGCTTGGTGGAGGGCGAATTTATCAGCCATTTCGGTGTGATCGGTGCATATATCCTGTGCAAACATCATATGTTGAGCATTACCTGACTCGGTTTTGCTTCACATCAAAAGATCTCTCCCGGTAACATTCCGGGCGGACCATGCATACCACGCGTGCCGCTTGGTGGAGGGCGAATTTATCAGCCATTTCGGTGTGATCGGTGCATATATCGTGTGCAAACATCATTTGTGGTGTATTGCTTGAATCGGTTTTGCTTCACATCAAAAGATCTCTCCCGGTAACATTCCGGGCGGACCATGCATACCACGCGTGCCGCGTGGTGGAGGGCAAATTTATCAGCCCTTGCGCTGTGATTTGTGCATATATCCAGTGCAAACATCATTTGTTGTGTATTGCTGGAATTGGTTTTGCTTCACATCAAAAGATCTCTCCCGGTAACATTCCGGGCGGACCATGCATACCACGCGTGCCGCTTGGTGGAGGGCGAATTTATCAGCCATTTCGGTGTGATCGGTGCATATATCCTGTGCAAACATCATATGTTGAGCATTACCTGACTCGGTTTTGCTTCACATCAAAAGATCTCTCCCGGTAACATTCCGGGCGGACCATGCATACCACGCGTGCCGCTTGGTGGAGGGCGAATTTATCAGCCATTTCGGTGTGATCGGTGCATATATCCTGTGCAAACATCATATGTTGAGCATTACCTGACTCGGTTTTGCTTCACATCAAAAGATCTCTCCCGGTAACATTCCGGGCGGACCATGCATACCACGCGTGCCGCTTGGTGGAGGGCGAATTTATCAGCCCTTGCGCTGTGATCGGTGCATATATCGTGTGCAAACATCATTTGTGGTGTATTGCTTGAATCGGTTTCGCTTCACATCAAAAGATTTCTCCCGCTAACATTCCGGGTGGACCATGCATAACACGCAGGCCGCGTGGTGAAGGGCGAATTTATCAACCATTGCGCTATTATCGGTGCATCTATTCAGTGCAAACATCATTTGTTGGGTATTATTTGACTCAGTTTTGCTTCCCATCAAAACATCTCTCCCGGTAACATTCCGGGCCCACCATGCATAACACGCGGGCTGCGTGGTGAAGGGCGAATTTATCAACCATTGCGCTAATATCGGTGCATCTATTCAGTGCAAACATCATTTGTTGAGTATTACCTGACTCAGTTTTGCCTTCCGTCAAAAGATCTCTCCCGGTAACATTCCGGGCGGACCATGCATACCACGCGTGCCGCTTGGTGGAGGGCGAATTTATCAGCCATTTCGGTGTGATCGGTGCATCTATTCAGTGAAAACATCATTTGTTGAGTATTACCTGACTCAGCTTTGCTTCCCGTCAAAAGATCTCTCCCGGTAACATTCCGGGCGGACCATGCATACCACGCGTGCCGCTTGGTGGAGGGCGAATTTATCAGCCATTTCGGTGTGATCGGTGCATATATCGTGTGCAAACATCATTTGTGGTGTATTGCTTGAATCGGTTTTGCTTCACATCAAAAGATCTCTCCCGGTAACATTCCGGGCGGACCATGCATACCACGCGTGCCGCGTGGTGGAGGGCAAATTTATCAGCCCTTGCGCTGTGATTTGTGCATATATCCAGTGCAAACATCATTTGTTGTGAATTGCTGGAATTGGTTTTGCTTCACATTAAAAGATCTCTCCCGGTAACATTCCGGGCGGACCATGCATACCACGCGTGCCGCTTGGTGGAGGGCGAATTTATCAGCCATTTTGGTGTGATCGGTGCATATATCGTGTGCAAACATCATTTGTGGTGTATTGCTTGAATCGGTTTCGCTTCACATCAAAAGATTTCTCCCGCTAACATTCCGGGTGGACCATGCATAACACGCAGGCCGCGTGGTGAAGGGCGAATTTATCAACCATTGCGCTATTATCGGTGCATCTATTCAGTGCAAACATCATTTGTTGGGTATTATTTGACTCAGTTTTGCTTCACATCAAAAGATTTCTCCCGCTAACATTCCGGGCGCACCATGAATACCACGCGTGCCGCGTGGTGGAGGGCGAATTGATCAGCCCTTGCGCTGTGATCGGTGCATATATCCTGTGCAAACATCATATGTTGAGCATTACCTGACTCGGTTTTGCTTCACATCAAAAGATCTCTCCCGGTAACATTCCGGGCGGACCATGCATACCACGCGTGCCGTGTGGTGGAGGGCGAATTTATCAGCCCTTGCGGTGTGATCGGTGCATATATCGTGTGCAAAAATCATTTGTGGTGTATTGCTTGAATCGGTTTTGCTTCACATCAAAAGATCTCTCCCAGTAACATTCCGGGCGGACCATGCATACCACGCGTGCCGCTTGGTGGAGGGCGAATTTATCAGCCATTTCGGTGTGATCGGTGCATATATCGTGTGCAAACATCATTTGTGGTGTATTGTTTGAATCGGTTTTGCTTCACATCAAAAGATCTCTCCCGGTAACATTCCGGGCGGACCATGCATACCACGCGTGCCGCGTGGTGGAGGGCAAATTTATCAGCCCTTGCGCTGTGATTTGTGCATATATCCAGTGCAAACATCATTTGTTGTGAATTGCTGGAATTGGTTTTGCTTCACATCAAAAGATCTCTCCCGGTAACATTCCGGGCGGACCATGCATACCACGCGTGCCGCTTGGTGGAGGGCGAATTTATCAGCCATTTTGGTGTGATCGGTGCATATATCGTGTGCAAACATCATTTGTGGTGTATTGCTTGAATCGGTTTCGCTTCACATCAAAAGATTTCTCCCGCTAACATTCCGGGTGGACCATGCATAACACGCAGGCCGCGTGGTGAAGGGCGAATTTATCAACCATTGCGCTATTATCGGTGCATCTATTCAGTGCAAACATCATTTGTTGGGTATTATTTGACTCAGTTTTGCTTCCCATCAAAACATCTCTCCCGGTAACATTCCGGGCCCACCATGCATAACACGCGGGCTGCGTGGTGAAGGGCGAATTTATCAACCATTGCGCTAATATCGGTGCATCTATTCAGTGCAAACATCATTTGTTGAGTATTACCTGACTCAGTTTTGCCTTCCGTCAAAAGATCTCTCCCGGTAACATTCCGGGCGGACCATGCATACCACGCGTGCCGCTTGGTGGAGGGCGAATTTATCAGCCATTTCGGTGTGATCGGTGCATCTATTCAGTGAAAACATCATTTGTTGAGTATTACCTGACTCAGCTTTGCTTCCCGTCAAAAGATCTCTCCCGGTAACATTCCGGGCGGACCATGAATACCACGCGTGCCGCTTGGTGGAGGGCGAATTTATCAGCCATTTCGGTGTGATCGGTGCATATATCGTGTGCAAACATCATTTGTGGTGTATTGCTTGAATCGGTTTTGCTTCACATCAAAAGATCTCTCCCGGTAACATTCCGGGCGGACCATGCATACCACGCGTGCCGCGTGGTGGAGGGCAAATTTATCAGCCCTTGCGCTGTGATTTGTGCATATATCCAGTGCAAACATCATTTGTTGTGTATTGCTGGAATTGGTTTTGCTTCACATCAAAAGATCTCTCCCGGTAACATTCCGGGCGGACCATGCATACCACGCGTGCCGCTTGGTGGAGGGCGAATTTATCAGCCATTTCGGTGTGATCGGTGCATATATCGTGTGCAAACATCATTTGTGGTGTATTGCTTAAATCGGTTTCGCTTCACATCAAAAGATTTCTCCCGCTAACATTCCGGGTGGACCATGCATAACACGCGGGCTACGTGGTGAAGGGCGAATTTATCAACCATTGCGCTATGATCGGTGCATCTATTCAGTGCAAACATCATTTGTTGAGTATTACCTGACTCAGTTTTGCTTCCCGTCAAAAGATCTCTCCCGGTAACAGTCCGGGCGGACCATGCATACCACGCGTGCCGTGTGGTGGAGGGCGAATTTATCAGCCCTTGCGGTGTGATCGGTGCATATATCGTGTGCAAACATCATTTGTGGTGTATTGCTTGAATCGGTTTCGCTTCACATCAAAAGATTTCTCCCGCTAACATTCCGGGCGCACCATGCATACCACGCGTTCCGCGTGGTGGAGGGCGAATTGATAAGCCCTTGCGCTGTGATCGGTGCATATATCCTGTGCAAACATCATATGTTGAGCATTACCTGACTCGGTTTTGCTTCACATCAAAAGATCTCTCCCGGTAACATTCCGGGCGGACCATGCATACCACGCGTGCCGCTTGGTGGAGGGCGAATTTATCAGCCATTTCGGTGTGATCGGTGCATATATCGTGTGCAAACATCACTTATTGCGTATTGCTTGAATCGGTTTCGCTTCATATCAAAAGATTTCTCCCGCTAACATTCCGGGCGCACCATGCATACCACGCGTGCTGCGTGGTGGAGGGCGAATTGATCAGCCCTTGCGCTGTGATCGGTGCATATATCCTGTGCAAACATCATGTGTTGAGCATTACCTGACTCGGTTTTGCTTCACATCAAAAGATCTCTCCCAGTAACATTCCGGGTGGACCATGCATAACACGCAGGCCGCGTGGTGAAGGGCGAATTTATCAACCATTGCGCTATTATCGGTGCATCTATTCAGTGCAAACATCATTTGTTGAGTATTACCTGACTCAGTTTTGCTTCCCGTCAAAAGATCTCTCCCGGTAACAGTCCGGGCGGACCATGCATACCACGCGTGCCGTGTGGTGGAGGGCGAATTTATCAGCCCTTGCGGTGTGATCGGTGCATATATCGTGTGCAAACATCATTTGTGGTGTATTGCTTGAATCGGTTTCGCTTCACATCAAAAGATTTCTCCCGCTAACATTCCGGGCGCACCATGCATACCACGCGTGCTGCGTGGTGGAGGGCGAATTGATCAGCCCTTGCGCTGTGATCGGTGCATATATCCTGTGCAAACATCATGTGTTGAGCATTACCTGACTCGGTTTTGCTTCACATCAAAAGATCTCTCCCGGTAACATTCCGGGCGGACCATGCATACCACGCGTGCCGCTTGGTGGAGGGCGAATTTATCAGCCATTTCGGTGTGATCGGTGCATATATCGTGTGCAAACATCATTTGTGGTGTATTGCTTGAATCGGTTTTGCTTCACATCAAAAGATCTCTCCCGGTAACATTCCGGGCGGACCATGCATACCACGCGTGCCGCGTGGTGGAGGGCAAATTTATCAGCCCTTGCGCTGTGATTTGTGCATATATCCAGTGCAAACATCATTTGTTGTGTATTGCTGGAATTGGTTTTGCTTCACATCAAAAGATCTCTCCCGGTAACATTCCGGGCGGACCATGCATACCACGCGTGCCGCTTGGTGGAGGGCGAATTTATCAGCCATTTCGGTGTGATCGGTGCATATATCCTGTGCAAGCATCATATGTTGAGCATTACCTGACTCGGTTTTGCTTCACATCAAAAGATCTCTCCCGGTAACATTCCGGGCGGACCATGCATACCACGCGTGCCGCTTGGTGGAGGGCGAATTTATCAGCCATTTCGGTGTGATCGGTGCATATATCCTGTGCAAACATCATATGTTGAGCATTACCTGACTCGGTTTTGCTTCACATCAAAAGATCTCTCCCGGTAACATTCCGGGCGGACCATGCATACCACGCGTGCCGCTTGGTGGAGGGCGAATTTATCAGCCCTTGCGCTGTGATCGGTGCATATATCGTGTGCAAACATCATTTGAGATGTATTGCTAGAATCGGTTTTGCTTCACATCAAAAGATCTCTCCCGGTAACATTCCGGGCGGACCATGCATACCACGCGTGCCGTGTGGTGGAGGGCGAATTTAGCAGCCATTTCGGTGTGATCGGTGCATATATCGTGTGCAAACATCATTTGTGGTGTATTGCTTGAATCGGTTTCGCTTCACATCAAAAGATTTCTCCCGCTAACATTCCGGGTGGACCATGCATAACACGCAGGCCGCGTGGTGAAGGGCGAATTTATCAACCATTGCGCTATTATCGGTGCATCTATTCAGTGCAAACATCATTTGTTGGGTATTATTTGACTCAGTTTTGCTTCCCATTAAAACATCTCTCCCGGTAACATTCCGGGCCCACCATGCATAACACGCGGGCTGCGTGGTGAAGGGCGAATTTATCAACCATTGCGCTATTATCGGTGCATCTATTCAGTGCAAACATCATTTGTTGTGTATTGCTGGAATTGGTTTTGCTTCACATCAAAAGATCTCTCCCGGTAACATTCCGGGCGGACCATGCATACCACGCGTGCCGTGTGGTGGAGGGCGAATTTATCAGCCCTTGCGGTGAGATCGGTGCATATATCGTGTGCAAACATCATTTGTGGTGTATTGCTTGAATCAGTTTCGCTTCACATCAAAAGATTTCTCCCGCTAACATTCCGGGCGCACCATGCATACCACGCGTTCCGCGTGGTGGAGGGCGAATTGATCAGCCCTTGCGCTGTGATCGGTGCATATATCCTGTGCAAACATCATATGTTGAGCATTACCTGACTCGGTTTTGCTTCACATCAAAAGATCTCTCCCGGTAACATTCCGGGCGGACCATGCATACCACGCGTGCCGCTTGGTGGAGGGCGAATTTATCAGCCATTTCGGTGTGATCGGTGCATATATCGTGTGCAAACATCATTTGTGGTGTATTGCTTGAATCGGTTTCGCTTCACATCAAAAGATTTCTCCCGCTAACATTCCGGGCGCACCATGCATACCACGCGTGCTGCGTGGTGGAGGGCGAATTGATCAGCCCTTGCGCTGTGATCGGTGCATATATCCTGTGCAAACATCATGTGTTGAGCATTACCTGACTCGGTTTTGCTTCACATCAAAAGATCTCTCCCGGTAACATTCCGGGCGGACCATGCATACCACGCGTGCCGCTTGGTGGAGGGCGAATTTATCAGCCATTTCGGTGTGATCGGTGCATATATCGTGTGCAAACATCATTTGTGGTGTATTGCTTGAATTGGTTTTGCTTCACATCAAAAGATCTCTCCCGGTAACATTCCGGGCGGACCATGCATACCACGCGTGCCGCGTGGTGGAGGGCAAATTTATCAGCCCTTGCGCTGTGATTTGTGCATATATCCAGTGCAAACATCATTTGTTGTGTATTGCTGGAATTGGTTTTGCTTCACATCAAAAGATCTCTCCCGGTAACATTCCGGGCGGACCATGCATACCACGCGTGCCGCTTGGTGGAGGGCGAATTTATCAGCCATTTCGGTGTGATCGGTGCATATATCCTGTGCAAGCATCATATGTTGAGCATTACCTGACTCGGTTTTGCTTCACATCAAAAGATCTCTCCCGGTAACATTCCGGGCGGACCATGCATACCACGCGTGCCGCTTGGTGGAGGGCGAATTTATCAGCCATTTCGGTGTGATCGGTGCATATATCCTGTGCAAACATCATATGTTGAGCATTACCTGACTCGGTTTTGCTTCACATCAAAAGATCTCTCCCGGTAACATTCCGGGCGGACCATGCATACCACGCGTGCCGCTTGGTGGAGGGCGAATTTATCAGCCCTTGCGCTGTGATCGGTGCATATATCGTGTGCAAACATCATTTGAGGTGTATTGCTAGAATCGGTTTTGCTTCACATCAAAAGATCTCTCCCGGTAACATTCCGGGCGGACCATGCATACCACGCGTGCCGTGTGGTGGAGGGCGAATTTAGCAGCCATTTCGGTGTGATCGGTGCATATATCGTGTGCAAACATCATTTGTGGTGTATTGCTTGAATCGGTTTCGCTTCACATCAAAAGATTTCTCCCGCTAACATTCCGGGTGGACCATGCATAACACGCAGGCCGCGTGGTGAAGGGCGAATTTATCAACCATTGCGCTATTATCGGTGCATCTATTCAGTGCAAACATCATTTGTTGGGTATTATTTGACTCAGTTTTGCTTCCCATTAAAACATCTCTCCCGGTAACATTCCGGGCCCACCATGCATAACACGCGGGCTGCGTGGTGAAGGGCGAATTTATCAACCATTGCGCTATTATCGGTGCATCTATTCAGTGCAAACATCATTTGTTGTGTATTGCTGGAATTGGTTTTGCTTCACATCAAAAGATCTCTCCCGGTAACATTCCGGGCGGACCATGCATACCACGCGTGCCGTGTGGTGGAGGGCGAATTTATCAGCCCTTGCGGTGAGATCGGTGCATATATCGTGTGCAAACATCATTTGTGGTGTATTGCTTGAATCAGTTTCGCTTCACATCAAAAGATTTCTCCCGCTAACATTCCGGGCGCACCATGCATACCACGCGTTCCGCGTGGTGGAGGGCGAATTGATCAGCCCTTGCGCTGTGATCGGTGCATATATCCTGTGCAAACATCATATGTTGAGCATTACCTGACTCGGTTTTGCTTCACATCAAAAGATCTCTCCCGGTAACATTCCGGGCGGACCATGCATACCACGCGTGCCGCTTGTTGGAGGGCGAATTTATCAGCCATTTCGATGTTATCGGTGCATCTATTCAGTGCAAACATCATTTGTTGAACATTACCTGACTCAGTTTTGCTTCCCGTCAAAAGAACTCTCCCGGTAACATTCCGGGCGGACCATGCATACCACGCGTGCCGCTTGGTGGAGGGCGAATTTATCAGCCATTTCGGTGTGATCGGTGCATATATCGTGTGCAAACATCATTTGTGGTGTATTGCTTGAATCGGTTTTGCTTCACATCAAAAGATCTCTCCCGGTAACATTCCGGGCGGACCATGCATACCACGCGTGCCGCGTGGTGGAGGGCAAATTTATCAGCCCTTGCGCTGTGATTTGTGCATATATCCAGTGCAAACATCATTTGTTGTGAATTGCTGGAATTGGTTTTGCTTCACATCAAAAGATCTCTCCCGGTAACATTCCGGGCGGACCATGCATACCACGCGTGCCGCTTGGTGGAGGGCGAATTTATCAGCCATTTTGGTGTGATCGGTGCATATATCGTGTGCAAACATCATTTGTGGTGTATTGCTTGAATCGGTTTCGCTTCACATCAAAAGATTTCTCCCGCTAACATTCCGGGTGGACCATGCATAACACGCAGGCCGCGTGGTGAAGGGCGAATTTATCAACCATTGCGCTATTATCGGTGCATCTATTCAGTGCAAACATCATTTGTTGGGTATTATTTGACTCAGTTTTGCTTCCCATTAAAACATCTCTCCCGGTAACATTCCGGGCCCACCATGCATAACACGCGGGCTGCGTGGTGAAGGGCGAATTTATCAACCATTGCGCTATTATCGGTGCATCTATTCAGTGCAAACATCATTTGTTGTGTATTGCTGGAATTGGTTTTGCTTCACATCAAAAGATCTCTCCCGGTAACATTCCGGGCGGACCATGCATACCACGCGTGCCGTGTGGTGGAGGGCGAATTTATCAGCCCTTGCGGTGAGATCGGTGCATATATCGTGTGCAAACATCATTTGTGGTGTATTGCTTGAATCAGTTTCGCTTCACATCAAAAGATTTCTCCCGCTAACATTCCGGGCGCACCATGCATACCACGCGTTCCGCGTGGTGGAGGGCGAATTGATCAGCCCTTGCGCTGTGATCGGTGCATATATCCTGTGCAAACATCATATGTTGAGCATTACCTGACTCGGTTTTGCTTCACATCAAAAGATCTCTCCCGGTAACATTCCGGGCGGACCATGCATACCACGCGTGCCGCTTGGTGGAGGGCGAATTTATCAGCCATTTCGGTGTGATCGGTGCATATATCGTGTGCAAACATCATTTGAGGTGTATTGCTTGAATCGGTTTCGCTTCACATCAAAAGATTTCTCCCGCTAACATTCCGGGCGGACCATGCATACCACGCGTGCCGCGTGGTGGAGGGCGAATTGATCAGCCCTTGCGCTGTGATCGGTGCATATATCCTGTGCAAACATCATGTGTTGAGCATTAACTGACTCGGTTTTGCTTCACATCAAAAGATCTCTCCCAGTAACATTCCGGGTTGACCATGCATACCACGCAGGCCGCGTGGTGAAGGGCGAATTTATCAACCATTGCGCTATTATCGGTGCATCTATTCAGTGCAAACATCATTTGTTGGGTATTATTTGACTCAGTTTTGCTTCCCATTAAAACATCTCTCCCGGTAACATTCCGGGCCCACCATGCATAACACGCGGGCTACGTGGTGAAGGGCGAATTTATCAACCATTGCGCTATGATCGGTGCATCTATTCAGTGCAAACATCATTTGTTGAGTATTACCTGACTCAGTTTTGCTTCCCGTCAAAAGATCTCTCCCGGTAACAGTCCGGGCGGACCATGCATACCACGCGTGCCGTGTGGTGGAGGGCGAATTTATCAGCCCTTGCGGTGTGATCGGTGCATATATCGTGTGCAAACATCATTTGTGGTGTATTGCTTGAATCGGTTTCGCTTCACATCAAAAGATTTCTCCCGCTAACATTCCGGGCGCACCATGCATACCACGCGTTCCGCGTGGTGGAGGGCGAATTGATAAGCCCTTGCGCTGTGATCGGTGCATATATCCTGTGCAAACATCATATGTTGAGCATTACCTGACTCGGTTTTGCTTCACATCAAAAGATCTCTCCCGGTAACATTCCGGGCGGACCATGCATACCACGCGTGCCGCTTGGTGGAGGGCGAATTTATCAGCCCTTGCGCTGTGATCGGTGCATATATCGTGTGCAAACATCATTTGAGGTGTATTGCTAGAATCGGTTTTGCTTCACATCAAAAGATCTCTCCCGGTAACATTCCGGGCGGACCATGCATACCACGCGTGCCGTGTGGTGGAGGGCGAATTTAGCAGCCATTTCGGTGTGATCGGTGCATATATCGTGTGCAAACATCATTTGTGGTGTATTGCTTGAATCGGTTTCGCTTCACATCAAAAGATTTCTCCCGCTAACATTCCGGGTGGACCATGCATAACACGCAGGCCGCGTGGTGAAGGGCGAATTTATCAACCATTGCGCTATTATCGGTGCATCTATTCAGTGCAAACATCATTTGTTGGGTATTATTTGACTCAGTTTTGCTTCCCATTAAAACATCTCTCCCGGTAACATTCCGGGCCCACCATGCATAACACGCGGGCTGCGTGGTGAAGGGCGAATTTATCAACCATTGCGCTATTATCGGTGCATCTATTCAGTGCAAACATCATTTGTTGTGTATTGCTGGAATTGGTTTTGCTTCACATCAAAAGATCTCTCCCGGTAACATTCCGGGCGGACCATGCATACCGCGCGTGCCGTGTGGTGGAGGGCGAATTTATCAGCCCTTGCGGTGAGATCGGTGCATATATCGTGTGCAAACATCATTTGTGGTGTATTGCTTGAATCAGTTTCGCTTCACATCAAAAGATTTCTCCCGCTAACATTCCGGGCGCACCATGCATACCACGCGTTCCGCGTGGTGGAGGGCGAATTGATCAGCCCTTGCGCTGTGATCGGTGCATATATCCTGTGCAAACATCATATGTTGAGCATTACCTGACTCGGTTTTGCTTCACATCAAAAGATCTCTCCCGGTAACATTCCGGGCGGACCATGCATACCACGCGTGCCGCTTGGTGGAGGGCGAATTTATCAGCCATTTCGGTGTGATCGTCGCATATATCGTGTGCAAACATCATTTGAGGTGTATTGCTTGAATCGGTTTCGCTTCACATCAAAAGATTTCTCCCGCTAACATTCCGGGCGCACCATGCATACCACGCGTGCCGCGTGGTGGAGGGCGAATTGATCAGCCCTTGCGCTGTGATCGGTGCATATATCCAGTGCAAACATCATGTGTTGAGCATTAACTGACTCGGTTTTGCTTCACATCAAAAGATCTCTCCCAGTAACATTCCGGGTTGACCATGCATACCACGCAGGCCGCGTGGTGAAGGGCGAATTTATCAACCATTGCGCTATTATCGGTGCATCTATTCAGTGCAAACATCATTTGTTGGGTATTATTTGACTCAGTTTTGCTTCCCATTAAAACATCTCTCCCGGTAACATTCCGGGCCCACCATGCATAACACGCGGGCTACGTGGTGAAGGGCGAATTTATCAACCATTGCGCTATGATCGGTGCATCTATTCAGTGCAAACATCATTTGTTGAGTATTACCTGACTCAGTTTTGCTTCCCGTCAAAAGATCTCTCCCGGTAACAGTCCGGGCGGACCATGCATACCACGCGTGCCGTGTGGTGGAGGGCGAATTTATCAGCCCTTGCGGTGTGATCGGTGCATATATCGTGTGCAAACATCATTTGTGGTGTATTGCTTGAATCGGTTTCGCTTCACATCAAAAGATTTCTCCCGCTAACATTCCGGGCGCACCATGCATACCACGCGTTCCGCGTGGTGGAGGGCGAATTGATAAGCCCTTGCGCTGTGATCGGTGCATATATCCTGTGCAAACATCATATGTTGAGCATTACCTGACTCGGTTTTGCTTCACATCAAAAGATCTCTCCCGGTAACATTCCGGGCGGACCATGCATACCACGCGTGCCGCGTGGTGGAGGGCAAATTTATCAGCCCTTGCGCTGTGATTTGTGCATATATCCAGTGCAAACATCATTTGTTGTGGATTGCTGGAATTGGTTTTGCTTCACATCAAAAGATCTCTCCCGGTAACATTCCGGGCGGACCATGCATACCACGCGTGCCGCTTGGTGGAGGGCGAATTTATCAGCCATTTCGGTGTGATCGGTGCATATATCGTGTGCAAACATCATTTGTGGTGTATTGCTTAAATCGGTTTCGCTTCACATCAAAAGATCTCTCCCGGTAACATTCCGGGCGGACCATGCATACCACGCGTGCCGCGTGGTGGAGGGCGAATTGATCAGCCCTTGCGCTGTGATCGGTGCATATATCCTGTGCAAACATCATGTGTTGAGCATTACCTGACTCGGTTTTGCTTCACATCAAAAGATCTCTCCCGGTAACATTCCGGGCGGACCATGCATACCACGCGTGCCGCTTGGTGGAGGGCGAATTTATCAGCCATTTCGGTGTGATCGGTGCATATATCGTGTGCAAACATCATTTGTGGTGTATTGCTTGAATCGGTTTTGCTTCACATCAAAAGATCTCTCCCGGTAACATTCCGGGCGGACCATGCATACCACGCGTGCCGCGTGGTGGAGGGCAAATTTATCAGCCCTTGCGCTGTGATTTGTGCATATATCCAGTGCAAACATCATTTGTTGTGTATTGCTGGAATTGGTTTTGCTTCACATCAAAAGATCTCTCCCGGTAACATTCCGGGCGGACCATGCATACCACGCGTGCCGCTTGGTGGAGGGCGAATTTATCAGCCATTTCGGTGTGATCGGTGCATATATCCTGTGCAAGCATCATATGTTGAGCATTACCTGACTCGGTTTTGCTTCACATCAAAAGATCTCTCCCGGTAACATTCCGGGCGGACCATGCATACCACGCGTGCCGCTTGGTGGAGGGCGAATTTATCAGCCATTTCGGTGTGATCGGTGCATATATCCTGTGCAAACATCATATGTTGAGCATTACCTGACTCGGTTTTGCTTCACATCAAAAGATCTCTCCCGGTAACATTCCGGGCGGACCATGCATACCACGCGTGCCGCTTGGTGGAGGGCGAATTTATCAGCCCTTGCGCTGTGATCGGTGCATATATCGTGTGCAAACATCATTTGAGGTGTATTGCTAGAATCGGTTTTGCTTCACATCAAAAGATCTCTCCCGGTAACATTCCGGGCGGACCATGCATACCACGCGTGCCGTGTGGTGGAGGGCGAATTTAGCAGCCATTTCGGTGTGATCGGTGCATATATCGTGTGCAAACATCATTTGTGGTGTATTGCTTGAATCGGTTTCGCTTCACATCAAAAGATTTCTCCCGCTAACATTCCGGGTGGACCATGCATAACACGCAGGCCGCGTGGTGAAGGGCGAATTTATCAACCATTGCGCTATTATCGGTGCATCTATTCAGTGCAAACATCATTTGTTGGGTATTATTTGACTCAGTTTTGCTTCCCATTAAAACATCTCTCCCGGTAACATTCCGGGCCCACCATGCATAACACGCGGGCTGCGTGGTGAAGGGCGAATTTATCAACCATTGCGCTATTATCGGTGCATCTATTCAGTGCAAACATCATTTGTTGTGTATTGCTGGAATTGGTTTTGCTTCACATCAAAAGATCTCTCCCGGTAACATTCCGGGCGGACCATGCATACCACGCGTGCCGTGTGGTGGAGGGCGAATTTATCAGCCCTTGCGGTGAGATCGGTGCATATATCGTGTGCAAACATCATTTGTGGTGTATTGCTTGAATCAGTTTCGCTTCACATCAAAAGATTTCTCCCGCTAACATTCCGGGCGCACCATGCATACCACGCGTTCCGCGTGGTGGAGGGCGAATTGATCAGCCCTTGCGCTGTGATCGGTGCATATATCCTGTGCAAACATCATATGTTGAGCATTACCTGACTCGGTTTTGCTTCACATCAAAAGATCTCTCCCGGTAACATTCCGGGCGGACCATGCATACCACGCGTGCCGCTTGTTGGAGGGCGAATTTATCAGCCATTTCGATGTTATCGGTGCATCTATTCAGTGCAAACATCATTTGTTGAACATTACCTGACTCAGTTTTGCTTCCCGTCAAAAGAACTCTCCCGGTAACATTCCGGGCGGACCATGCATACCACGCGTGCCGCTTGGTGGAGGGCGAATTTATCAGCCATTTCGGTGTGATCGGTGCATATATCGTGTGCAAACATCATTTGTGGTGTATTGCTTGAATCGGTTTCGCTTCACATCAAAAGATTTCTCCCGCTAACATTCCGGGTGGACCATGCATAACACGCAGGCCGCGTGGTGAAGGGCGAATTTATCAACCATTGCGCTATTATCGGTGCAACTATTCAGTGCAAACATCATTTGTTGGGTATTATTTGACTCAGTTTTGCTTCCCATTAAAACATCTCTCCCGGTAACATTCCGGGCCCACCATGCATAACACGCGGGCTGCGTGGTGAAGGGCGAATTTATCAACCATTGCGCTATTATCGGTGCATCTATTCAGTGCAAACATCATTTGTTGTGTATTGCTGGAATTGGTTTTGCTTCACATCAAAAGATCTCTCCCGGTAACATTCCGGGCGGACCATGCATACCGCGCGTGCCGTGTGGTGGAGGGCGAATTTATCAGCCCTTGCGGTGAGATCGGTGCATATATCGTGTGCAAACATCATTTGTGGTGTATTGCTTGAATCAGTTTCGCTTCACATCAAAAGATTTCTCCCGCTAACATTCCGGGCGCACCATGCATACCACGCGTTCCGCGTGGTGGAGGGCGAATTGATCAGCCCTTGCGCTGTGATCGGTGCATATATCCTGTGCAAACATCATATGTTGAGCATTACCTGACTCGGTTTTGCTTCACATCAAAAGATCTCTCCCGGTAACATTCCGGGCGGACCATGCATACCACGCGTGCCGCTTGGTGGAGGGCGAATTTATCAGCCATTTCGGTGTGATCGTCGCATATATCGTGTGCAAACATCATTTGAGGTGTATTGCTTGAATCGGTTTCGCTTCACATCAAAAGATTTCTCCCGCTAACATTCCGGGCGCACCATGCATACCACGCGTGCCGCGTGGTGGAGGGCGAATTGATCAGCCCTTGCGCTGTGATCGGTGCATATATCCAGTGCAAACATCATGTGTTGAGCATTAACTGACTCGGTTTTGCTTCACATCAAAAGATCTCTCCCAGTAACATTCCGGGTTGACCATGCATACCACGCAGGCCGCGTGGTGAAGGGCGAATTTATCAACCATTGCGCTATTATCGGTGCATCTATTCAGTGCAAACATCATTTGTTGGGTATTATTTGACTCAGTTTTGCTTCCCATTAAAACATCTCTCCCGGTAACATTCCGGGCCCACCATGCATAACACGCGGGCTACGTGGTGAAGGGCGAATTTATCAACCATTGCGCTATGATCGGTGCATCTATTCAGTGCAAACATCATTTGTTGAGTATTACCTGACTCAGTTTTGCTTCCCGTCAAAAGATCTCTCCCGGTAACAGTCCGGGCGGACCATGCATACCACGCGTGCCGTGTGGTGGAGGGCGAATTTATCAGCCCTTGCGGTGTGATCGGTGCATATATCGTGTGCAAACATCATTTGTGGTGTATTGCTTGAATCGGTTTCGCTTCACATCAAAAGATTTCTCCCGCTAACATTCCGGGCGCACCATGCATACCACGCGTTCCGCGTGGTGGAGGGCGAATTGATAAGCCCTTGCGCTGTGATCGGTGCATATATCCTGTGCAAACATCATATGTTGAGCATTACCTGACTCGGTTTTGCTTCACATCAAAAGATCTCTCCCGGTAACATTCCGGGCGGACCATGCATACCACGCGTGCCGCGTGGTGGAGGGCAAATTTATCAGCCCTTGCGCTGTGATTTGTGCATATATCCAGTGCAAACATCATTTGTTGTGGATTGCTGGAATTGGTTTTGCTTCACATCAAAAGATCTCTCCCGGTAACATTCCGGGCGGACCATGCATACCACGCGTGCCGCTTGGTGGAGGGCGAATTTATCAGCCATTTCGGTGTGATCGGTGCATATATCGTGTGCAAACATCATTTGTGGTGTATTGCTTAAATCGGTTTCGCTTCACATCAAAAGATCTCTCCCGGTAACATTCCGGGCGGACCATGCATACCACGCGTGCCGCGTGGTGGAGGGCGAATTGATCAGCCCTTGCGCTGTGATCGGTGCATATATCCTGTGCAAACATCATGTGTTGAGCATTACCTGACTCGGTTTTGCTTCACATCAAAAGATCTCTCCCGGTAACATTCCGGGCGGACCATGCATACCACGCGTGCCGCTTGGTGGAGGGCGAATTTATCAGCCATTTCGGTGTGATCGGTGCATATATCGTGTGCAAACATCATTTGTGGTGTATTGCTTGAATCGGTTTTGCTTCACATCAAAAGATCTCTCCCGGTAACATTCCGGGCGGACCATGCATACCACGCGTGCCGCGTGGTGGAGGGCAAATTTATCAGCCCTTGCGCTGTGATTTGTGCATATATCCAGTGCAAACATCATTTGTTGTGTATTGCTGGAATTGGTTTTGCTTCACATCAAAAGATCTCTCCCGGTAACATTCCGGGCGGACCATGCATACCACGCGTGCCGCTTGGTGGAGGGCGAATTTATCAGCCATTTCGGTGTGATCGGTGCATATATCCTGTGCAAGCATCATATGTTGAGCATTACCTGACTCGGTTTTGCTTCACATCAAAAGATCTCTCCCGGTAACATTCCGGGCGGACCATGCATACCACGCGTGCCGCTTGGTGGAGGGCGAATT
The DNA here is from genome assembly GCA_023078555.1 of Ulva prolifera. Lineage (NCBI taxonomy): Eukaryota > Viridiplantae > Chlorophyta > Ulvophyceae > Ulvales > Ulvaceae > Ulva > Ulva prolifera. The sequence continues at coordinate 9,010,979 of CM041196.1, forward strand.
TATCAGCCATTTCGGTGTGATCGGTGCATATATCCTGTGCAAACATCATATGTTGAGCATTACCTGACTCGGTTTTGCTTCACATCAAAAGATCTCTCCCGGTAACATTCCGGGCGGACCATGCATACCACGCGTGCCGCTTGGTGGAGGGCGAATTTATCAGCCCTTGCGCTGTGATCGGTGCATATATCGTGTGCAAACATCATTTGAGGTGTATTGCTAGAATCGGTTTTGCTTCACATCAAAAGATCTCTCCCGGTAACATTCCGGGCGGACCATGCATACCACGCGTGCCGTGTGGTGGAGGGCGAATTTAGCAGCCATTTCGGTGTGATCGGTGCATATATCGTGTGCAAACATCATTTGTGGTGTATTGCTTGAATCGGTTTCGCTTCACATCAAAAGATTTCTCCCGCTAACATTCCGGGTGGACCATGCATAACACGCAGGCCGCGTGGTGAAGGGCGAATTTATCAACCATTGCGCTATTATCGGTGCATCTATTCAGTGCAAACATCATTTGTTGGGTATTATTTGACTCAGTTTTGCTTCCCATTAAAACATCTCTCCCGGTAACATTCCGGGCCCACCATGCATAACACGCGGGCTGCGTGGTGAAGGGCGAATTTATCAACCATTGCGCTATTATCGGTGCATCTATTCAGTGCAAACATCATTTGTTGTGTATTGCTGGAATTGGTTTTGCTTCACATCAAAAGATCTCTCCCGGTAACATTCCGGGCGGACCATGCATACCACGCGTGCCGTGTGGTGGAGGGCGAATTTATCAGCCCTTGCGGTGAGATCGGTGCATATATCGTGTGCAAACATCATTTGTGGTGTATTGCTTGAATCAGTTTCGCTTCACATCAAAAGATTTCTCCCGCTAACATTCCGGGCGCACCATGCATACCACGCGTTCCGCGTGGTGGAGGGCGAATTGATCAGCCCTTGCGCTGTGATCGGTGCATATATCCTGTGCAAACATCATATGTTGAGCATTACCTGACTCGGTTTTGCTTCACATCAAAAGATCTCTCCCGGTAACATTCCGGGCGGACCATGCATACCACGCGTGCCGCTTGTTGGAGGGCGAATTTATCAGCCATTTCGATGTTATCGGTGCATCTATTCAGTGCAAACATCATTTGTTGAACATTACCTGACTCAGTTTTGCTTCCCGTCAAAAGAACTCTCCCGGTAACATTCCGGGCGGACCATGCATACCACGCGTGCCGCTTGGTGGAGGGCGAATTTATCAGCCATTTCGGTGTGATCGGTGCATATATCGTGTGCAAACATCATTTGTGGTGTATTGCTTGAATCGGTTTCGCTTCACATCAAAAGATTTCTCCCGCTAACATTCCGGGTGGACCATGCATAACACGCAGGCCGCGTGGTGAAGGGCGAATTTATCAACCATTGCGCTATTATCGGTGCATCTATTCAGTGCAAACATCATTTGTTGGGTATTATTTGACTCAGTTTTGCTTCCCATTAAAACATCTCTCCCGGTAACATTCCGGGCCCACCATGCATAACACGCGGGCTGCGTGGTGAAGGGCGAATTTATCAACCATTGCGCTATTATCGGTGCATCTATTCAGTGCAAACATCATTTGTTGTGTATTGCTGGAATTGGTTTTGCTTCACATCAAAAGATCTCTCCCGGTAACATTCCGGGCGGACCATGCATACCGCGCGTGCCGTGTGGTGGAGGGCGAATTTATCAGCCCTTGCGGTGAGATCGGTGCATATATCGTGTGCAAACATCATTTGTGGTGTATTGCTTGAATCAGTTTCGCTTCACATCAAAAGATTTCTCCCGCTAACATTCCGGGCGCACCATGCATACCACGCGTTCCGCGTGGTGGAGGGCGAATTGATCAGCCCTTGCGCTGTGATCGGTGCATATATCCTGTGCAAACATCATGTGTTGAGCATTAACTGACTCGGTTTTGCTTCACATCAAAAGATCTCTCCCAGTAACATTCCGGGTTGACCATGCATACCACGCAGGCCGCGTGGTGAAGGGCGAATTTATCAACCATTGCGCTATTATCGGTGCATCTATTCAGTGCAAACATCATTTGTTGGGTATTATTTGACTCAGTTTTGCTTCCCATTAAAACATCTCTCCCGGTAACATTCCGGGCCCACCATGCATAACACGCGGGCTACGTGGTGAAGGGCGAATTTATCAACCATTGCGCTATGATCGGTGCATCTATTCAGTGCAAACATCATTTGTTGAGTATTACCTGACTCAGTTTTGCTTCCCGTCAAAAGATCTCTCCCGGTAACAGTCCGGGCGGACCATGCATACCACGCGTGCCGTGTGGTGGAGGGCGAATTTATCAGCCCTTGCGGTGTGATCGGTGCATATATCGTGTGCAAACATCATTTGTGGTGTATTGCTTGAATCGGTTTCGCTTCACATCAAAAGATTTCTCCCGCTAACATTCCGGGCGCACCATGCATACCACGCGTTCCGCGTGGTGGAGGGCGAATTGATAAGCCCTTGCGCTGTGATCGGTGCATATATCCTGTGCAAACATCATATGTTGAGCATTACCTGACTCGGTTTTGCTTCACATCAAAAGATCTCTCCCGGTAACATTCCGGGCGGACCATGCATACCACGCGTGCCGCTTGGTGGAGGGCGAATTTATCAGCCCTTGCGCTGTGATCGGTGCATATATCGTGTGCAAACATCATTTGAGGTGTATTGCTAGAATCGGTTTTGCTTCACATCAAAAGATCTCTCCCGGTAACATTCCGGGCGGACCATGCATACCACGCGTGCCGTGTGGTGGAGGGCGAATTTAGCAGCCATTTCGGTGTGATCGGTGCATATATCGTGTGCAAACATCATTTGTGGTGTATTGCTTGAATCGGTTTCGCTTCACATCAAAAGATTTCTCCCGCTAACATTCCGGGTGGACCATGCATAACACGCAGGCCGCGTGGTGAAGGGCGAATTTATCAACCATTGCGCTATTATCGGTGCATCTATTCAGTGCAAACATCATTTGTTGGGTATTATTTGACTCAGTTTTGCTTCCCATTAAAACATCTCTCCCGGTAACATTCCGGGCCCACCATGCATAACACGCGGGCTGCGTGGTGAAGGGCGAATTTATCAACCATTGCGCTATTATCGGTGCATCTATTCAGTGCAAACATCATTTGTTGTGTATTGCTGGAATTGGTTTTGCTTCACATCAAAAGATCTCTCCCGGTAACATTCCGGGCGGACCATGCATACCGCGCGTGCCGTGTGGTGGAGGGCGAATTTATCAGCCCTTGCGGTGAGATCGGTGCATATATCGTGTGCAAACATCATTTGTGGTGTATTGCTTGAATCAGTTTCGCTTCACATCAAAAGATTTCTCCCGCTAACATTCCGGGCGCACCATGCATACCACGCGTTCCGCGTGGTGGAGGGCGAATTGATCAGCCCTTGCGCTGTGATCGGTGCATATATCCTGTGCAAACATCATATGTTGAGCATTACCTGACTCGGTTTTGCTTCACATCAAAAGATCTCTCCCGGTAACATTCCGGGCGGACCATGCATACCACGCGTGCCGCTTGGTGGAGGGCGAATTTATCAGCCATTTCGGTGTGATCGTCGCATATATCGTGTGCAAACATCATTTGAGGTGTATTGCTTGAATCGGTTTCGCTTCACATCAAAAGATTTCTCCCGCTAACATTCCGGGCGCACCATGCATACCACGCGTGCCGCGTGGTGGAGGGCGAATTGATCAGCCCTTGCGCTGTGATCGGTGCATATATCCAGTGCAAACATCATGTGTTGAGCATTAACTGACTCGGTTTTGCTTCACATCAAAAGATCTCTCCCAGTAACATTCCGGGTTGACCATGCATACCACGCAGGCCGCGTGGTGAAGGGCGAATTTATCAACCATTGCGCTATTATCGGTGCATCTATTCAGTGCAAACATCATTTGTTGGGTATTATTTGACTCAGTTTTGCTTCCCATTAAAACATCTCTCCCGGTAACATTCCGGGCCCACCATGCATAACACGCGGGCTACGTGGTGAAGGGCGAATTTATCAACCATTGCGCTATGATCGGTGCATCTATTCAGTGCAAACATCATTTGTTGAGTATTACCTGACTCAGTTTTGCTTCCCGTCAAAAGATCTCTCCCGGTAACAGTCCGGGCGGACCATGCATACCACGCGTGCCGTGTGGTGGAGGGCGAATTTATCAGCCCTTGCGGTGTGATCGGTGCATATATCGTGTGCAAACATCATTTGTGGTGTATTGCTTGAATCGGTTTCGCTTCACATCAAAAGATTTCTCCCGCTAACATTCCGGGCGCACCATGCATACCACGCGTTCCGCGTGGTGGAGGGCGAATTGATAAGCCCTTGCGCTGTGATCGGTGCATATATCCTGTGCAAACATCATATGTTGAGCATTACCTGACTCGGTTTTGCTTCACATCAAAAGATCTCTCCCGGTAACATTCCGGGCGGACCATGCATACCACGCGTGCCGCGTGGTGGAGGGCAAATTTATCAGCCCTTGCGCTGTGATTTGTGCATATATCCAGTGCAAACATCATTTGTTGTGGATTGCTGGAATTGGTTTTGCTTCACATCAAAAGATCTCTCCCGGTAACATTCCGGGCGGACCATGCATACCACGCGTGCCGCTTGGTGGAGGGCGAATTTATCAGCCATTTCGGTGTGATCGGTGCATATATCGTGTGCAAACATCATTTGTGGTGTATTGCTTAAATCGGTTTCGCTTCACATCAAAAGATTTCTCCCGCTAACATTCCGGGTGGACCATGCATAACACGCGGGCTACGTGGTGAAGGGCGAATTTTTCAACCATTGCGCTATGATCGGTGCATCTATTCAGTGCAAACATCATTTGTTGAGTATTACCTGACTCAGTTTTGCTTCCCGTCAAAAGATCTCTCCCGGTAACATTCCGGGCGGACCATGCATACCACGCGTGCCGCTTGGTGGAGGGCGAATTTATCAGCCATTTCGGTGTGATCGGTGCATATATCGTGTGCAAACATCATTTGAGGTGTATTGCTTGAATCGGTTTCGCTTCACATCAAAAGATTTCTCCCGCTAACATTCCGGGCGCACCATGCATACCACGCGTGCCGCGTGGTGGAGGGCGAATTGATCAGCCCTTGCGCTGTGATCGGTGCATATATCCTGTGCAAACATCATATGTTGAGCATTACCTGACTCGGTTTTGCTTCACATCAAAAGATCTCTCCCGGTAACATTCCGGGCGGACCATGCATACCACGCGTGCCGCTTGGTGGAGGGCGAATTTATCAGCCATTTCGGTGTGATCGGTGCATATATCGTGTGCAAACATCATTTGAGGTGTATTGCTTGAATCGGTTTCGCTTCACATCAAAAGATTTCTCCCGCTAACATTCCGGGCGCACCATGCATACCACGCGTGCCGCGTGGTGGAGGGCGAATTGATCAGCCCTTGCGCTGTGATCGGTGCATATATCCTGTGCAAACATCATGTGTTGAGCATTAACTGACTCGGTTTTGCTTCACATCAAAAGATCTCTCCCAGTAACATTCCGGGTTGACCATGCATACCACGCAGGCCGCGTGGTGAAGGGCGAATTTATCAACCATTGCGCTATTATCGGTGCATCTATTCAGTGCAAACATCATTTGTTGGGTATTATTTGACTCAGTTTTGCTTCCCATTAAAACATCTCTCCCGGTAACATTCCGGGCCCACCATGCATAACACGCGGGCTACGTGGTGAAGGGCGAATTTATCAACCATTGCGCTATGATCGGTGCATCTATTCAGTGCAAACATCATTTGTTGAGTATTACCTGACTCAGTTTTGCTTCCCGTCAAAAGATCTCTCCCGGTAACAGTCCGGGCGGACCATGCATACCACGCGTGCCGTGTGGTGGAGGGCGAATTTATCAGCCCTTGCGGTGTGATCGGTGCATATATCGTGTGCAAACATCATTTGTGGTGTATTGCTTGAATCGGTTTCGCTTCACATCAAAAGATTTCTCCCGCTAACATTCCGGGCGCACCATGCATACCACGCGTTCCGCGTGGTGGAGGGCGAATTGATAAGCCCTTGCGCTGTGATCGGTGCATATATCCTGTGCAAACATCATATGTTGAGCATTACCTGACTCGGTTTTGCTTCACATCAAAAGATCTCTCCCGGTAACATTCCGGGCGGACCATGCATACCACGCGTGCCGCGTGGTGGAGGGCAAATTTATCAGCCCTTGCGCTGTGATTTGTGCATATATCCAGTGCAAACATCATTTGTTGTGGATTGCTGGAATTGGTTTTGCTTCACATCAAAAGATCTCTCCCGGTAACATTCCGGGCGGACCATGCATACCACGCGTGCCGCTTGGTGGAGGGCGAATTTATCAGCCATTTCGGTGTGATCGGTGCATATATCGTGTGCAAACATCATTTGTGGTGTATTGCTTAAATCGGTTTCGCTTCACATCAAAAGATTTCTCCCGCTAACATTCCGGGTGGACCATGCATAACACGCGGGCTACGTGGTGAAGGGCGAATTTTTCAACCATTGCGCTATGATCGGTGCATCTATTCAGTGCAAACATCATTTGTTGAGTATTACCTGACTCAGTTTTGCTTCCCGTCAAAAGATCTCTCCCGGTAACATTCCGGGCGGACCATGCATACCACGCGTGCCGCTTGGTGGAGGGCGAATTTATCAGCCATTTCGGTGTGATCGGTGCATATATCGTGTGCAAACATCATTTGAGGTGTATTGCTTGAATCGGTTTCGCTTCACATCAAAAGATTTCTCCCGCTAACATTCCGGGCGCACCATGCATACCACGCGTGCCGCGTGGTGGAGGGCGAATTGATCAGCCCTTGCGCTGTGATCGGTGCATATATCCTGTGCAAACATCATATGTTGAGCATTACCTGACTCGGTTTTGCTTCACATCAAAAGATCTCTCCCGGTAACATTCCGGGCGGACCATGCATACCACGCGTGCCGCTTGGTGGAGGGCGAATTTATCAGCCATTTCGGTGTGATCAGTGCATATATCGTGTGCAAACATCATTTGTGGTGTATTGCTTAAATCGGTTTCGCTTCACATCAAAAGATTTATCCCGCTAACATTCCGGGTGGACCATGCATAACACGCGGGCTACGTGGTGAAGGGCGAATTTATCAACCATTGCGCTATGATCGGTGCATCTATTCAGTGCAAACATCATTTGTTGAGTATTACCTGACTCAGTTTTGCTTCCCGTCAAAAGATCTCTCCCGGTAACATTCCGGGCGGACCATGCATACCACGCGTGCCGCTTGGTGGAGGGCGAATTTATCAGCCCTTGCGCTGTGATCGGTGCATATATCGTGTGCAAACATCATTTGAGGTGTATTGCTAGAATCGGTTTTGCTTCACATCAAAAGATCTCTCCCGGTAACATTCCGGGCGGACCATGCATACCACGCGTGCCGTGTGGTGGAGGGCGAATTTAGCAGCCATTTCGGTGTGATCGGTGCATATATCGTGTGCAAACATCATTTGTGGTGTATTGCTTGAATCGGTTTCGCTTCACATCAAAAGATTTCTCCCGGTAACATTCCGGGCGGACCATGCATACCACGCGTGCCGTGTGGTGGAGGGCGAATTTAGCAGCCATTTCGGTGTGATCGGTGCATATATCGTGTGCAAACATCATTTGTGGTGTATTGCTTGAATCGGTTTCGCTTCACATCAAAAGATTTCTCCCGCTAACATTCCGGGTGGACCATGCATAACACGCAGGCCGCGTGGTGAAGGGCGAATTTATCAACCATTGCGCTATTATCGGTGCATCTATTCAGTGCAAACATCATTTGTTGGGTATTATTTGACTCAGTTTTGCTTCCCATTAAAACATCTCTCCCGGTAACATTCCGGGCCCACCATGCATAACACGCGGGCTGCGTGGTGAAGGGCGAATTTATCAACCATTGCGCTATTATCGGTGCATCTATTCAGTGCAAACATCATTTGTTGGGTATTATTTGACTCAGTTTTGCTTCCCATTAAAACATCTCTCCCGGTAACATTCCGGGCGGACCATGCATAACACGCGGGCTACGTGGTGAAGGGCGAATTTATCAACCATTGCGCTATGATCGGTGCATCTATTCAGTGCAAACATCATTTGTTGAGTATTACCTGACTCAGTTTTGCTTCCCGTCAAAAGATCTCTCCCGGTAACAGTCCGGGCGGACCATGCATACCACGCGTGCCGTGTGGTGGAGGGCGAATTTATCAGCCCTTGCGGTGTGATCGGTGCATATATCGTGTGCAAACATCATTTGTGGTGTATTGCTTGAATCGGTTTCGCTTCACATCAAAAGATTTCTCCCGCTAACATTCCGGGCGCACCATGCATACCACGCGTTCCGCGTGGTGGAGGGCGAATTGATAAGCCCTTGCGCTGTGATCGGTGCATATATCCTGTGCAAACATCATATGTTGAGCATTACCTGACTCGGTTTTGCTTCACATCAAAAGATCTCTCCCGGTAACATTCCGGGCGGACCATGCATACCACGCGTGCCGCGTGGTGGAGGGCAAATTTATCAGCCCTTGCGCTGTGATTTGTGCATATATCCAGTGCAAACATCATTTGTTGTGGATTGCTGGAATTGGTTTTGCTTCACATCAAAAGATCTCTCCCGGTAACATTCCGGGCGGACCATGCATACCACGCGTGCCGCTTGGTGGAGGGCGAATTTATCAGCCATTTCGGTGTGATCGGTGCATATATCGTGTGCAAACATCATTTGTGGTGTATTGCTTAAATCGGTTTCGCTTCACATCAAAAGATTTCTCCCGCTAACATTCCGGGTGGACCATGCATAACACGCGGGCTACGTGGTGAAGGGCGAATTTTTCAACCATTGCGCTATGATCGGTGCATCTATTCAGTGCAAACATCATTTGTTGAGTATTACCCGACTCAGTTTTGCTTCCCGTCAAAAGATCTCTCCCGGTAACATTCCGGGCGGACCATGCATACCACGCGTGCCGCTTGGTGGAGGGCGAATTTATCAGCCATTTCGGTGTGATCGGTGCATATATCGTGTGCAAACATCATTTGAGGTGTATTGCTTGAATCGGTTTCGCTTCACATCAAAAGATTTCTCCCGCTAACATTCCGGGCGCACCATGCATACCACGCGTGCCGCGTGGTGGAGGGCGAATTGATCAGCCCTTGCGCTGTGATCGGTGCATATATCCTGTGCAAACATCATATGTTGAGCATTACCTGACTCGGTTTTGCTTCACATCAAAAGATCTCTCCCGGTAACATTCCGGGCGGACCATGCATACCACGCGTGCCGCTTGGTGGAGGGCGAATTTATCAGCCATTTCGGTGTGATCGGTGCATATATCGTGTGCAAACATCATTTGAGGTGTATTGCTTGAATCGGTTTCGCTTCACATCAAAAGATTTCTCCCGCTAACATTCCGGGCGCACCATGCATACCACGCGTGCCGCGTGGTGGAGGGCGAATTGATCAGCCCTTGCGCTGTGATCGGTGCATATATCCTGTGCAAACATCATGTGTTGAGCATTAACTGACTCGGTTTTGCTTCACATCAAAAGATCTCTCCCAGTAACATTCCGGGTTGACCATGCATACCACGCAGGCCGCGTGGTGAAGGGCGAATTTATCAACCATTGCGCTATTATCGGTGCATCTATTCAGTGCAAACATCATTTGTTGGGTATTATTTGACTCAGTTTTGCTTCCCATTAAAACATCTCTCCCGGTAACATTCCGGGCCCACCATGCATAACACGCGGGCTACGTGGTGAAGGGCGAATTTATCAACCATTGCGCTATGATCGGTGCATCTATTCAGTGCAAACATCATTTGTTGAGTATTACCTGACTCAGTTTTGCTTCCCGTCAAAAGATCTCTCCCGGTAACAGTCCGGGCGGACCATGCATACCACGCGTGCCGTGTGGTGGAGGGCGAATTTATCAGCCCTTGCGGTGTGATCGGTGCATATATCGTGTGCAAACATCATTTGTGGTGTATTGCTTGAATCGGTTTCGCTTCACATCAAAAGATTTCTCCCGCTAACATTCCGGGCGCACCATGCATACCACGCGTTCCGCGTGGTGGAGGGCGAATTGATAAGCCCTTGCGCTGTGATCGGTGCATATATCCTGTGCAAACATCATATGTTGAGCATTACCTGACTCGGTTTTGCTTCACATCAAAAGATCTCTCCCGGTAACATTCCGGGCGGACCATGCATACCACGCGTGCCGCGTGGTGGAGGGCAAATTTATCAGCCCTTGCGCTGTGATTTGTGCATATATCCAGTGCAAACATCATTTGTTGTGGATTGCTGGAATTGGTTTTGCTTCACATCAAAAGATCTCTCCCGGTAACATTCCGGGCGGACCATGCATACCACGCGTGCCGCTTGGTGGAGGGCGAATTTATCAGCCATTTCGGTGTGATCGGTGCATATATCGTGTGCAAACATCATTTGTGGTGTATTGCTTAAATCGGTTTCGCTTCACATCAAAAGATTTCTCCCGCTAACATTCCGGGTGGACCATGCATAACACGCGGGCTACGTGGTGAAGGGCGAATTTTTCAACCATTGCGCTATGATCGGTGCATCTATTCAGTGCAAACATCATTTGTTGAGTATTACCTGACTCAGTTTTGCTTCCCGTCAAAAGATCTCTCCCGGTAACATTCCGGGCGGACCATGCATACCACGCGTGCCGCTTGGTGGAGGGCGAATTTATCAGCCATTTCGGTGTGATCGGTGCATATATCGTGTGCAAACATCATTTGAGGTGTATTGCTTGAATCGGTTTCGCTTCACATCAAAAGATTTCTCCCGCTAACATTCCGGGCGCACCATGCATACCACGCGTGCCGCGTGGTGGAGGGCGAATTGATCAGCCCTTGCGCTGTGATCGGTGCATATATCCTGTGCAAACATCATATGTTGAGCATTACCTGACTCGGTTTTGCTTCACATCAAAAGATCTCTCCCGGTAACATTCCGGGCGGACCATGCATACCACGCGTGCCGCTTGGTGGAGGGCGAATTTATCAGCCATTTCGGTGTGATCAGTGCATATATCGTGTGCAAACATCATTTGTGGTGTATTGCTTAAATCGGTTTCGCTTCACATCAAAAGATTTATCCCGCTAACATTCCGGGTGGACCATGCATAACACGCGGGCTACGTGGTGAAGGGCGAATTTATCAACCATTGCGCTATGATCGGTGCATCTATTCAGTGCAAACATCATTTGTTGAGTATTACCTGACTCAGTTTTGCTTCCCGTCAAAAGATCTCTCCCGGTAACATTCCGGGCGGACCATGCATACCACGCGTGCCGCTTGGTGGAGGGCGAATTTATCAGCCCTTGCGCTGTGATCGGTGCATATATCGTGTGCAAACATCATTTGAGGTGTATTGCTAGAATCGGTTTTGCTTCACATCAAAAGATCTCTCCCGGTAACATTCCGGGCGGACCATGCATACCACGCGTGCCGTGTGGTGGAGGGCGAATTTAGCAGCCATTTCGGTGTGATCGGTGCATATATCGTGTGCAAACATCATTTGTGGTGTATTGCTTGAATCGGTTTCGCTTCACATCAAAAGATTTCTCCCGCTAACATTCCGGGTGGACCATGCATAACACGCAGGCCGCGTGGTGAAGGGCGAATTTATCAACCATTGCGCTATTATCGGTGCATCTATTCAGTGCAAACATCATTTGTTGGGTATTATTTGACTCAGTTTTGCTTCCCATTAAAACATCTCTCCCGGTAACATTCCGGGCCCACCATGCATAACACGCGGGCTGCGTGGTGAAGGGCGAATTTATCAACCATTGCGCTATTATCGGTGCATCTATTCAGTGCAAACATCATTTGTTGTGTATTGCTGGAATTGGTTTTGCTTCACATCAAAAGATCTCTCCCGGTAACATTCCGGGCGGACCATGCATACCACGCGTGCCGTGTGGTGGAGGGCGAATTTATCAGCCCTTGCGGTGAGATCGGTGCATATATCGTGTGCAAACATCATTTGTGGTGTATTGCTTGAATCGGTTTCGCTTCACATCAAAAGATTTCTCCCGCTAACATTCCGGGCGCACCATGCATACCACGCGTGCCGTGTGGTGGAGGGCGAATTTAGCAGCCATTTCGGTGTGATCGGTGCATATATCGTGTGCAAACATCATTTGTGGTGTATTGCTTGAATCGGTTTCGCTTCACATCAAAAGATTTCTCCCGCTAACATTCCGGGTGGACCATGCATAACACGCAGGCCGCGTGGTGAAGGGCGAATTTATCAACCATTGCGCTATTATCGGTGCATCTATTCAGTGCAAACATCATTTGTTGGGTATTATTTGACTCAGTTTTGCTTCCCATTAAAACATCTCTCCCGGTAACATTCCGGGCCCACCATGCATAACACGCGGGCTGCGTGGTGAAGGGCGAATTTATCAACCATTGCGCTATTATCGGTGCATCTATTCAGTGCAAACATCATTTGTTGTGTATTGCTGGAATTGGTTTTGCTTCACATCAAAAGATCTCTCCCGGTAACATTCCGGGCGGACCATGCATACCACGCGTGCCGTGTGGTGGAGGGCGAATTTATCAGCCCTTGCGGTGAGATCGGTGCATATATCGTGTGCAAACATCATTTGTGGTGTATTGCTTGAATCAGTTTCGCTTCACATCAAAAGATTTCTCCCGCTAACATTCCGGGCGCACCATGCATACCACGCGTTCCGCGTGGTGGAGGGCGAATTGATCAGCCCTTGCGCTGTGATCGGTGCATATATCCTGTGCAAACATCATATGTTGAGCATTACCTGACTCGGTTTTGCTTCACATCAAAAGATCTCTCCCGGTAACATTCCGGGCGGACCATGCATACCACGCGTGCCGCTTGGTGGAGGGCGAATTTATCAGCCATTTCGGTGTGATCGGTGCATATATCGTGTGCAAACATCATTTGAGGTGTATTGCTTGAATCGGTTTCGCTTCACATCAAAAGATTTCTCCCGCTAACATTCCGGGCGCACCATGCATACCACGCGTGCCGCGTGGTGGAGGGCGAATTGATCAGCCCTTGCGCTGTGATCGGTGCATATATCCTGTGCAAACATCATGTGTTGAGCATTAACTGACTCGGTTTTGCTTCACATCAAAAGATCTCTCCCAGTAACATTCCGGGTTGACCATGCATACCACGCAGGCCGCGTGGTGAAGGGCGAATTTATCAACCATTGCGCTATTATCGGTGCATCTATTCAGTGCAAACATCATTTGTTGGGTATTATTTGACTCAGTTTTGCTTCCCATTAAAACATCTCTCCCGGTAACATTCCGGGCCCACCATGCATAACACGCGGGCTACGTGGTGAAGGGCGAATTTATCAACCATTGCGCTATGATCGGTGCATCTATTCAGTGCAAACATCATTTGTTGAGTATTACCTGACTCAGTTTTGCTTCCCGTCAAAAGATCTCTCCCGGTAACAGTCCGGGCGGACCATGCATACCACGCGTGCCGTGTGGTGGAGGGCGAATTTATCAGCCCTTGCGGTGTGATCGGTGCATATATCGTGTGCAAACATCATTTGTGGTGTATTGCTTGAATCGGTTTCGCTTCACATCAAAAGATTTCTCCCGCTAACATTCCGGGCGCACCATGCATACCACGCGTTCCGCGTGGTGGAGGGCGAATTGATAAGCCCTTGCGCTGTGATCGGTGCATATATCCTGTGCAAACATCATATGTTGAGCATTACCTGACTCGGTTTTGCTTCACATCAAAAGATCTCTCCCGGTAACATTCCGGGCGGACCATGCATACCACGCGTGCCGCTTGGTGGAGGGCGAATTTATCAGCCCTTGCGCTGTGATCGGTGCATATATCGTGTGCAAACATCATTTGAGGTGTATTGCTAGAATCGGTTTTGCTTCACATCAAAAGATCTCTCCCGGTAACATTCCGGGCGGACCATGCATACCACGCGTGCCGTGTGGTGGAGGGCGAATTTAGCAGCCATTTCGGTGTGATCGGTGCATATATCGTGTGCAAACATCATTTGTGGTGTATTGCTTGAATCGGTTTCGCTTCACATCAAAAGATTTCTCCCGCTAACATTCCGGGTGGACCATGCATAACACGCAGGCCGCGTGGTGAAGGGCGAATTTATCAACCATTGCGCTATTATCGGTGCATCTATTCAGTGCAAACATCATTTGTTGGGTATTATTTGACTCAGTTTTGCTTCCCATTAAAACATCTCTCCCGGTAACATTCCGGGCCCACCATGCATAACACGCGGGCTACGTGGTGAAGGGCGAATTTATCAACCATTGCGCTATGATCGGTGCATCTATTCAGTGCAAACATCATTTGTTGAGTATTACCTGACTCAGTTTTGCTTCCCGTCAAAAGATCTCTCCCGGTAACAGTCCGGGCGGACCATGCATACCACGCGTGCCGTGTGGTGGAGGGCGAATTTATCAGCCCTTGCGGTGTGATCGGTGCATATATCGTGTGCAAACATCATTTGTGGTGTATTGCTTGAATCGGTTTCGCTTCACATCAAAAGATTTCTCCCGCTAACATTCCGGGCGCACCATGCATACCACGCGTTCCGCGTGGTGGAGGGCGAATTGATAAGCCCTTGCGCTGTGATCGGTGCATATATCCTGTGCAAACATCATATGTTGAGCATTACCTGACTCGGTTTTGCTTCACATCAAAAGATCTCTCCCGGTAACATTCCGGGCGGACCATGCATACCACGCGTGCCGCGTGGTGGAGGGCAAATTTATCAGCCCTTGCGCTGTGATTTGTGCATATATCCAGTGCAAACATCATTTGTTGTGGATTGCTGGAATTGGTTTTGCTTCACATCAAAAGATCTCTCCCGGTAACATTCCGGGCGGACCATGCATACCACGCGTGCCGCTTGGTGGAGGGCGAATTTATCAGCCATTTCGGTGTGATCGGTGCATATATCGTGTGCAAACATCATTTGTGGTGTATTGCTTAAATCGGTTTCGCTTCACATCAAAAGATTTCTCCCGCTAACATTCCGGGTGGACCATGCATAACACGCGGGCTACGTGGTGAAGGGCGAATTTTTCAACCATTGCGCTATGATCGGTGCATCTATTCAGTGCAAACATCATTTGTTGAGTATTACCCGACTCAGTTTTGCTTCCCGTCAAAAGATCTCTCCCGGTAACATTCCGGGCGGACCATGCATACCACGCGTGCCGCTTGGTGGAGGGCGAATTTATCAGCCATTTCGGTGTGATCGGTGCATATATCGTGTGCAAACATCATTTGAGGTGTATTGCTTGAATCGGTTTCGCTTCACATCAAAAGATTTCTCCCGCTAACATTCCGGGCGCACCATGCATACCACGCGTGCCGCGTGGTGGAGGGCGAATTGATCAGCCCTTGCGCTGTGATCGGTGCATATATCCTGTGCAAACATCATATGTTGAGCATTACCTGACTCGGTTTTGCTTCACATCAAAAGATCTCTCCCGGTAACATTCCGGGCGGACCATGCATACCACGCGTGCCGCTTGGTGGAGGGCGAATTTATCAGCCATTTCGGTGTGATCGGTGCATATATCGTGTGCAAACATCATTTGAGGTGTATTGCTTGAATCGGTTTCGCTTCACATCAAAAGATTTCTCCCGCTAACATTCCGGGCGCACCATGCATACCACGCGTGCCGCGTGGTGGAGGGCGAATTGATCAGCCCTTGCGCTGTGATCGGTGCATATATCCTGTGCAAACATCATGTGTTGAGCATTAACTGACTCGGTTTTGCTTCACATCAAAAGATCTCTCCCAGTAACATTCCGGGTTGACCATGCATACCACGCAGGCCGCGTGGTGAAGGGCGAATTTATCAACCATTGCGCTATTATCGGTGCATCTATTCAGTGCAAACATCATTTGTTGGGTATTATTTGACTCAGTTTTGCTTCCCATTAAAACATCTCTCCCGGTAACATTCCGGGCCCACCATGCATAACACGCGGGCTGCGTGGTGAAGGGCGAATTTATCAACCATTGCGCTATTATCGGTGCATCTATTCAGTGCAAACATCATTTGTTGTGTATTGCTGGAATTGGTTTTGCTTCACATCAAAAGATCTCTCCCGGTAACATTCCGGGCGGACCATGCATACCGCGCGTGCCGTGTGGTGGAGGGCGAATTTATCAGCCCTTGCGGTGAGATCGGTGCATATATCGTGTGCAAACATCATTTGTGGTGTATTGCTTGAATCAGTTTCGCTTCACATCAAAAGATTTCTCCCGCTAACATTCCGGGCGCACCATGCATACCACGCGTTCCGCGTGGTGGAGGGCGAATTGATCAGCCCTTGCGCTGTGATCGGTGCATATATCCTGTGCAAACATCATATGTTGAGCATTACCTGACTCGGTTTTGCTTCACATCAAAAGATCTCTCCCGGTAACATTCCGGGCGGACCATGCATACCACGCGTGCCGCTTGGTGGAGGGCGAATTTATCAGCCATTTCGGTGTGATCGTCGCATATATCGTGTGCAAACATCATTTGAGGTGTATTGCTTGAATCGGTTTCGCTTCACATCAAAAGATTTCTCCCGCTAACATTCCGGGCGCACCATGCATACCACGCGTGCCGCGTGGTGGAGGGCGAATTGATCAGCCCTTGCGCTGTGATCGGTGCATATATCCTGTGCAAACATCATGTGTTGAGCATTAACTGACTCGGTTTTGCTTCACATCAAAAGATCTCTCCCAGTAACATTCCGGGTTGACCATGCATACCACGCAGGCCGCGTGGTGAAGGGCGAATTTATCAACCATTGCGCTATTATCGGTGCATCTATTCAGTGCAAACATCATTTGTTGGGTATTATTTGACTCAGTTTTGCTTCCCATTAAAACATCTCTCCCGGTAACATTCCGGGCCCACCATGCATAACACGCGGGCTACGTGGTGAAGGGCGAATTTATCAACCATTGCGCTATGATCGGTGCATCTATTCAGTGCAAACATCATTTGTTGAGTATTACCTGACTCAGTTTTGCTTCCCGTCAAAAGATCTCTCCCGGTAACAGTCCGGGCGGACCATGCATACCACGCGTGCCGTGTGGTGGAGGGCGAATTTATCAGCCCTTGCGGTGTGATCGGTGCATATATCGTGTGCAAACATCATTTGTGGTGTATTGCTTGAATCGGTTTCGCTTCACATCAAAAGATTTCTCCCGCTAACATTCCGGGCGCACCATGCATACCACGCGTTCCGCGTGGTGGAGGGCGAATTGATAAGCCCTTGCGCTGTGATCGGTGCATATATCCTGTGCAAACATCATATGTTGAGCATTACCTGACTCGGTTTTGCTTCACATCAAAAGATCTCTCCCGGTAACATTCCGGGCGGACCATGCATACCACGCGTGCCGCTTGGTGGAGGGCGAATTTATCAGCCCTTGCGCTGTGATCGGTGCATATATCGTGTGCAAACATCATTTGAGGTGTATTGCTAGAATCGGTTTTGCTTCACATCAAAAGATCTCTCCCGGTAACATTCCGGGCGGACCATGCATACCACGCGTGCCGTGTGGTGGAGGGCGAATTTAGCAGCCATTTCGGTGTGATCGGTGCATATATCGTGTGCAAACATCATTTGTGGTGTATTGCTTGAATCGGTTTCGCTTCACATCAAAAGATTTCTCCCGCTAACATTCCGGGTGGACCATGCATAACACGCAGGCCGCGTGGTGAAGGGCGAATTTATCAACCATTGCGCTATTATCGGTGCATCTATTCAGTGCAAACATCATTTGTTGGGTATTATTTGACTCAGTTTTGCTTCCCATTAAAACATCTCTCCCGGTAACATTCCGGGCCCACCATGCATAACACGCGGGCTGCGTGGTGAAGGGCGAATTTATCAACCATTGCGCTATTATCGGTGCATCTATTCAGTGCAAACATCATTTGTTGTGTATTGCTGGAATTGGTTTTGCTTCACATCAAAAGATCTCTCCCGGTAACATTCCGGGCGGACCATGCATACCGCGCGTGCCGTGTGGTGGAGGGCGAATTTATCAGCCCTTGCGGTGAGATCGGTGCATATATCGTGTGCAAACATCATTTGTGGTGTATTGCTTGAATCAGTTTCGCTTCACATCAAAAGATTTCTCCCGCTAACATTCCGGGCGCACCATGCATACCACGCGTTCCGCGTGGTGGAGGGCGAATTGATCAGCCCTTGCGCTGTGATCGGTGCATATATCCTGTGCAAACATCATATGTTGAGCATTACCTGACTCGGTTTTGCTTCACATCAAAAGATCTCTCCCGGTAACATTCCGGGCGGACCATGCATACCACGCGTGCCGCTTGGTGGAGGGCGAATTTATCAGCCATTTCGGTGTGATCGTCGCATATATCGTGTGCAAACATCATTTGAGGTGTATTGCTTGAATCGGTTTCGCTTCACATCAAAAGATTTCTCCCGCTAACATTCCGGGCGCACCATGCATACCACGCGTGCCGCGTGGTGGAGGGCGAATTGATCAGCCCTTGCGCTGTGATCGGTGCATATATCCTGTGCAAACATCATGTGTTGAGCATTAACTGACTCGGTTTTGCTTCACATCAAAAGATCTCTCCCAGTAACATTCCGGGTTGACCATGCATACCACGCAGGCCGCGTGGTGAAGGGCGAATTTATCAACCATTGCGCTATTATCGGTGCATCTATTCAGTGCAAACATCATTTGTTGGGTATTATTTGACTCAGTTTTGCTTCCCATTAAAACATCTCTCCCGGTAACATTCCGGGCCCACCATGCATAACACGCGGGCTACGTGGTGAAGGGCGAATTTATCAACCATTGCGCTATGATCGGTGCATCTATTCAGTGCAAACATCATTTGTTGAGTATTACCTGACTCAGTTTTGCTTCCCGTCAAAAGATCTCTCCCGGTAACAGTCCGGGCGGACCATGCATACCACGCGTGCCGTGTGGTGGAGGGCGAATTTATCAGCCCTTGCGGTGTGATCGGTGCATATATCGTGTGCAAACATCATTTGTGGTGTATTGCTTGAATCGGTTTCGCTTCACATCAAAAGATTTCTCCCGCTAACATTCCGGGCGCACCATGCATACCACGCGTTCCGCGTGGTGGAGGGCGAATTGATAAGCCCTTGCGCTGTGATCGGTGCATATATCCTGTGCAAACATCATATGTTGAGCATTACCTGACTCGGTTTTGCTTCACATCAAAAGATCTCTCCCGGTAACATTCCGGGCGGACCATGCATACCACGCGTGCCGCGTGGTGGAGGGCAAATTTATCAGCCCTTGCGCTGTGATTTGTGCATATATCCAGTGCAAACATCATTTGTTGTGGATTGCTGGAATTGGTTTTGCTTCACATCAAAAGATCTCTCCCGGTAACATTCCGGGCGGACCATGCATACCACGCGTGCCGCTTGGTGGAGGGCGAATTTATCAGCCATTTCGGTGTGATCGGTGCATATATCGTGTGCAAACATCATTTGTGGTGTATTGCTTAAATCGGTTTCGCTTCACATCAAAAGATTTCTCCCGCTAACATTCCGGGTGGACCATGCATAACACGCGGGCTACGTGGTGAAGGGCGAATTTTTCAACCATTGCGCTATGATCGGTGCATCTATTCAGTGCAAACATCATTTGTTGAGTATTACCCGACTCAGTTTTGCTTCCCGTCAAAAGATCTCTCCCGGTAACATTCCGGGCGGACCATGCATACCACGCGTGCCGCTTGGTGGAGGGCGAATTTATCAGCCATTTCGGTGTGATCGGTGCATATATCGTGTGCAAACATCATTTGAGGTGTATTGCTTGAATCGGTTTCGCTTCACATCAAAAGATTTCTCCCGCTAACATTCCGGGCGCACCATGCATACCACGCGTGCCGCGTGGTGGAGGGCGAATTGATCAGCCCTTGCGCTGTGATCGGTGCATATATCCTGTGCAAACATCATATGTTGAGCATTACCTGACTCGGTTTTGCTTCACATCAAAAGATCTCTCCCGGTAACATTCCGGGCGGACCATGCATACCACGCGTGCCGCTTGGTGGAGGGCGAATTTATCAGCCATTTCGGTGTGATCGGTGCATATATCGTGTGCAAACATCATTTGAGGTGTATTGCTTGAATCGGTTTCGCTTCACATCAAAAGATTTCTCCCGCTAACATTCCGGGCGCACCATGCATACCACGCGTGCCGCGTGGTGGAGGGCGAATTGATCAGCCCTTGCGCTGTGATCGGTGCATATATCCTGTGCAAACATCATGTGTTGAGCATTAACTGACTCGGTTTTGCTTCACATCAAAAGATCTCTCCCAGTAACATTCCGGGTTGACCATGCATACCACGCAGGCCGCGTGGTGAAGGGCGAATTTATCAACCATTGCGCTATTATCGGTGCATCTATTCAGTGCAAACATCATTTGTTGGGTATTATTTGACTCAGTTTTGCTTCCCATTAAAACATCTCTCCCGGTAACATTCCGGGCCCACCATGCATAACACGCGGGCTACGTGGTGAAGGGCGAATTTATCAACCATTGCGCTATGATCGGTGCATCTATTCAGTGCAAACATCATTTGTTGAGTATTACCTGACTCAGTTTTGCTTCCCGTCAAAAGATCTCTCCCGGTAACAGTCCGGGCGGACCATGCATACCACGCGTGCCGTGTGGTGGAGGGCGAATTTATCAGCCCTTGCGGTGTGATCGGTGCATATATCGTGTGCAAACATCATTTGTGGTGTATTGCTTGAATCGGTTTCGCTTCACATCAAAAGATTTCTCCCGCTAACATTCCGGGCGCACCATGCATACCACGCGTTCCGCGTGGTGGAGGGCGAATTGATAAGCCCTTGCGCTGTGATCGGTGCATATATCCTGTGCAAACATCATATGTTGAGCATTACCTGACTCGGTTTTGCTTCACATCAAAAGATCTCTCCCGGTAACATTCCGGGCGGACCATGCATACCACGCGTGCCGCGTGGTGGAGGGCAAATTTATCAGCCCTTGCGCTGTGATTTGTGCATATATCCAGTGCAAACATCATTTGTTGTGGATTGCTGGAATTGGTTTTGCTTCACATCAAAAGATCTCTCCCGGTAACATTCCGGGCGGACCATGCATACCACGCGTGCCGCTTGGTGGAGGGCGAATTTATCAGCCATTTCGGTGTGATCGGTGCATATATCGTGTGCAAACATCATTTGTGGTGTATTGCTTAAATCGGTTTCGCTTCACATCAAAAGATTTCTCCCGCTAACATTCCGGGTGGACCATGCATAACACGCGGGCTACGTGGTGAAGGGCGAATTTTTCAACCATTGCGCTATGATCGGTGCATCTATTCAGTGCAAACATCATTTGTTGAGTATTACCTGACTCAGTTTTGCTTCCCGTCAAAAGATCTCTCCCGGTAACATTCCGGGCGGACCATGCATACCACGCGTGCCGCTTGGTGGAGGGCGAATTTATCAGCCATTTCGGTGTGATCGGTGCATATATCGTGTGCAAACATCATTTGAGGTGTATTGCTTGAATCGGTTTCGCTTCACATCAAAAGATTTCTCCCGCTAACATTCCGGGCGCACCATGCATACCACGCGTGCCGCGTGGTGGAGGGCGAATTGATCAGCCCTTGCGCTGTGATCGGTGCATATATCCTGTGCAAACATCATATGTTGAGCATTACCTGACTCGGTTTTGCTTCACATCAAAAGATCTCTCCCGGTAACATTCCGGGCGGACCATGCATACCACGCGTGCCGCTTGGTGGAGGGCGAATTTATCAGCCATTTCGGTGTGATCAGTGCATATATCGTGTGCAAACATCATTTGTGGTGTATTGCTTAAATCGGTTTCGCTTCACATCAAAAGATTTATCCCGCTAACATTCCGGGTGGACCATGCATAACACGCGGGCTACGTGGTGAAGGGCGAATTTATCAACCATTGCGCTATGATCGGTGCATCTATTCAGTGCAAACATCATTTGTTGAGTATTACCTGACTCAGTTTTGCTTCCCGTCAAAAGATCTCTCCCGGTAACATTCCGGGCGGACCATGCATACCACGCGTGCCGCTTGGTGGAGGGCGAATTTATCAGCCCTTGCGCTGTGATCGGTGCATATATCGTGTGCAAACATCATTTGAGGTGTATTGCTAGAATCGGTTTTGCTTCACATCAAAAGATCTCTCCCGGTAACATTCCGGGCGGACCATGCATACCACGCGTGCCGTGTGGTGGAGGGCGAATTTAGCAGCCATTTCGGTGTGATCGGTGCATATATCGTGTGCAAACATCATTTGTGGTGTATTGCTTGAATCGGTTTCGCTTCACATCAAAAGATTTCTCCCGCTAACATTCCGGGTGGACCATGCATAACACGCAGGCCGCGTGGTGAAGGGCGAATTTATCAACCATTGCGCTATTATCGGTGCATCTATTCAGTGCAAACATCATTTGTTGGGTATTATTTGACTCAGTTTTGCTTCCCATTAAAACATCTCTCCCGGTAACATTCCGGGCCCACCATGCATAACACGCGGGCTGCGTGGTGAAGGGCGAATTTATCAACCATTGCGCTATTATCGGTGCATCTATTCAGTGCAAACATCATTTGTTGTGTATTGCTGGAATTGGTTTTGCTTCACATCAAAAGATCTCTCCCGGTAACATTCCGGGCGGACCATGCATACCACGCGTGCCGTGTGGTGGAGGGCGAATTTATCAGCCCTTGCGGTGAGATCGGTGCATATATCGTGTGCAAACATCATTTGTGGTGTATTGCTTGAATCGGTTTCGCTTCACATCAAAAGATTTCTCCCGCTAACATTCCGGGCGCACCATGCATACCACGCGTTCCGCGTGGTGGAGGGCGAATTGATCAGCCCTTGCGCTGTGATCGGTGCATATATCCTGTGCAAACATCATATGTTGAGCATTACCTGACTCGGTTTTGCTTCACATCAAAAGATCTCTCCCGGTAACATTCCGGGCGGACCATGCATACCACGCGTGCCGCTTGGTGGAGGGCGAATTTATCAGCCATTTCGGTGTGATCGGTGCATATATCGTGTGCAAACATCATTTGAGGTGTATTGCTTGAATCGGTTTCGCTTCACATCAAAAGATTTCTCCCGCTAACATTCCGGGCGCACCATGCATACCACGCGTGCCGCGTGGTGGAGGGCGAATTGATCAGCCCTTGCGCTGTGATCGGTGCATATATCCTGTGCAAACATCATGTGTTGAGCATTAACTGACTCGGTTTTGCTTCACATCAAAAGATCTCTCCCAGTAACATTCCGGGTTGACCATGCATACCACGCAGGCCGCGTGGTGAAGGGCGAATTTATCAACCATTGCGCTATTATCGGTGCATCTATTCAGTGCAAACATCATTTGTTGGGTATTATTTGACTCAGTTTTGCTTCCCATTAAAACATCTCTCCCGGTAACATTCCGGGCCCACCATGCATAACACGCGGGCTGCGTGGTGAAGGGCGAATTTATCAACCATTGCGCTATTATCGGTGCATCTATTCAGTGCAAACATCATTTGTTGAGTATTACCTGACTCAGTTTTGCTTCCCGTCAAAAGATCTCTCCCGGTAACATTCCGGGCGGACCATGCATACCACGCGTGCCGTGTGGTGGAGGGCGAATTTATCAGCCCTTGCGGTGAGATCGGTGCATATATCGTGTGCAAACATCATTTGTGGTGTATTGCTTGAATCGGTTTCGCTTCACATCAAAAGATTTCTCCCGCTAACATTCCGGGCGCACCATGCATACCACGGGTGCCGCGTGGTGGAGGGCGAATTTAGCAGCCCTTGCGGTGTGATCGGTGCATATATCGTGTGCAAACATCATTTGTGGTGTATTGCTTGAATCGGTTTCGCTTCACATCAAAAGATTTCTCCCGCTAACATTCCGGGCGCACCATGCATACCACGCGTTCCGCGTGGTGGAGGGCGAATTGATCAGCCCTTGCGCTGTGATCGGTGCATATATCCTGTGCAAACATCATATATTGAGCATTACCTGACTCGGTTTTGCTTCACATCAAAAGATCTCTCCCGGTAACATTCCGAGCGGACCATGCATACCACACGTGCCGCTTGGTGGAGGGCGAATTTATCAGCCATTTCGGTGTGATCGGTGCATATATCGTGTGCAAACATCATTTGAGGTGTATTGCTTGAATCGGTTTCGCTTCACATCAAAAGATTTCTCCCGCTAACATTCCGGGCGCACCATGCATACCACGCGTTCCGCGTGGTGGAGGGCGAATTGATAAGCCCTTGCGCTGTGATCGGTGCATATATCCTGTGCAAACATCATATGTTGAGCATTACCTGACTCGGTTTTGCTTCACATCAAAAGATCTCTCCCGGTAACATTCCGGGCGGACCATGCATACCACGCGTGCCGCGTGGTGGAGGGCAAATTTATCAGCCCTTGCGCTGTGATTTGTGCATATATCCAGTGCAAACATCATTTGTTGTGGATTGCTGGAATTGGTTTTGCTTCACATCAAAAGATCTCTCCCGGTAACATTCCGGGCGGACCATGCATACCACGCGTGCCGCTTGGTGGAGGGCGAATTTATCAGCCATTTCGGTGTGATCGGTGCATATATCGTGTGCAAACATCATTTGTGGTGTATTGCTTAAATCGGTTTCGCTTCACATCAAAAGATTTCTCCCGCTAACATTCCGGGTGGACCATGCATAACACGCGGGCTACGTGGTGAAGGGCGAATTTTTCAACCATTGCGCTATGATCGGTGCATCTATTCAGTGCAAACATCATTTGTTGAGTATTACCCGACTCAGTTTTGCTTCCCGTCAAAAGATCTCTCCCGGTAACATTCCGGGCGGACCATGCATACCACGCGTGCCGCTTGGTGGAGGGCGAATTTATCAGCCATTTCGGTGTGATCGGTGCATATATCGTGTGCAAACATCATTTGAGGTGTATTGCTTGAATCGGTTTCGCTTCACATCAAAAGATTTCTCCCGCTAACATTCCGGGCGCACCATGCATACCACGCGTGCCGCGTGGTGGAGGGCGAATTGATCAGCCCTTGCGCTGTGATCGGTGCATATATCCTGTGCAAACATCATATGTTGAGCATTACCTGACTCGGTTTTGCTTCACATCAAAAGATCTCTCCCGGTAACATTCCGGGCGGACCATGCATACCACGCGTGCCGCTTGGTGGAGGGCGAATTTATCAGCCATTTCGGTGTGATCGGTGCATATATCGTGTGCAAACATCATTTGAGGTGTATTGCTTGAATCGGTTTCGCTTCACATCAAAAGATTTCTCCCGCTAACATTCCGGGCGCACCATGCATACCACGCGTGCCGCGTGGTGGAGGGCGAATTGATCAGCCCTTGCGCTGTGATCGGTGCATATATCCTGTGCAAACATCATGTGTTGAGCATTAACTGACTCGGTTTTGCTTCACATCAAAAGATCTCTCCCAGTAACATTCCGGGTTGACCATGCATACCACGCAGGCCGCGTGGTGAAGGGCGAATTTATCAACCATTGCGCTATTATCGGTGCATCTATTCAGTGCAAACATCATTTGTTGGGTATTATTTGACTCAGTTTTGCTTCCCATTAAAACATCTCTCCCGGTAACATTCCGGGCCCACCATGCATAACACGCGGGCTACGTGGTGAAGGGCGAATTTATCAACCATTGCGCTATGATCGGTGCATCTATTCAGTGCAAACATCATTTGTTGAGTATTACCTGACTCAGTTTTGCTTCCCGTCAAAAGATCTCTCCCGGTAACAGTCCGGGCGGACCATGCATACCACGCGTGCCGTGTGGTGGAGGGCGAATTTATCAGCCCTTGCGGTGTGATCGGTGCATATATCGTGTGCAAACATCATTTGTGGTGTATTGCTTGAATCGGTTTCGCTTCACATCAAAAGATTTCTCCCGCTAACATTCCGGGCGCACCATGCATACCACGCGTTCCGCGTGGTGGAGGGCGAATTGATAAGCCCTTGCGCTGTGATCGGTGCATATATCCTGTGCAAACATCATATGTTGAGCATTACCTGACTCGGTTTTGCTTCACATCAAAAGATCTCTCCCGGTAACATTCCGGGCGGACCATGCATACCACGCGTGCCGCGTGGTGGAGGGCAAATTTATCAGCCCTTGCGCTGTGATTTGTGCATATATCCAGTGCAAACATCATTTGTTGTGGATTGCTGGAATTGGTTTTGCTTCACATCAAAAGATCTCTCCCGGTAACATTCCGGGCGGACCATGCATACCACGCGTGCCGCTTGGTGGAGGGCGAATTTATCAGCCATTTCGGTGTGATCGGTGCATATATCGTGTGCAAACATCATTTGAGGTGTATTGCTTGAATCGGTTTCGCTTCACATCAAAAGATTTCTCCCGCTAACATTCCGGGCGCACCATGCATACCACGCGTGCCGCGTGGTGGAGGGCGAATTGATCAGCCCTTGCGCTGTGATCGGTGCATATATCCTGTGCAAACATCATGTGTTGAGCATTAACTGACTCGGTTTTGCTTCACATCAAAAGATCTCTCCCAGTAACATTCCGGGTTGACCATGCATACCACGCAGGCCGCGTGGTGAAGGGCGAATTTATCAACCATTGCGCTATTATCGGTGCATCTATTCAGTGCAAACATCATTTGTTGGGTATTATTTGACTCAGTTTTGCTTCCCATTAAAACATCTCTCCCGGTAACATTCCGGGCCCACCATGCATAACACGCGGGCTACGTGGTGAAGGGCGAATTTATCAACCATTGCGCTATGATCGGTGCATCTATTCAGTGCAAACATCATTTGTTGAGTATTACCTGACTCAGTTTTGCTTCCCGTCAAAAGATCTCTCCCGGTAACAGTCCGGGCGGACCATGCATACCACGCGTGCCGTGTGGTGGAGGGCGAATTTATCAGCCCTTGCGGTGTGATCGGTGCATATATCGTGTGCAAACATCATTTGTGGTGTATTGCTTGAATCGGTTTCGCTTCACATCAAAAGATTTCTCCCGCTAACATTCCGGGCGCACCATGCATACCACGCGTTCCGCGTGGTGGAGGGCGAATTGATAAGCCCTTGCGCTGTGATCGGTGCATATATCCTGTGCAAACATCATATGTTGAGCATTACCTGACTCGGTTTTGCTTCACATCAAAAGATCTCTCCCGGTAACATTCCGGGCGGACCATGCATACCACGCGTGCCGCGTGGTGGAGGGCAAATTTATCAGCCCTTGCGCTGTGATTTGTGCATATATCCAGTGCAAACATCATTTGTTGTGGATTGCTGGAATTGGTTTTGCTTCACATCAAAAGATCTCTCCCGGTAACATTCCGGGCGGACCATGCATACCACGCGTGCCGCTTGGTGGAGGGCGAATTTATCAGCCATTTCGGTGTGATCGGTGCATATATCGTGTGCAAACATCATTTGTGGTGTATTGCTTAAATCGGTTTCGCTTCACATCAAAAGATTTCTCCCGCTAACATTCCGGGTGGACCATGCATAACACGCGGGCTACGTGGTGAAGGGCGAATTTTTCAACCATTGCGCTATGATCGGTGCATCTATTCAGTGCAAACATCATTTGTTGAGTATTACCTGACTCAGTTTTGCTTCCCGTCAAAAGATCTCTCCCGGTAACATTCCGGGCGGACCATGCATACCACGCGTGCCGCTTGGTGGAGGGCGAATTTATCAGCCATTTCGGTGTGATCGGTGCATATATCGTGTGCAAACATCATTTGAGGTGTATTGCTTGAATCGGTTTCGCTTCACATCAAAAGATTTCTCCCGCTAACATTCCGGGCGCACCATGCATACCACGCGTGCCGCGTGGTGGAGGGCGAATTGATCAGCCCTTGCGCTGTGATCGGTGCATATATCCTGTGCAAACATCATATGTTGAGCATTACCTGACTCGGTTTTGCTTCACATCAAAAGATCTCTCCCGGTAACATTCCGGGCGGACCATGCATACCACGCGTGCCGCTTGGTGGAGGGCGAATTTATCAGCCATTTCGGTGTGATCAGTGCATATATCGTGTGCAAACATCATTTGTGGTGTATTGCTTAAATCGGTTTCGCTTCACATCAAAAGATTTATCCCGCTAACATTCCGGGTGGACCATGCATAACACGCGGGCTACGTGGTGAAGGGCGAATTTATCAACCATTGCGCTATGATCGGTGCATCTATTCAGTGCAAACATCATTTGTTGAGTATTACCTGACTCAGTTTTGCTTCCCGTCAAAAGATCTCTCCCGGTAACATTCCGGGCGGACCATGCATACCACGCGTGCCGCTTGGTGGAGGGCGAATTTATCAGCCCTTGCGCTGTGATCGGTGCATATATCGTGTGCAAACATCATTTGAGGTGTATTGCTAGAATCGGTTTTGCTTCACATCAAAAGATCTCTCCCGGTAACATTCCGGGCGGACCATGCATACCACGCGTGCCGTGTGGTGGAGGGCGAATTTAGCAGCCATTTCGGTGTGATCGGTGCATATATCGTGTGCAAACATCATTTGTGGTGTATTGCTTGAATCGGTTTCGCTTCACATCAAAAGATTTCTCCCGCTAACATTCCGGGTGGACCATGCATAACACGCAGGCCGCGTGGTGAAGGGCGAATTTATCAACCATTGCGCTATTATCGGTGCATCTATTCAGTGCAAACATCATTTGTTGGGTATTATTTGACTCAGTTTTGCTTCCCATTAAAACATCTCTCCCGGTAACATTCCGGGCCCACCATGCATAACACGCGGGCTGCGTGGTGAAGGGCGAATTTATCAACCATTGCGCTATTATCGGTGCATCTATTCAGTGCAAACATCATTTGTTGTGTATTGCTGGAATTGGTTTTGCTTCACATCAAAAGATCTCTCCCGGTAACATTCCGGGCGGACCATGCATACCACGCGTGCCGTGTGGTGGAGGGCGAATTTATCAGCCCTTGCGGTGAGATCGGTGCATATATCGTGTGCAAACATCATTTGTGGTGTATTGCTTGAATCGGTTTCGCTTCACATCAAAAGATTTCTCCCGCTAACATTCCGGGCGCACCATGCATACCACGCGTTCCGCGTGGTGGAGGGCGAATTGATCAGCCCTTGCGCTGTGATCGGTGCATATATCCTGTGCAAACATCATATGTTGAGCATTACCTGACTCGGTTTTGCTTCACATCAAAAGATCTCTCCCGGTAACATTCCGGGCGGACCATGCATACCACGCGTGCCGCTTGGTGGAGGGCGAATTTATCAGCCATTTCGGTGTGATCGGTGCATATATCGTGTGCAAACATCATTTGAGGTGTATTGCTTGAATCGGTTTCGCTTCACATCAAAAGATTTCTCCCGCTAACATTCCGGGCGCACCATGCATACCACGCGTGCCGCGTGGTGGAGGGCGAATTGATCAGCCCTTGCGCTGTGATCGGTGCATATATCCTGTGCAAACATCATGTGTTGAGCATTAACTGACTCGGTTTTGCTTCACATCAAAAGATCTCTCCCAGTAACATTCCGGGTTGACCATGCATACCACGCAGGCCGCGTGGTGAAGGGCGAATTTATCAACCATTGCGCTATTATCGGTGCATCTATTCAGTGCAAACATCATTTGTTGGGTATTATTTGACTCAGTTTTGCTTCCCATTAAAACATCTCTCCCGGTAACATTCCGGGCCCACCATGCATAACACGCGGGCTGCGTGGTGAAGGGCGAATTTATCAACCATTGCGCTATTATCGGTGCATCTATTCAGTGCAAACATCATTTGTTGAGTATTACCTGACTCAGTTTTGCTTCCCGTCAAAAGATCTCTCCCGGTAACATTCCGGGCGGACCATGCATACCACGCGTGCCGTGTGGTGGAGGGCGAATTTATCAGCCCTTGCGGTGAGATCGGTGCATATATCGTGTGCAAACATCATTTGTGGTGTATTGCTTGAATCGGTTTCGCTTCACATCAAAAGATTTCTCCCGCTAACATTCCGGGCGCACCATGCATACCACGGGTGCCGCGTGGTGGAGGGCGAATTTAGCAGCCCTTGCGGTGTGATCGGTGCATATATCGTGTGCAAACATCATTTGTGGTGTATTGCTTGAATCGGTTTCGCTTCACATCAAAAGATTTCTCCCGCTAACATTCCGGGCGCACCATGCATACCACGCGTTCCGCGTGGTGGAGGGCGAATTGATCAGCCCTTGCGCTGTGATCGGTGCATATATCCTGTGCAAACATCATATATTGAGCATTACCTGACTCGGTTTTGCTTCACATCAAAAGATCTCTCCCGGTAACATTCCGAGCGGACCATGCATACCACACGTGCCGCTTGGTGGAGGGCGAATTTATCAGCCATTTCGGTGTGATCGGTGCATATATCGTGTGCAAACATCATTTGAGGTGTATTGCTTGAATCGGTTTCGCTTCACATCAAAAGATTTCTCCCGCTAACATTCCGGGCGCACCATGCATACCACGCGTGCCGCGTGGTGGAGGGCGAATTGATCAGCCCTTGCGCTGTGATCGGTGCATATATCCTGTGCAAACATCATGTGTTGAGCATTACCTGACTCGGTTTTGCTTCACATCAAAAGATCTCTCCCAGTAACATTCCGGGTTGACCATGCATACCACGCAGGCCGCGTGGTGAAGGGCGAATTTATCAACCATTGCGCTATTATCGGTGCATCTATTCAGTGCAAACATCATTTGTTGGGTATTATTTGACTCAGTTTTGCTTCCCATTAAAACATCTCTCCCGGTAACATTCCGGGCCCACCATGCATATCACGCGGGCTGCGTGGTGAAGGGCGAATTTATCAACCATTGCGCTATTATCGGTGCATCTATTCAGTGCAAACATCATTTGTTGAGTATTACCTGACTCAGTTTTGCTTCCCGTCAAAAGATCTCTCCCGGTAACATTCCGGGCGGACCATGCATACCACGCGTGCCGTGTGGTGGAGGGCGAATTTATCAGCCCTTGCGGTGAGATCGGTGCATATATCGTGTGCAAACATCATTTGTGATGTATTGCTTGAATCGGTTTCGCTTCACATCAAAAGATTTCTCCCGCTAACATTCCGGGCGCACCATGCATACCACGCGTGCCGCGTGGTGGAGGGCGAATTTAGCAGCCCTTGCGGTGTGATCGGTGCATATATCCTGTGCAAACATCATATGTTGAGCATTACCTGACTCGGTTTTGCTTCACATCAAAAGATCTCTCCCGGTAACATTCCGGGCGGACCATGCATACCACGCGTGCCGCTTGGTGGAGGGCGAATTCATCAGCCATTTCGGTGTGATCGGTGCATATATCGTGTGCAAACATCATTTGTGGTGTATTGCTTGAATCGGTTTCGCTTCAAGTCAAAAGATCTCTCCCGGTAACATTCCGGGCGGACCATGCATACCACGCGTGCCGCTTGGTGGAGGGCAAATTTATCAGCCCTTGCGCTGTGATTTGTGCATATATCCAGTGCAAACATCATTTGTTGTGGATTGCTGGAATTGGTTTTGCTTCACATCAAAAGATCTCTCCCGGTAACATTCCGGGCGGACCATGCATACCACGCGTGCCGTGTGGTGGAGGGCGAATTTAGCAGCCATTTCGGTGTGATCGGTGCATATATCGTGTGCAAACATCATTTGTGGTGTATTGCTTGAATCGGTTTCGCTTCACATCAAAAGATTTCTCCCGCTAACATTCCGGGTGGACCATGCATAACACGCAGGCCGCGTGGTGAAGGGCGAATTTATCAACCATTGCGCTATTATCGGTGCATCTATTCAGTGCAAACATCATTTGTTGGGTATTATTTGACTCAGTTTTGCTTCCCATTAAAACATCTCTCCCGGTAACATTCCGGGCCCACCATGCATAACACGCGGGCTGCGTGGTGAAGGGCGAATTTATCAACCATTGCGCTATTATCGGTGCATCTATTCAGTGCAAACATCATTTGTTGTGTATTGCTGGAATTGGTTTTGCTTCACATCAAAAGATCTCTCCCGGTAACATTCCGGGCGGACCATGCATACCGCGCGTGCCGTGTGGTGGAGGGCGAATTTATCAGCCCTTGCGGTGAGATCGGTGCATATATCGTGTGCAAACATCATTTGTGGTGTATTGCTTGAATCAGTTTCGCTTCACATCAAAAGATTTCTCCCGCTAACATTCCGGGCGCACCATGCATACCACGCGTTCCGCGTGGTGGAGGGCGAATTGATCAGCCCTTGCGCTGTGATCGGTGCATATATCCTGTGCAAACATCATATGTTGAGCATTACCTGACTCGGTTTTGCTTCACATCAAAAGATCTCTCCCGGTAACATTCCGGGCGGACCATGCATACCACGCGTGCCGCTTGGTGGAGGGCGAATTTATCAGCCATTTCGGTGTGATCGTCGCATATATCGTGTGCAAACATCATTTGAGGTGTATTGCTTGAATCGGTTTCGCTTCACATCAAAAGATTTCTCCCGCTAACATTCCGGGCGCACCATGCATACCACGCGTGCCGCGTGGTGGAGGGCGAATTGATCAGCCCTTGCGCTGTGATCGGTGCATATATCCTGTGCAAACATCATGTGTTGAGCATTAACTGACTCGGTTTTGCTTCACATCAAAAGATCTCTCCCAGTAACATTCCGGGTTGACCATGCATACCACGCAGGCCGCGTGGTGAAGGGCGAATTTATCAACCATTGCGCTATTATCGGTGCATCTATTCAGTGCAAACATCATTTGTTGGGTATTATTTGACTCAGTTTTGCTTCCCATTAAAACATCTCTCCCGGTAACATTCCGGGCCCACCATGCATAACACGCGGGCTGCGTGGTGAAGGGCGAATTTATCAACCATTGCGCTATTATCGGTGCATCTATTCAGTGCAAACATCATTTGTTGAGTATTACCTGACTCAGTTTTGCTTCCCGTCAAAAGATCTCTCCCGGTAACATTCCGGGCGGACCATGCATACCACGCGTGCCGTGTGGTGGAGGGCGAATTTATCAGCCCTTGCGGTGAGATCGGTGCATATATCGTGTGCAAACATCATTTGTGGTGTATTGCTTGAATCGGTTTCGCTTCACATCAAAAGATTTCTCCCGCTAACATTCCGGGCGCACCATGCATACCACGGGTGCCGCGTGGTGGAGGGCGAATTTAGCAGCCCTTGCGGTGTGATCGGTGCATATATCGTGTGCAAACATCATTTGTGGTGTATTGCTTGAATCGGTTTCGCTTCACATCAAAAGATTTCTCCCGCTAACATTCCGGGCGCACCATGCATACCACGCGTTCCGCGTGGTGGAGGGCGAATTGATCAGCCCTTGCGCTGTGATCGGTGCATATATCCTGTGCAAACATCATATATTGAGCATTACCTGACTCGGTTTTGCTTCACATCAAAAGATCTCTCCCGGTAACATTCCGAGCGGACCATGCATACCACACGTGCCGCTTGGTGGAGGGCGAATTTATCAGCCATTTCGGTGTGATCGGTGCATATATCGTGTGCAAACATCATTTGAGGTGTATTGCTTGAATCGGTTTCGCTTCACATCAAAAGATTTCTCCCGCTAACATTCCGGGCGCACCATGCATACCACGCGTGCCGCGTGGTGGAGGGCGAATTGATCAGCCCTTGCGCTGTGATCGGTGCATATATCCTGTGCAAACATCATGTGTTGAGCATTACCTGACTCGGTTTTGCTTCACATCAAAAGATCTCTCCCAGTAACATTCCGGGTTGACCATGCATACCACGCAGGCCGCGTGGTGAAGGGCGAATTTATCAACCATTGCGCTATTATCGGTGCATCTATTCAGTGCAAACATCATTTGTTGGGTATTATTTGACTCAGTTTTGCTTCCCATTAAAACATCTCTCCCGGTAACATTCCGGGCCCACCATGCATATCACGCGGGCTGCGTGGTGAAGGGCGAATTTATCAACCATTGCGCTATTATCGGTGCATCTATTCAGTGCAAACATCATTTGTTGAGTATTACCTGACTCAGTTTTGCTTCCCGTCAAAAGATCTCTCCCGGTAACATTCCGGGCGGACCATGCATACCACGCGTGCCGTGTGGTGGAGGGCGAATTTATCAGCCCTTGCGGTGAGATCGGTGCATATATCGTGTGCAAACATCATTTGTGATGTATTGCTTGAATCGGTTTCGCTTCACATCAAAAGATTTCTCCCGCTAACATTCCGGGCGCACCATGCATACCACGCGTGCCGCGTGGTGGAGGGCGAATTTAGCAGCCCTTGCGGTGTGATCGGTGCATATATCCTGTGCAAACATCATATGTTGAGCATTACCTGACTCGGTTTTGCTTCACATCAAAAGATCTCTCCCGGTAACATTCCGGGCGGACCATGCATACCACGCGTGCCGCTTGGTGGAGGGCGAATTCATCAGCCATTTCGGTGTGATCGGTGCATATATCGTGTGCAAACATCATTTGTGGTGTATTGCTTGAATCGGTTTCGCTTCAAGTCAAAAGATCTCTCCCGGTAACATTCCGGGCGGACCATGCATACCACGCGTGCCGCTTGGTGGAGGGCAAATTTATCAGCCCTTGCGCTGTGATTTGTGCATATATCCAGTGCAAACATCATTTGTTGTGGATTGCTGGAATTGGTTTTGCTTCACATCAAAAGATCTCTCCCGGTAACATTCCGGGCGGACCATGCATACCACGCGTGCCGTGTGGTGGAGGGCGAATTTAGCAGCCATTTCGGTGTGATCGGTGCATATATCGTGTGCAAACATCATTTGTGGTGTATTGCTTGAATCGGTTTCGCTTCACATCAAAAGATTTCTCCCGCTAACATTCCGGGTGGACCATGCATAACACGCAGGCCGCGTGGTGAAGGGCGAATTTATCAACCATTGCGCTATTATCGGTGCATCTATTCAGTGCAAACATCATTTGTTGGGTATTATTTGACTCAGTTTTGCTTCCCATTAAAACATCTCTCCCGGTAACATTCCGGGCCCACCATGCATAACACGCGGGCTGCGTGGTGAAGGGCGAATTTATCAACCATTGCGCTATTATCGGTGCATCTATTCAGTGCAAACATCATTTGTTGTGTATTGCTGGAATTGGTTTTGCTTCACATCAAAAGATCTCTCCCGGTAACATTCCGGGCGGACCATGCATACCGCGCGTGCCGTGTGGTGGAGGGCGAATTTATCAGCCCTTGCGGTGAGATCGGTGCATATATCGTGTGCAAACATCATTTGTGGTGTATTGCTTGAATCAGTTTCGCTTCACATCAAAAGATTTCTCCCGCTAACATTCCGGGCGCACCATGCATACCACGCGTTCCGCGTGGTGGAGGGCGAATTGATCAGCCCTTGCGCTGTGATCGGTGCATATATCCTGTGCAAACATCATATGTTGAGCATTACCTGACTCGGTTTTGCTTCACATCAAAAGATCTCTCCCGGTAACATTCCGGGCGGACCATGCATACCACGCGTGCCGCTTGGTGGAGGGCGAATTTATCAGCCATTTCGGTGTGATCGTCGCATATATCGTGTGCAAACATCATTTGAGGTGTATTGCTTGAATCGGTTTCGCTTCACATCAAAAGATTTCTCCCGCTAACATTCCGGGCGCACCATGCATACCACGCGTGCCGCGTGGTGGAGGGCGAATTGATCAGCCCTTGCGCTGTGATCGGTGCATATATCCAGTGCAAACATCATGTGTTGAGCATTAACTGACTCGGTTTTGCTTCACATCAAAAGATCTCTCCCAGTAACATTCCGGGTTGACCATGCATACCACGCAGGCCGCGTGGTGAAGGGCGAATTTATCAACCATTGCGCTATTATCGGTGCATCTATTCAGTGCAAACATCATTTGTTGGGTATTATTTGACTCAGTTTTGCTTCCCATTAAAACATCTCTCCCGGTAACATTCCGGGCCCACCATGCATAACACGCGGGCTACGTGGTGAAGGGCGAATTTATCAACCATTGCGCTATGATCGGTGCATCTATTCAGTGCAAACATCATTTGTTGAGTATTACCTGACTCAGTTTTGCTTCCCGTCAAAAGATCTCTCCCGGTAACAGTCCGGGCGGACCATGCATACCACGCGTGCCGTGTGGTGGAGGGCGAATTTATCAGCCCTTGCGGTGTGATCGGTGCATATATCGTGTGCAAACATCATTTGTGGTGTATTGCTTGAATCGGTTTCGCTTCACATCAAAAGATTTCTCCCGCTAACATTCCGGGCGCACCATGCATACCACGCGTTCCGCGTGGTGGAGGGCGAATTGATAAGCCCTTGCGCTGTGATCGGTGCATATATCCTGTGCAAACATCATATGTTGAGCATTACCTGACTCGGTTTTGCTTCACATCAAAAGATCTCTCCCGGTAACATTCCGGGCGGACCATGCATACCACGCGTGCCGCGTGGTGGAGGGCAAATTTATCAGCCCTTGCGCTGTGATTTGTGCATATATCCAGTGCAAACATCATTTGTTGTGGATTGCTGGAATTGGTTTTGCTTCACATCAAAAGATCTCTCCCGGTAACATTCCGGGCGGACCATGCATACCACGCGTGCCGCTTGGTGGAGGGCGAATTTATCAGCCATTTCGGTGTGATCGGTGCATATATCGTGTGCAAACATCATTTGTGGTGTATTGCTTAAATCGGTTTCGCTTCACATCAAAAGATTTCTCCCGCTAACATTCCGGGTGGACCATGCATAACACGCGGGCTACGTGGTGAAGGGCGAATTTTTCAACCATTGCGCTATGATCGGTGCATCTATTCAGTGCAAACATCATTTGTTGAGTATTACCTGACTCAGTTTTGCTTCCCGTCAAAAGATCTCTCCCGGTAACATTCCGGGCGGACCATGCATACCACGCGTGCCGCTTGGTGGAGGGCGAATTTATCAGCCATTTCGGTGTGATCGGTGCATATATCGTGTGCAAACATCATTTGAGGTGTATTGCTTGAATCGGTTTCGCTTCACATCAAAAGATTTCTCCCGCTAACATTCCGGGCGCACCATGCATACCACGCGTGCCGCGTGGTGGAGGGCGAATTGATCAGCCCTTGCGCTGTGATCGGTGCATATATCCTGTGCAAACATCATATGTTGAGCATTACCTGACTCGGTTTTGCTTCACATCAAAAGATCTCTCCCGGTAACATTCCGGGCGGACCATGCATACCACGCGTGCCGCTTGGTGGAGGGCGAATTTATCAGCCATTTCGGTGTGATCGGTGCATATATCGTGTGCAAACATCATTTGAGGTGTATTGCTTGAATCGGTTTCGCTTCACATCAAAAGATTTCTCCCGCTAACATTCCGGGCGCACCATGCATACCACGCGTGCCGCGTGGTGGAGGGCGAATTGATCAGCCCTTGCGCTGTGATCGGTGCATATATCCTGTGCAAACATCATGTGTTGAGCATTAACTGACTCGGTTTTGCTTCACATCAAAAGATCTCTCCCAGTAACATTCCGGGTTGACCATGCATACCACGCAGGCCGCGTGGTGAAGGGCGAATTTATCAACCATTGCGCTATTATCGGTGCATCTATTCAGTGCAAACATCATTTGTTGGGTATTATTTGACTCAGTTTTGCTTCCCATTAAAACATCTCTCCCGGTAACATTCCGGGCCCACCATGCATAACACGCGGGCTACGTGGTGAAGGGCGAATTTATCAACCATTGCGCTATGATCGGTGCATCTATTCAGTGCAAACATCATTTGTTGAGTATTACCTGACTCAGTTTTGCTTCCCGTCAAAAGATCTCTCCCGGTAACAGTCCGGGCGGACCATGCATACCACGCGTGCCGTGTGGTGGAGGGCGAATTTATCAGCCCTTGCGGTGTGATCGGTGCATATATCGTGTGCAAACATCATTTGTGGTGTATTGCTTGAATCGGTTTCGCTTCACATCAAAAGATTTCTCCCGCTAACATTCCGGGCGCACCATGCATACCACGCGTTCCGCGTGGTGGAGGGCGAATTGATAAGCCCTTGCGCTGTGATCGGTGCATATATCCTGTGCAAACATCATATGTTGAGCATTACCTGACTCGGTTTTGCTTCACATCAAAAGATCTCTCCCGGTAACATTCCGGGCGGACCATGCATACCACGCGTGCCGCGTGGTGGAGGGCAAATTTATCAGCCCTTGCGCTGTGATTTGTGCATATATCCAGTGCAAACATCATTTGTTGTGGATTGCTGGAATTGGTTTTGCTTCACATCAAAAGATCTCTCCCGGTAACATTCCGGGCGGACCATGCATACCACGCGTGCCGCTTGGTGGAGGGCGAATTTATCAGCCATTTCGGTGTGATCGGTGCATATATCGTGTGCAAACATCATTTGTGGTGTATTGCTTAAATCGGTTTCGCTTCACATCAAAAGATTTCTCCCGCTAACATTCCGGGTGGACCATGCATAACACGCGGGCTACGTGGTGAAGGGCGAATTTTTCAACCATTGCGCTATGATCGGTGCATCTATTCAGTGCAAACATCATTTGTTGAGTATTACCTGACTCAGTTTTGCTTCCCGTCAAAAGATCTCTCCCGGTAACATTCCGGGCGGACCATGCATACCACGCGTGCCGCTTGGTGGAGGGCGAATTTATCAGCCATTTCGGTGTGATCGGTGCATATATCGTGTGCAAACATCATTTGAGGTGTATTGCTTGAATCGGTTTCGCTTCACATCAAAAGATTTCTCCCGCTAACATTCCGGGCGCACCATGCATACCACGCGTGCCGCGTGGTGGAGGGCGAATTGATCAGCCCTTGCGCTGTGATCGGTGCATATATCCTGTGCAAACATCATATGTTGAGCATTACCTGACTCGGTTTTGCTTCACATCAAAAGATCTCTCCCGGTAACATTCCGGGCGGACCATGCATACCACGCGTGCCGCTTGGTGGAGGGCGAATTTATCAGCCATTTCGGTGTGATCAGTGCATATATCGTGTGCAAACATCATTTGTGGTGTATTGCTTAAATCGGTTTCGCTTCACATCAAAAGATTTATCCCGCTAACATTCCGGGTGGACCATGCATAACACGCGGGCTACGTGGTGAAGGGCGAATTTATCAACCATTGCGCTATGATCGGTGCATCTATTCAGTGCAAACATCATTTGTTGAGTATTACCTGACTCAGTTTTGCTTCCCGTCAAAAGATCTCTCCCGGTAACATTCCGGGCGGACCATGCATACCACGCGTGCCGCTTGGTGGAGGGCGAATTTATCAGCCCTTGCGCTGTGATCGGTGCATATATCGTGTGCAAACATCATTTGAGGTGTATTGCTAGAATCGGTTTTGCTTCACATCAAAAGATCTCTCCCGGTAACATTCCGGGCGGACCATGCATACCACGCGTGCCGTGTGGTGGAGGGCGAATTTAGCAGCCATTTCGGTGTGATCGGTGCATATATCGTGTGCAAACATCATTTGTGGTGTATTGCTTGAATCGGTTTCGCTTCACATCAAAAGATTTCTCCCGCTAACATTCCGGGTGGACCATGCATAACACGCAGGCCGCGTGGTGAAGGGCGAATTTATCAACCATTGCGCTATTATCGGTGCATCTATTCAGTGCAAACATCATTTGTTGGGTATTATTTGACTCAGTTTTGCTTCCCATTAAAACATCTCTCCCGGTAACATTCCGGGCCCACCATGCATAACACGCGGGCTGCGTGGTGAAGGGCGAATTTATCAACCATTGCGCTATTATCGGTGCATCTATTCAGTGCAAACATCATTTGTTGTGTATTGCTGGAATTGGTTTTGCTTCACATCAAAAGATCTCTCCCGGTAACATTCCGGGCGGACCATGCATACCACGCGTGCCGTGTGGTGGAGGGCGAATTTATCAGCCCTTGCGGTGAGATCGGTGCATATATCGTGTGCAAACATCATTTGTGGTGTATTGCTTGAATCGGTTTCGCTTCACATCAAAAGATTTCTCCCGCTAACATTCCGGGCGCACCATGCATACCACGCGTGCCGTGTGGTGGAGGGCGAATTTAGCAGCCATTTCGGTGTGATCGGTGCATATATCGTGTGCAAACATCATTTGTGGTGTATTGCTTGAATCGGTTTCGCTTCACATCAAAAGATTTCTCCCGCTAACATTCCGGGTGGACCATGCATAACACGCAGGCCGCGTGGTGAAGGGCGAATTTATCAACCATTGCGCTATTATCGGTGCATCTATTCAGTGCAAACATCATTTGTTGGGTATTATTTGACTCAGTTTTGCTTCCCATTAAAACATCTCTCCCGGTAACATTCCGGGCCCACCATGCATAACACGCGGGCTGCGTGGTGAAGGGCGAATTTATCAACCATTGCGCTATTATCGGTGCATCTATTCAGTGCAAACATCATTTGTTGTGTATTGCTGGAATTGGTTTTGCTTCACATCAAAAGATCTCTCCCGGTAACATTCCGGGCGGACCATGCATACCACGCGTGCCGTGTGGTGGAGGGCGAATTTATCAGCCCTTGCGGTGAGATCGGTGCATATATCGTGTGCAAACATCATTTGTGGTGTATTGCTTGAATCAGTTTCGCTTCACATCAAAAGATTTCTCCCGCTAACATTCCGGGCGCACCATGCATACCACGCGTTCCGCGTGGTGGAGGGCG
Source organism: Ulva prolifera (assembly GCA_023078555.1). NCBI lineage: Eukaryota > Viridiplantae > Chlorophyta > Ulvophyceae > Ulvales > Ulvaceae > Ulva > Ulva prolifera. Next base: position 9,051,952 of record CM041196.1, read on the forward strand.
AATTGATCAGCCCTTGCGCTGTGATCGGTGCATATATCCTGTGCAAACATCATATGTTGAGCATTACCTGACTCGGTTTTGCTTCACATCAAAAGATCTCTCCCGGTAACATTCCGGGCGGACCATGCATACCACGCGTGCCGCTTGGTGGAGGGCGAATTTATCAGCCATTTCGGTGTGATCGGTGCATATATCGTGTGCAAACATCATTTGAGGTGTATTGCTTGAATCGGTTTCGCTTCACATCAAAAGATTTCTCCCGCTAACATTCCGGGCGCACCATGCATACCACGCGTGCCGCGTGGTGGAGGGCGAATTGATCAGCCCTTGCGCTGTGATCGGTGCATATATCCTGTGCAAACATCATGTGTTGAGCATTAACTGACTCGGTTTTGCTTCACATCAAAAGATCTCTCCCAGTAACATTCCGGGTTGACCATGCATACCACGCAGGCCGCGTGGTGAAGGGCGAATTTATCAACCATTGCGCTATTATCGGTGCATCTATTCAGTGCAAACATCATTTGTTGGGTATTATTTGACTCAGTTTTGCTTCCCATTAAAACATCTCTCCCGGTAACATTCCGGGCCCACCATGCATAACACGCGGGCTACGTGGTGAAGGGCGAATTTATCAACCATTGCGCTATGATCGGTGCATCTATTCAGTGCAAACATCATTTGTTGAGTATTACCTGACTCAGTTTTGCTTCCCGTCAAAAGATCTCTCCCGGTAACAGTCCGGGCGGACCATGCATACCACGCGTGCCGTGTGGTGGAGGGCGAATTTATCAGCCCTTGCGGTGTGATCGGTGCATATATCGTGTGCAAACATCATTTGTGGTGTATTGCTTGAATCGGTTTCGCTTCACATCAAAAGATTTCTCCCGCTAACATTCCGGGCGCACCATGCATACCACGCGTTCCGCGTGGTGGAGGGCGAATTGATAAGCCCTTGCGCTGTGATCGGTGCATATATCCTGTGCAAACATCATATGTTGAGCATTACCTGACTCGGTTTTGCTTCACATCAAAAGATCTCTCCCGGTAACATTCCGGGCGGACCATGCATACCACGCGTGCCGCTTGGTGGAGGGCGAATTTATCAGCCCTTGCGCTGTGATCGGTGCATATATCGTGTGCAAACATCATTTGAGGTGTATTGCTAGAATCGGTTTTGCTTCACATCAAAAGATCTCTCCCGGTAACATTCCGGGCGGACCATGCATACCACGCGTGCCGTGTGGTGGAGGGCGAATTTAGCAGCCATTTCGGTGTGATCGGTGCATATATCGTGTGCAAACATCATTTGTGGTGTATTGCTTGAATCGGTTTCGCTTCACATCAAAAGATTTCTCCCGCTAACATTCCGGGTGGACCATGCATAACACGCAGGCCGCGTGGTGAAGGGCGAATTTATCAACCATTGCGCTATTATCGGTGCATCTATTCAGTGCAAACATCATTTGTTGGGTATTATTTGACTCAGTTTTGCTTCCCATTAAAACATCTCTCCCGGTAACATTCCGGGCCCACCATGCATAACACGCGGGCTGCGTGGTGAAGGGCGAATTTATCAACCATTGCGCTATTATCGGTGCATCTATTCAGTGCAAACATCATTTGTTGTGTATTGCTGGAATTGGTTTTGCTTCACATCAAAAGATCTCTCCCGGTAACATTCCGGGCGGACCATGCATACCGCGCGTGCCGTGTGGTGGAGGGCGAATTTATCAGCCCTTGCGGTGAGATCGGTGCATATATCGTGTGCAAACATCATTTGTGGTGTATTGCTTGAATCAGTTTCGCTTCACATCAAAAGATTTCTCCCGCTAACATTCCGGGCGCACCATGCATACCACGCGTTCCGCGTGGTGGAGGGCGAATTGATCAGCCCTTGCGCTGTGATCGGTGCATATATCCTGTGCAAACATCATATGTTGAGCATTACCTGACTCGGTTTTGCTTCACATCAAAAGATCTCTCCCGGTAACATTCCGGGCGGACCATGCATACCACGCGTGCCGCTTGGTGGAGGGCGAATTTATCAGCCATTTCGGTGTGATCGGTGCATCTATTCAGTGCAAACATCATTTGTTGAGTATTACCTGACTCAGTTTTGCTTCCCGTCAAAAGATCTCTCCCGGTAACATTCCGGGTTGACCATGCATACCACGCAGGCCGCGTGGTGAAGGGCGAATTTATCAACCATTGCGCTATTATCGGTGCATATATCGTGTGCAAACATCATTTGTGGTGTATTGCTTGAATCGGTTTCGCTTCACATCAAAAGATTTCTCCCGCTAACATTCCGGGCGCACCATGCATACCACGCGTGCCGCTTGGTGGAGGGCGAATTTATCAGCCCTTGCGGTGTGATCGGTGCATATATCGTGTGCAAACATCATTTGTGGTGTATTGCTTGAATCGGTTTCGCTTCACATCAAAAGATTTCTCCCGCTAACATTCCGGGCGCACCATGCATACCACGCGTTCCGCGTGGTGGAGGGCGAATTTATCAACCATTGCGCTATGATCGGTGCATCTATTCAGTGCAAACATCATTTGTTGAGTATTACCTGACTCAGTTTTGCTTCCCGTCAAAAGATCTCTCCCGGTAACATTCCGGGCGGACCATGCATACCACGCGTGCCGCTTGGTGGAGGGCGAATTTATCAGCCATTTCGGTGTGATCGGTGCATCTATTCAGTGCAAACATCATTTGTTGAGTATTACCTGACTCAGTTTTGCTTCCCGTCAAAAGATCTCTCCCGGTAACATTCCGGGTTGACCATGCATACCACGCAGGCCGCGTGGTGAAGGGCGAATTTATCAACCATTGCGCTATTATCGGTGCATATATCGTGTGCAAACATCATTTGTGGTGTATTGCTTGAATCGGTTTCGCTTCACATCAAAAGATTTCTCCCGCTAACATTCCGGGCGCACCATGCATACCACGCGTGCCGCGTGGTGGAGGGCGAATTTAGCAGCCCTTGCGGTGTGATCGGTGCATATATCGTGTGCAAACATCATTTGTGATGTATTGCTTGAATCGGTTTCGCTTCACATCAAAAGATTTCTCCCGGTAACATTCCGGGCCCACCATGCATAACACGCGGGCTACGTGGTGAAGGGCGAATTTATCAACCATTGCGCTATGATCGGTGCATCTATTCAGTGCAAACATCATTTGTTGAGTATTACCTGACTCAGTTTTGCTTCCCGTCAAAAGATCTCTCCCGGTAACATTCCGGGCGGACCATGCATACCACGCGTGCCGCTTGGTGGAGGGCGAATTTATCAGCCATTTCGGTGTGATCGGTGCATATATCGTGTGCAAACATCATTTGTGGTGTATTGCTTGAATCGGTTTCGCTTCACATCAAAAGATTTCTCCCGCTAACATTCCGGGCGCACCATGAATACCACGCGTGCCGCGTGGTGGAGGGCGAATTGATCAGCCCTTGCGCTGTGATCGGTGCATATATCCTGTGCAAACATCATATGTTGAGCATTACCTGACTCGGTTTTGCTTCACATCAAAAGATCTCTCCCGGTAACATTCCGGGCGGACCATGCATACCACGCGTGCCGTGTGGTGGAGGGCGAATTTATCAGCCCTTGCGGTGTGATCGGTGCATATATCGTGTGCAAAAATCATTTGTGGTGTATTGCTTGAATCGGTTTTGCTTCACATCAAAAGATCTCTCCCAGTAACATTCCGGGCGGACCATGCATACCACGCGTGCCGCTTGGTGGAGGGCGAATTTATCAGCCATTTCGGTGTGATCGGTGCATCTATTCAGTGCAAACATCATTTGTTGAGTATTACCTGACTCAGTTTTGCTTCCCGTCAAAAGATCTCTCCCGGTAACATTCCGGGCGGACCATGCATACCACGCGTGCCGCTTGGTGGAGGGCGAACTTATCAGCCATTTCGGTGTGATCGGTGCATATATCGTGTGCAAACATCATTTGAGGTGTATTGCTTGAATCGGTTTCGCTTCACATCAAAAGATTTCTCCCGCTAACATTCCGGGCGCACCATGCATACCACGCGTGCCGCGTGGTGGAGGGCGAATTGATCAGCCCTTGCGCTGTGATCGGTGCATATATCCTGTGCAAACATCATGTGTTGAGCATTACCTGACTCGGTTTTGCTTCACATCAAAAGATCTCTCCCAGTAACATTCCGGGTTGACCATGCATACCACGCAGGCCGCGTGGTGAAGGGCGAATTTATCAACCATTGCGCTATTATCGGTGCATCTATTCAGTGCAAACATCATTTGTTGGGTATTATTTTACTCAGTTTTGCTTCCCATCAAAACATCTCTCCCGGTAACATTCCGGGCCCACCATGCATAACACGCGGGCTACGTGGTGGAGGGCGAGTCGCGTGGTGGAGGGCGAATTTATGGGCTCTTGCGGTGTGATCGGTGCATATATCCAGTGCAAACATCATGTGTTGAGCATTACCTGACTCGGTTTTGCTTCACATCAAAAGATCTCTCCCAGTAACATTCCGGGTGGACCATGCATAACACGCAGGCCGCGTGGTGAAGGGCGAATTTATCAACCATTGCGCTATCATCGGTGCATCTATTCAGTGCAAACATCATTTGTTGAGTATTACCTGACTCAGTTTTGCTTCCCGTCAAAAGATCTCTCCCGGTAACATTCCGGGCGGACCATGCATACCACGCGTGCCGCTTGGTGGAGGGCGAATTTATCAGCCATTTCGGTGTGATCGGTGCATATATCGTGTGCAAACATCATTTGTGGTGTATTGCTTGAATCGGTTTTGCTTCACATCAAAAGATCTCTCCCGGTAACATTCCGGGCGGACCATGCATACCACGCGTGCCGCGTGGTGGAGGGCAAATTTATCAGCCCTTGCGCTGTGATTTGTGCATATATCCAGTGCAAACATCATTTGTTGTGAATTGCTGGAATTGGTTTTGCTTCACATTAAAAGATCTCTCCCGGTAACATTCCGGGCGGACCATGCATACCACGCGTGCCGCTTGGTGGAGGGCGAATTTATCAGCCATTTTGGTGTGATCGGTGCATATATCGTGTGCAAACATCATTTGTGGTGTATTGCTTGAATCGGTTTCGCTTCACATCAAAAGATTTCTCCCGCTAACATTCCGGGTGGACCATGCATAACACGCAGGCCGCGTGGTGAAGGGCGAATTTATCAACCATTGCGCTATTATCGGTGCATCTATTCAGTGCAAACATCATTTGTTGGGTATTATTTGACTCAGTTTTGCTTCACATCAAAAGATTTCTCCCGCTAACATTCCGGGCGCACCATGAATACCACGCGTGCCGCGTGGTGGAGGGCGAATTGATCAGCCCTTGCGCTGTGATCGGTGCATATATCCTGTGCAAACATCATATGTTGAGCATTACCTGACTCGGTTTTGCTTCACATCAAAAGATCTCTCCCGGTAACATTCCGGGCGGACCATGCATACCACGCGTGCCGTGTGGTGGAGGGCGAATTTATCAGCCCTTGCGGTGTGATCGGTGCATATATCGTGTGCAAAAATCATTTGTGGTGTATTGCTTGAATCGGTTTTGCTTCACATCAAAAGATCTCTCCCAGTAACATTCCGGGCGGACCATGCATACCACGCGTGCCGCTTGGTGGAGGGCGAATTTATCAGCCATTTCGGTGTGATCGGTGCATCTATTCAGTGCAAACATCATTTGTTGAGTATTACCTGACTCAGTTTTGCTTCCCGTCAAAAGATCTCTCCCGGTAACATTCCGGGCGGACCATGCATACCACGCGTGCCGCTTGGTGGAGGGCGAACTTATCAGCCATTTCGGTGTGATCGGTGCATATATCGTGTGCAAACATCATTTGAGGTGTATTGCTTGAATCGGTTTCGCTTCACATCAAAAGATTTCTCCCGCTAACATTCCGGGCGCACCATGCATACCACGCGTGCCGCGTGGTGGAGGGCGAATTGATCAGCCCTTGCGCTGTGATCGGTGCATATATCCTGTGCAAACATCATGTGTTGAGCATTACCTGACTCGGTTTTGCTTCACATCAAAAGATCTCTCCCAGTAACATTCCGGGTTGACCATGCATACCACGCAGGCCGCGTGGTGAAGGGCGAATTTATCAACCATTGCGCTATTATCGGTGCATCTATTCAGTGCAAACATCATTTGTTGGGTATTATTTTACTCAGTTTTGCTTCCCATCAAAACATCTCTCCCGGTAACATTCCGGGCCCACCATGCATAACACGCGGGCTACGTGGTGGAGGGCGAGTCGCGTGGTGGAGGGCGAATTTATGGGCTCTTGCGGTGTGATCGGTGCATATATCCAGTGCAAACATCATGTGTTGAGCATTACCTGACTCGGTTTTGCTTCACATCAAAAGATCTCTCCCAGTAACATTCCGGGTGGACCATGCATAACACGCAGGCCGCGTGGTGAAGGGCGAATTTATCAACCATTGCGCTATCATCGGTGCATCTATTCAGTGCAAACATCATTTGTTGAGTATTACCTGACTCAGTTTTGCTTCCCGTCAAAAGATCTCTCCCGGTAACATTCCGGGCGGACCATGCATACCACGCGTGCCGCTTGGTGGAGGGCGAATTTATCAGCCATTTCGGTGTGATCGGTGCATATATCGTGTGCAAACATCATTTGTGGTGTATTGCTTGAATCGGTTTTGCTTCACATCAAAAGATCTCTCCCGGTAACATTCCGGGCGGACCATGCATACCACGCGTGCCGCGTGGTGGAGGGCAAATTTATCAGCCCTTGCGCTGTGATTTGTGCATATATCCAGTGCAAACATCATTTGTTGTGAATTGCTGGAATTGGTTTTGCTTCACATTAAAAGATCTCTCCCGGTAACATTCCGGGCGGACCATGCATACCACGCGTGCCGCTTGGTGGAGGGCGAATTTATCAGCCATTTTGGTGTGATCGGTGCATATATCGTGTGCAAACATCATTTGTGGTGTATTGCTTGAATCGGTTTCGCTTCACATCAAAAGATTTCTCCCGCTAACATTCCGGGTGGACCATGCATAACACGCAGGCCGCGTGGTGAAGGGCGAATTTATCAACCATTGCGCTATTATCGGTGCATCTATTCAGTGCAAACATCATTTGTTGGGTATTATTTGACTCAGTTTTGCTTCCCATCAAAACATCTCTCCCGGTAACATTCCGGGCCCACCATGCATAACACGCGGGCTGCGTGGTGAAGGGCGAATTTATCAACCATTGCGCTAATATCGGTGCATCTATTCAGTGCAAACATCATTTGTTGAGTATTACCTGACTCAGTTTTGCCTTCCGTCAAAAGATCTCTCCCGGTAACATTCCGGGCGGACCATGCATACCACGCGTGCCGCTTGGTGGAGGGCGAATTTATCAGCCATTTCGGTGTGATCGGTGCATCTATTCAGTGAAAACATCATTTGTTGAGTATTACCTGACTCAGCTTTGCTTCCCGTCAAAAGATCTCTCCCGGTAACATTCCGGGCGGACCATGAATACCACGCGTGCCGCTTGGTGGAGGGCGAATTTATCAGCCATTTCGGTGTGATCGGTGCATATATCGTGTGCAAACATCATTTGTGGTGTATTGCTTGAATCGGTTTTGCTTCACATCAAAAGATCTCTCCCGGTAACATTCCGGGCGGACCATGCATACCACGCGTGCCGCGTGGTGGAGGGCGAATTTATCAGCCCTTGTGCTGTGATCGGTGCATATATCGTGTGCAAACATCATTTGAGGTGTATTGCTAGAATCGGTTTTGCTTCACATCAAAAGATCTCTCCCGGTAACATTCCGGGCGGACCATGCATACCACGCGTGCCGTGTGGTGGAGGGCGAATTTATCAGCCCTTGCGGTGAGATCGGTGCATATATCGTGTGCAAACATCATTTGTGGTGTATTGCTTGAATCGGTTTCGCTTCACATCAAAAGATTTCTCCCGCTAACATTCCGGGCGCACCATGCATACCACGCGTTCCGCGTGGTGGAGGGCGAATTGATCAGCCCTTGCGCTGTGATCGGTGCATATATCCTGTGCAAACATCATATGTTGAGCATTACCTGACTCGGTTTTGCTTCACATCAAAAGATCTCTCCCGGTAACATTCCGGGCGGACCATGCATACCACGCGTGCCGCTTGGTGGAGGGCGAATTTATCAGCCATTTCGGTGTGATCGGTGCATATATCGTGTGCAAACATCATTTGAGGTGTATTGCTTGAATCGGTTTCGCTTCACATCAAAATATTTCTCCCGCTAACATTCCGGGCGCACCATGCATACCACGCGTGCCGCGTGGTGGAGGGCGAATTGATCAGCCCTTGCGCTGTGATCGGTGCATATATCCTGTGCAAACATCATGTGTTGAGCATTAACTGACTCGGTTTTGCTTCACATCAAAAGATCTCTCCCAGTAACATTCCGGGTTGACCATGCATACCACGCAGGCCGCGTGGTGAAGGGCGAATTTATCAACCATTGCGCTATTATCGGTGCATCTATTCAGTGCAAACATCATTTGTTGGGTATTATTTGACTCAGTTTTGCTTCCCATTAAAACATCTCTCCCGGTAACATTCCGGGCCCACCATGCATAACACGCGGGCTGCGTGGTGAAGGGCGAATTTATCAACCATTGCGCTATTATCGGTGCATCTATTCAGTGCAAACATCATTTGTTGAGTATTACCTGACTCAGTTTTGCTTCCCGTCAAAAGATCTCTCCCGGTAACATTCCGGGCGGACCATGCATACCACGCGTGCCGTGTGGTGGAGGGCGAATTTATCAGCCCTTGCGGTGAGATCGGTGCATATATCGTGTGCAAACATCATTTGTGGTGTATTGCTTGAATCGGTTTCGCTTCACATCAAAAGATTTCTCCCGCTAACATTCCGGGCGCACCATGCATACCACGGGTGCCGCGTGGTGGAGGGCGAATTTAGCAGCCCTTGCGGTGTGATCGGTGCATATATCGTGTGCAAACATCATTTGTGGTGTATTGCTTGAATCGGTTTCGCTTCACATCAAAAGATTTCTCCCGCTAACATTCCGGGCGCACCATGCATACCACGCGTTCCGCGTGGTGGAGGGCGAATTGATCAGCCCTTGCGCTGTGATCGGTGCATATATCCTGTGCAAACATCATATATTGAGCATTACCTGACTCGGTTTTGCTTCACATCAAAAGATCTCTCCCGGTAACATTCCGGGCGGACCATGCATACCACACGTGCCGCTTGGTGGAGGGCGAATTTATCAGCCATTTCGGTGTGATCGGTGCATATATCGTGTGCAAACATCATTTGAGGTGTATTGCTTGAATCGGTTTCGCTTCACATCAAAAGATTTCTCCCGCTAACATTCCGGGCGCACCATGCATACCACGCGTGCCGCGTGGTGGAGGGCGAATTGATCAGCCCTTGCGCTGTGATCGGTGCATATATCCTGTGCAAACATCATGTGTTGAGCATTACCTGACTCGGTTTTGCTTCACATCAAAAGATCTCTCCCAGTAACATTCCGGGTTGACCATGCATACCACGCAGGCCGCGTGGTGAAGGGCGAATTTATCAACCATTGCGCTATTATCGGTGCATCTATTCAGTGCAAACATCATTTGTTGGGTATTATTTGACTCAGTTTTGCTTCCCATTAAAACATCTCTCCCGGTAACATTCCGGGCCCACCATGCATATCACGCGGGCTGCGTGGTGAAGGGCGAATTTATCAACCATTGCGCTATTATCGGTGCATCTATTCAGTGCAAACATCATTTGTTGAGTATTACCTGACTCAGTTTTGCTTCCCGTCAAAAGATCTCTCCCGGTAACATTCCGGGCGGACCATGCATACCACGCGTGCCGTGTGGTGGAGGGCGAATTTAGCAGCCCTTGCGGTGAGATCGGTGCATATATCGTGTGCAAACATCATTTGTGATGTATTGCTTGAATCGGTTTCGCTTCACATCAAAAGATTTCTCCCGCTAACATTCCGGGCGCACCATGCATACCACGCGTGCCGCGTGGTGGAGGGCGAATTTAGCAGCCCTTGCGGTGTGATCGGTGCATATATCCTGTGCAAACATCATATGTTGAGCATTACCTGACTCGGTTTTGCTTCACATCAAAAGATCTCTCCCGGTAACATTCCGGGCGGACCATGCATACCACGCGTGCCGCTTGGTGGAGGGCGAATTCATCAGCCATTTCGGTGTGATCGGTGCATATATCGTGTGCAAACATCATTTGTGGTGTATTGCTTGAATCGGTTTCGCTTCAAGTCAAAAGATTTCTCCCGCTAACATTCCGGGTGGACCATGCATAACACGCAGGCCGCGTGGTGAAGGGCGAATTTATCAACCATTGCGCTATTATCGGTGCATCTATTCAGTGCAAACATCATTTGTTGAGTATTACCTGACTCAGTTTTGCTTCCCGTCAAAAGATCTCTCCCGGTAACAGTCCGGGCGGACCATGCATACCACGCGTGCCGTGTGGTGGAGGGCGAATTTATCAGCCCTTGCGGTGTGATCGGTGCATATATCGTGTGCAAACATCATTTGTGGTGTATTGCTTGAATCGGTTTCGCTTCACATCAAAAGATTTCTCCCGCTAACATTCCGGGCGCACCATGCATACCACGCGTTCCGCGTGGTGGAGGGCGAATTGATCAGCCCTTGCGCTGTGATCGGTGCATATATCCTGTGCAAACATCATATGTTGAGCATTACCTGACTCGGTTTTGCTTCACATCAAAAGATCTCTCCCGGTAACATTCCGGGCGGACCATGCATACCACGCGTGCCGTGTGGTGGAGGGCGAATTTAGCAGCCATTTCGGTGTGATCGGTGCATATATCGTGTGCAAACATCATTTGTGGTGTATTGCTTGAATCGGTTTCGCTTCACATCAAAAGATTTCTCCCGCTAACATTCCGGGTGGACCATGCATAACACGCAGGCCGCGTGGTGAAGGGCGAATTTATCAACCATTGCGCTATTATCGGTGCATCTATTCAGTGCAAACATCATTTGTTGGGTATTATTTGACTCAGTTTTGCTTCCCATTAAAACATCTCTCCCGGTAACATTCCGGGCCCACCATGCATAACACGCGGGCTGCGTGGTGAAGGGCGAATTTATCAACCATTGCGCTATTATCGGTGCATCTATTCAGTGCAAACATCATTTGTTGTGTATTGCTGGAATTGGTTTTGCTTCACATCAAAAGATCTCTCCCGGTAACATTCCGGGCGGACCATGCATACCACGCGTGCCGTGTGGTGGAGGGCGAATTTATCAGCCCTTGCGGTGAGATCGGTGCATATATCGTGTGCAAACATCATTTGTGGTGTATTGCTTGAATCGGTTTCGCTTCACATCAAAAGATTTCTCCCGCTAACATTCCGGGCGCACCATGCATACCACGCGTTCCGCGTGGTGGAGGGCGAATTGATCAGCCCTTGCGCTGTGATCGGTGCATATATCCTGTGCAAACATCATATGTTGAGCATTACCTGACTCGGTTTTGCTTCACATCAAAAGATCTCTCCCGGTAACATTCCGGGCGGACCATGCATACCACGCGTGCCGTGTGGTGGAGGGCGAATTTATCAGCCCTTGCGGTGAGATCGGTGCATATATCGTGTGCAAACATCATTTGTGGTGTATTGCTTGAATCGGTTTCGCTTCACATCAAAAGATTTCTCCCGCTAACATTCCGGGCGCACCATGCATACCACGGGTGCCGCGTGGTGGAGGGCGAATTTAGCAGCCCTTGCGGTGTGATCGGTGCATATATCGTGTGCAAACATCATTTGTGATGTATTGCTTGAATCGGTTTCGCTTCACATCAAAAGATTTCTCCCGCTAACATTCCGGGCGCACCATGCATACCACGCGTGCCGCGTGGTGGAGGGCGAATTGATCAGCCCTTGCGCTGTGATCGGTGCATATATCCTGTGCAAACATCATGTGTTGAGCATTACCTGACTCGGTTTTGCTTCACATCAAAAGATCTCTCCCAGTAACATTCCGGGTTGACCATGCATACCACGCAGGCCGCGTGGTGAAGGGCGAATTTATCAACCATTGCGCTATTATCGGTGCATCTATTCAGTGCAAACATCATTTGTTGGGTATTATTTGACTCAGTTTTGCTTCCCATTAAAACATCTCTCCCGGTAACATTCCGGGCCCACCATGCATATCACGCGGGCTGCGTGGTGAAGGGCGAATTTATCAACCATTGCGCTATTATCGGTGCATCTATTCAGTGCAAACATCATTTGTTGAGTATTACCTGACTCAGTTTTGCTTCCCGTCAAAAGATCTCTCCCGGTAACATTCCGGGCGGACCATGCATACCACGCGTGCCGTGTGGTGGAGGGCGAATTTAGCAGCCCTTGCGGTGAGATCGGTGCATATATCGTGTGCAAACATCATTTGTGATGTATTGCTTGAATCGGTTTCGCTTCACATCAAAAGATTTCTCCCGCTAACATTCCGGGCGCACCATGCATACCACGCGTGCCGCGTGGTGGAGGGCGAATTTAGCAGCCCTTGCGGTGTGATCGGTGCATATATCCTGTGCAAACATCATATGTTGAGCATTACCTGACTCGGTTTTGCTTCACATCAAAAGATCTCTCCCGGTAACATTCCGGGCGGACCATGCATACCACGCGTGCCGCTTGGTGGAGGGCGAATTCATCAGCCATTTCGGTGTGATCGGTGCATATATCGTGTGCAAACATCATTTGTGGTGTATTGCTTGAATCGGTTTCGCTTCAAGTCAAAAGATTTCTCCCGCTAACATTCCGGGTGGACCATGCATAACACGCAGGCCGCGTGGTGAAGGGCGAATTTATCAACCATTGCGCTATTATCGGTGCATCTATTCAGTGCAAACATCATTTGTTGAGTATTACCTGACTCAGTTTTGCTTCCCGTCAAAAGATCTCTCCCGGTAACAGTCCGGGCGGACCATGCATACCACGCGTGCCGTGTGGTGGAGGGCGAATTTATCAGCCCTTGCGGTGTGATCGGTGCATATATCGTGTGCAAACATCATTTGTGGTGTATTGCTTGAATCGGTTTCGCTTCACATCAAAAGATTTCTCCCGCTAACATTCCGGGCGCACCATGCATACCACGCGTTCCGCGTGGTGGAGGGCGAATTGATCAGCCCTTGCGCTGTGATCGGTGCATATATCCTGTGCAAACATCATATGTTGAGCATTACCTGACTCGGTTTTGCTTCACATCAAAAGATCTCTCCCGGTAACATTCCGGGCGGACCATGCATACCACGCGTGCCGTGTGGTGGAGGGCGAATTTAGCAGCCATTTCGGTGTGATCGGTGCATATATCGTGTGCAAACATCATTTGTGGTGTATTGCTTGAATCGGTTTCGCTTCACATCAAAAGATTTCTCCCGCTAACATTCCGGGTGGACCATGCATAACACGCAGGCCGCGTGGTGAAGGGCGAATTTATCAACCATTGCGCTATTATCGGTGCATCTATTCAGTGCAAACATCATTTGTTGGGTATTATTTGACTCAGTTTTGCTTCCCATTAAAACATCTCTCCCGGTAACATTCCGGGCCCACCATGCATAACACGCGGGCTGCGTGGTGAAGGGCGAATTTATCAACCATTGCGCTATTATCGGTGCATCTATTCAGTGCAAACATCATTTGTTGTGTATTGCTGGAATTGGTTTTGCTTCACATCAAAAGATCTCTCCCGGTAACATTCCGGGCGGACCATGCATACCACGCGTGCCGTGTGGTGGAGGGCGAATTTATCAGCCCTTGCGGTGAGATCGGTGCATATATCGTGTGCAAACATCATTTGTGGTGTATTGCTTGAATCGGTTTCGCTTCACATCAAAAGATTTCTCCCGCTAACATTCCGGGCGCACCATGCATACCACGCGTTCCGCGTGGTGGAGGGCGAATTGATCAGCCCTTGCGCTGTGATCGGTGCATATATCCTGTGCAAACATCATATGTTGAGCATTACCTGACTCGGTTTTGCTTCACATCAAAAGATCTCTCCCGGTAACATTCCGGGCGGACCATGCATACCACGCGTGCCGTGTGGTGGAGGGCGAATTTATCAGCCCTTGCGGTGAGATCGGTGCATATATCGTGTGCAAACATCATTTGTGGTGTATTGCTTGAATCGGTTTCGCTTCACATCAAAAGATTTCTCCCGCTAACATTCCGGGCGCACCATGCATACCACGGGTGCCGCGTGGTGGAAGGCGAATTTAGCAGCCCTTGCGGTGTGATCGGTGCATATATCGTGTGCAAACATCATTTGTGGTGTATTGCTTGAATCGGTTTCGCTTCACATCAAAAGATTTCTCCCGCTAACATTCCGGGCGCACCATGCATACCACGCGTTCCGCGTGGTGGAGGGCGAATTGATCAGCCCTTGCGCTGTGATCGGTGCATATATCCTGTGCAAACATCATATGTTGAGCATTACCTGACTCGGTTTTGCTTCACATCAAAAGATCTCTCCCGGTAACATTCCGGGCGGACCATGCATACCACACGTGCCGCTTGGTGGAGGGCGAATTTATCAGCCATTTCGGTGTGATCGGTGCATATATCGTGTGCAAACATCATTTGAGGTGTATTGCTTGAATCGGTTTCGCTTCACATCAAAAGATTTCTCCCGCTAACATTCCGGGCGCACCATGCATACCACGCGTGCCGCGTGGTGGAGGGCGAATTGATCAGCCCTTGCGCTGTGATCGGTGCATATATCCTGTGCAAACATCATGTGTTGAGCATTACCTGACTCGGTTTTGCTTCACATCAAAAGATCTCTCCCAGTAACATTCCGGGTTGACCATGCATACCACGCAGGCCGCGTGGTGAAGGGCGAATTTATCAACCATTGCGCTATTATCGGTGCATCTATTCAGTGCAAACATCATTTGTTGGGTATTATTTGACTCAGTTTTGCTTCCCATTAAAACATCTCTCCCGGTAACATTCCGGGCCCACCATGCATATCACGCGGGCTGCGTGGTGAAGGGCGAATTTATCAACCATTGCGCTATTATCGGTGCATCTATTCAGTGCAAACATCATTTGTTGAGTATTACCTGACTCAGTTTTGCTTCCCGTCAAAAGATCTCTCCCGGTAACATTCCGGGCGGACCATGCATACCACGCGTGCCGTGTGGTGGAGGGCGAATTTATCAGCCCTTGCGGTGAGATCGGTGCATATATCGTGTGCAAACATCATTTGTGGTGTATTGCTTGAATCGGTTTCGCTTCACATCAAAAGATTTC
This sequence comes from Ulva prolifera, assembly GCA_023078555.1. Lineage (NCBI taxonomy): Eukaryota > Viridiplantae > Chlorophyta > Ulvophyceae > Ulvales > Ulvaceae > Ulva > Ulva prolifera. The sequence goes on from CM041196.1 coordinate 9,067,319, forward strand.
TCCCGCTAACATTCCGGGCGCACCATGCATACCACGGGTGCCGCGTGGTTGAGGGCGAATTTAGCAGCCCTTGCGGTGTGATCGGTGCATATATCGTGTGCAAACATCATTTGTGATGTATTGCTTGAATCGGTTTCGCTTCACATCAAAAGATTTCTCCCGCTAACATTCCGGGCGCACCATGCATACCACGCGTGCCGCGTGGTGGAGGGCGAATTTAGCAGCCCTTGCGGTGTGATCGGTGCATATATCCTGTGCAAACATCATATGTTGAGCATTACCTGACTCGGTTTTGCTTCACATCAAAAGATCTCTCCCGGTAACATTCCGGGCGGACCATGCATACCACGCGTGCTGCTTGGTGGAGGGCGAATTCATCAGCCATTTCGGTGTGATCGGTGCATATATCGTGTGCAAACATCATTTGTGGTGTATTGCTTGAATCGGTTTCGCTTCAAGTCAAAAGATTTCTCCCGCTAACATTCCGGGTGGACCATGCATAACACGCAGGCCGCGTGGTGAAGGGCGAATTTATCAACCATTGCGCTATGATCGGTGCATCTATTCAGTGCAAACATCATTTTTTGAATATTACCGGACTCGGTTTTGCTTCCCATCAAAAGATCTCTCCCGGTAACATTCCGGGCGGACCATGCATACCACGCGTGCCGCTTGGTGGAGGGCGAATTCATCAGCCATTTCGGTGTGATCGGTGCATATATCGTGTGCAAACATCATTTGTGGTGTATTGCTTGAATCGGTTTCGCTTCACATCAAAAGATTTCTCCCGCTAACATTCCGGGTGGACCATGCATAACACGCAGGCCGCGTGGTGAAGGGCGAATTTATCAACCATCGCGCTATTATCGGTGCATCTATTCAGTGCAAACATCATTTGTTGGGTATTATTTGACTCAGTTTTGCTTCCCATCAAAACATCTCTCCCGGTAACATTCCGGGCCCACCATGCATAACACGCGGGCTGCGTGGTGAAGGGCGAATTTATCAACCATTGCGCAATGATCGGTGCATCTATTCAGTGCAAACATCATTTTTTGAGTATTACCGGACTCGGTTTTGCTTCCCATCAAAAGATCTCTCCCGGTAACATTCCGGGCGGACCATGCATAGCGTGCGTGCTGCTTGGTGGAGGGCGAATTTAGCAGCCCTTGCGGTGTGATCGGTGCATATATCCTGTGCAAACATCATTTGTGATGTATTGCTTGAATCGGTTTCGCTTCACATCAAAAGATTTCTCCCGCTAACATTCCGGGCGCACCATGCATACCACGCGGGCTACGTGGTGAAGGGCGAATTTGTCAACCATTGCGCTATGATCGGTGCATCTATTCAGTGCAAACATCATTTGTTGAGTATTACCTGACTCAGTTTTGCTTCCCGTCAAAAGATCTCTCCCGGTAACATTCCGGGCGGACCATGCATACCACGCGTGCCGCTTGGTGGAGGGCGAACTTATCAGCCATTTCGGTGTGATCGGTGCATATATCGTGTGCAAACATCATTTGAGGTGTATTGCTTGAATCGGTTTCGCTTCACATCAAAAGATTTCTCCCGCTAACATTCCGGGCGCACCATGCATACCACGCGTGCCGCGTGGTGGAGGGCGAATTGATCAGCCCTTGCGCTGTGATCGGTGCATATATCCTGTGCAAACATCATGTGTTGAGCATTACCTGACTCGGTTTTGCTTCACATCGAAAGATCTCTCCCAGTAACATTCCGGGTTGACCATGCATACCACGCAGGCCGCGTGGTGAAGGGCGAATTTATCAACCATTGCGCTATTATCGGTGCATCTATTCAGTGCAAACATCATTTGTTGGGTATTATTTTACTCAGTTTTGCTTCCCATCAAAACATCTCTCCCGGTAACATTCCGGGCCCACCATGCATAACACGCAGGCTACGTGGTGGAGGGCGAGTCGCGTGGTGGAGGGCGAATTTATGGGCTCTTGCGGTGTGATCGGTGCATATATCCAGTGCAAACATCATGTGTTGAGCATTACCTGACTCGGTTTTGCTTCACATCAAAAGATCTCTCCCAGTAACATTCCGGGTGGACCATGCATAACACGCAGTGTCGTGAGATGGCACCTCACTCTGGCGCAGGCATGTGGTTACAATGCATGAAACTCATGCATTGAGTCATGATGTACAGTCATACACAGGTGTCTGTCATGACACATGTCATGGCACACTTGTATATATTAAGATCATCGTGCTTCACGAAGATCACCAAGTCAGGATCCCACAAGATACATACACGTGGCGCTTGCGCCGCACACACTTGTATGGTCACACACTCTATTGCATTTCACAAAGTCAGCTTATAAAAGGTCGTGCACCTAATCATGCACGCGAACACAAGTGACCTCAGCTTATGAGGCCGCCTGTGCGACAAGTTACAACCATCCGCCAGATCGGGCAGTCGCACGCGTCGCGGAGACGCGGTGCGCTTGCGCGCCGTCAGACTCAGCTGTGCACGTCAAAATGTACACAGGCACGGACAGCTCAGTCCCGGCGCCCCTCTAGTTACACGCTGTGGCGGCTATGTCAAGATGCTGCACATTATCGCGCACAATCTCGGGATGAGATCCAGCTTTCAGCGTGTCGATCTCTGGCTCGCACCACGCCACGCCCGCCCATGGGGCAGCATCGTGCGCAGCCTCCCTCAGAGATCCTCATGCACCACGCACTGCGCACAGAACACTGTCAAACACTCACGCATTTCAGCGTGTCACCACAAGTCACTGGGGATCCCTCACTTATTGGGGATTCCATCAGATGACTGCGTAGGGTGCGCAGCATCTTGGCGAGGCCAGCCATAGCAGGGGGTAGTCCTGGGCGCATCACAAGCAGTATTTATACTGCGCGCTTGCTGGGTCCGACACAGTTCGCACTGGTTCGGATGGGGCGCTTCTATTGAGCACTTCTTCCATCTTGTCCTGCGTACACGCATCCAATCTCTGTTTATTGTCGCCGCATAGGTCCTCGTGCCTGGCCGTAAGCCCACGCTTCCACTGTCAAGCTTTCCAAGGTACTCCGCTCAGAGACCAGGGACCTCGCGTCCTAGACAGGTATCGATTCGTTAAGGTCCTCCCTACGTTATTCACCTGTTTGCTGCAGATTCGCGCCATGCCCGACGAAGCGATGGAGATTGTTCCCGTCTGGAGCGTCGTGCATCAGTCCATTTTGGACCCTAGAGAGTCCAATCTGGCCGTAGAGCACGCGCATTGCATGGTGCCTGGTTTGTCTGCATTTAACCTTGACGATGTAGACAAACTGCGTAAGGCAATAGGCCACATGCGCTGGCTCAGTGTGGTGTACGCTGAGGCCAGCAAGAGCACCAGTTCTAGTGCCGCGCGCGCTCAGCTGACGTTGGCTCAGAAAGATGCCAGGCTCATTCTCGTCGATGAGGACTTGCCGGAATCTGATCTGCCGTTTCGATCTCTTGAAATGCGCGGCTGCAAGTCAGTGTCGGCCGTGCTTAACTCAGAGGAGTCGGGGACCTGTGCTTTCTCGTGGGGACCGAACCCTGGCCCTGCTCGCGATTTGCTCAGTCCGGCGTTCATGGCCGTTATGTGCTTGCTTGGTCCCAAGTATTCAATGGCCGTGCTGGATCTTGCTTTTGCCTTTGCGCGGGATGTTAAGTCTTTCAAAATGGCCTGGCTGAATTGCCCAGCTGTCAGCGATTTTCTTGACATGATAGCTGTCGAGAAACGGGCGTCCACCTTGCGGTCGTCGCCGGCCACCAATAGTCCCGCCGCCGCCGTCATTCATCTGGCCAAGCTGGCCGAGTCCGCACTGTTTGACGTTGTGCACGCCATCTTCCATTCCTTTGCTTCGCGGAACTACTGCTCGGAGCAGATCAAGGAGCCACAGGGAATCGTCAACGTCGCGGACATGGTCAAGTCCGAAGCCATTCAGTACAAAGATTGCACAATTTCAGCCGTCGTTCAGGTACAGTCGAAACTCCCCACACTGTCATCTTTACCCGATCTTGAACCCCAGTTCGGGGACGACAGGTCACATACATGGTTTCGTACTGCAGAGTACACGTTCAAAAATGTCAAATTCCCATCGTTTTTCGGTCACAAGGGCGACCAGGTGTCGGAGCTGCGGTGGCACAAGTTTCAGAGCGATGTCTTGCATGCACGTGCACTCTGTACACAGCTCTCCGAGAAGCAAGTCATTCAGCACTTGATGTCATCTATGTCGCGCACGGAGCAGCACTTTGCCCTGGCACAGCAGACGGCCTTGCAGGCACATTGCACAACTCGGCAGTGGCTCGAGACAATCCGTGACTATTATTTCACGAACGGGCAGTTCCGACACAATATTGAACGCGCCTGGCAGTCGTACAGCGCGGACGAATCTGTCGATTTCAACGAGCTCATGCACCATATCAGTGAATACTACCGCCTGATTTTTCTAGACTACGCGCACATGCCGGGCAAGCAGAGTAAGCTAGATTTTGCGTGCATTCTGTTTGTCAAGCTGCAAACACTCATGCAGCCGTCAACGACGTCGCCAGTCACTCATACCCTTGCTATGTTCATGCCGCTATCACAATTGGTCTCGAAATTCAATGACGAACTGAAGCCAGCCATGAATGAATGCACTGACCGCGCTGATGTCATAGCCACTTCGTTTATCGAATGGGCGATTACCCAATTACTACGCGTTCGCGAGTCAGCGAACACCGTCAGACGCTACGCGCTGCCTGACACTGATACTCAATTTGACTATGCCAGATTGCAAGGCAGGCGCAAGCCGTCTCGAGGTTTACCGGAGCCTCACCAGTTGCAGGCAGCGGCAGCTGCTCATTCACCTGACCGACCTTTGCGTGTGCAGCAGCGTCAGCCTCAAAAGGGTGGTCCCCGCCCTGCTCATATTCCTAACCTGAAGGAAGCATGTAACACCGACAGCCCACAAACCCTGCGGTCGTTCGTCACCACGCTCCGTGCGAACCCTGACGCCAACCTCACGGCGGAATTCGACACCGCATTGGACCTTGAGCTTAAAGGCGGCGACACGTCTCTCCACGGCGCGCTGGCGCACGCCAGTGAACCACTCACTGCTGTCAAACCCACGTTCATCAGCTGCATGCAACTGCTCTTGAAAGTGTATTTTCTGTACCGTTACAAGCAGTGCGGGCTGTGCCCACCCTGCCGCGCAGACCCAGCGTCGGGCATGCATGCGCTCGACCAGTGCCCGACATTCAGCCGCGTCGTGCCACCTGCCGCCGCTAAGAAGTTCTTCTCCAATGAGTTCAACCGCCGCCGCAAGTTTAGCCCCATGCCGGCTGGTTATGACTCAGCAGTCCCAGCCGAGAGGACGGACAAGGGCAAGCGCGATCGGTACGACCCCATCCGCAAAGGCCTCAACAAGCCAAAGCGGACACGGCCATCCACAGACGCCGCTGCACATATCCGCTGAGATGCGGGCAAGCCGCCTATCACGTGCCCTTCGTGGGCGGCAGAGCCACACATCTTGATTCCGGCACTTTGTCCACAGTCAGCAACTAACTATGATTCAGATTTGATGTCTGGAGGTGACTTGTTGTTTGATCTGCACATTCTCACTACCAACATCTCCGTCACACTGCCTTGCTCAGACCAAGCACATGTTGCAATGAGACACATTCACACACTGGATATGAATCGGCATAAAGTCACTCTTGTCATCCCCTCTCGTATCTTTGACTCAGCAGCTGTCACACCTTTCCTGCGACGGCACACACAATCCACAGTTGATGAGGCCTGTAACATCTTGCAGTACACATCGGGTGCATCTGTTCCAGGAAAACAAAAACATCATATTTGCACACTTGTCACGAATCAACGCGCGTCTGTCTTGCCGGCGCTAAAATCTGCGGTATCAACTCAACCAGCAGCATTTGTGGATTTAGTTTGCACAATGAAAACCAAAATCCAAGGCCACTACACAAAGGCATTAATTGACACGGCATCCAACCACAGCATGATCACACGCTCTTTCCTGACACGACATGACATTAGCTGGTCACACAAACACACTGTCACTCTGGGAATTTCGGCCTCAGAGGCTGCTTGTTTGGGCTCCGTACACCTAGAGAGCCGCGTGGGCAGACACATCATCAATGTGAAATACACTGTGGTTGAGTCCTTGCCCACCGCAGCCACAGAGCTGGAGCCCAATGAGGTACTCTTTGCTCTTGACGTTATCTCTGCAGTAGGCATGCAGTTGTCTTTCCACAAGCAACACATCCTAATCACAATTCCTGCTCCCGCTGTCCACTCCAAAAAGAGGAGAAAGGGCACGCCTTGGTTTGCTGCAATTCATCTTCACCACAACAAACACACCACAGAATCAAGTGATCTGGATGACTTTGTTATCTCACAGCGCGAACTCAAGAACTTGACTGCGAAGGCTCGCATGGGCAAGCACCCTCTGTTTATAGCACACGTGAAACCCACCGCAGCATCATTGAATGTCAGTTGTGCAAACACACGAAAGAAAGAATATTTGTCAGAGCAGGTGGCCCCTGCACATCAGCCGCAGGCCGCTGATACAATACCACCTGCTATCCGACTAGTCATTGATAAGCACACAGGCGACGGCGGCCCCTTGGGCCCAGCCCCTCCCAACACGTCAGCATCTGGTTTTGAGATGGACATCGATCTGCTTCCTGGTGCACGCCCGAAGGCGGCCAGGCAGTATCGATTGACACCTCTGGAGCAGCTGGAGCTGGAGAAGCAGCTCCAGCACCTCATTGACATGGGATGGGTCAAACCATCCATCTCGCCATGGGCATCGTGTGTCTTGTTTGCTCCCAAACCAGGCGGAAAACTGAGGCTGTGCATTGACTATCGTTATTTGAATGAGAACACCATCAAAAACACGTACCCGCTGCCGCGAATAGACACACTTCTGGATCAACTCAAGGGCCACAAATACTTCAGTGCACTAGATCTGCAGTCGGGATATCATCAAATTAAACTTTCGGATTCTGCGGGACCCAAAACAGCTTTCAGAACCCCCGACGGCTTATACCAGTGGACAGTCATGCCATTTGGCCTGTCAAATGCACCATCTGTATTCCAGCAAGCAGTGCATGTGGTACTGAAAGGACTCATAGGCAAAATATGTCTTGCATATTTGGACGATATCATTGTGTTAGCAGAATCTGAAGAGCAGCATGCCGTGAATCTGGACACGGTCCTCACGCGTTTAGCCGAGCACAATTTCTTCTGCAACACAGACAAATGCCAATTCGCGCTACAAGAAATAAAGTACTTGGGTCATATTGTCACGGCACATACAGTGAAACCAGACCCATACAAGGTCGAGGTGCTGCAACAGTGGCCCATGGCAGACCTGGTGTCATCACCCAACAACATCCGCTCATTCCTGGGCCTCGCTGGGTATTTCAGGAGATTCGTGCCGAAATTCCCCACATTGGCGGGCCCGCTACTGCATCGAATCAGCACCAAAGAACACCAGCCTTGGACTGTCCAATGCACAGAATCATTTAATAATATCAAGGCTGCTTTGGTCAATGCCACAGTTCTTCGGCACCCAGATTCATCTCAACCGTACCATATTTACACTGATGCATCGGATTATGCATATGGAGCAGTCCTCACTCAGGAACACGAGGGCAGCCTCGCTCCTGTGGCCTGGATTGGGCGGAAGCTCAATCGGGCCGAGGAGAATTATTACACTCTTGAAAAAGAGCTGGGCGCGATTGTCTTTGCATATAGACAATGGCGTTGTTATTTGGAGAACAACCAGACAGTTTTTATCCATTCAGATCATAACCCGCTCAGATTCCTACAGACTCAGAAAAAGCTTTCTGGCAAACATGCCCGATGGCTTGAGTCCTTGTCACGTATCAACTGGAAGATCACATACATTCCAGGTGACAAGAACTATGTGGCTGACGCACTCAGCAGAGCTACACACTTGCCCCACACCGACGTCATACTGCATGACGGCGATACGTTATCGGCAGAGCTGCCACATGCGCCATATCAACCATTGGCCCTCACCAGCGTTCTAGCTTGCAGAGCACTGACTCGGGAGGAGTTCCCTCCGCTACGCACTTCATCGCTGTCATCTCATGGACCTCACCCGATGTCCCCGGGGACTTCCCCACAGGGATCCAGGTTGATCGCACCACCAGGAATCCAATCTACACGTTCGGAGGCCCACTCTGTTCAGCTCCGGCCAACGGCAAGTCAGCACGCCATGCCCGCAAGCAGCAGCGGACATCAGAGCAGCCGCTACCTTCAGCCGGCCCCGTCAGCCCAGCACAATCTGCTGCCTTCGTTCTTCCGGGACACAATCAGGCCCCAGCCGCGTCTTCCGGGCAGCCCTCCGCCGTCACCGCCGGCGCTCCCTCCGCCGCCTCCCCCGCGGTTCGCATTGGTGTCCACCAGGGACCAGGATATGCTGTCCGCCCCCCTGGCGCCGCCAGGGTTGCCGCCGCCTCCGCCGCTCCCACAGCAACGGCCGATCAGCGGCGCCGGGATTTCGCAGCAACCCTCGCCAGCGACAGACCAGCCCCCTGAGGACATTGTCCTTGACCAGACCGTCTACGAGGAAATGGGTGCGAACCTGCAAGATCAGCACAACACACACCTGTCACTAGATGTTGTTCTGGACGATTTTTGGGAGCGTGTGCGCATCGGATATTCGCATGACCCTGCGTTCCAGTCTCCGAACGAGGAGTACAGGTTCGACAAGAACTTGCAGGCATACTTTTTAGGCCACAAGCTGGTGGTGCCTGATCATGCCCAGCTCCGCAAGCAAATCTTGCTCTGGCATCACGTGCATCCTTGGCATGCGCACTTGGGCGTCCAGCGCACAGCTGCCTTGATCACGGAATCGTTCCATTGGCCGCGCATATCTGCTGATATCAAATCATTTGTGTCACAATGTCACTCTTGCCAGATCATGAAATCCCCGGGCTGCTCCGACAGCACCCTCTCGCCACTTCCCGTACCCACAGCATGTTGGAGGGTCATCAGCTTGGACATGATTACACAGCTGCCTCGCACATCAGATGGGTTTGACTGCATTGTAGTGTTCGTGGACCAATTTTCTAAAATGGTTAGGCTCATACCCACAGTCGGCACATTGAATGGCCCAGGTTTTGCCAAGCTGTTTTTCATGCACATCTACCCGCACTATGGCCTCCCGTTGGGTATCTGTAGCGATCGTGGTGTCCAATGGAACAATCAGTTCTTCAGGCACATCTGTGATCACATGGGCATACACCTGCGTCTCACGTATTCATATCACCCACGAGCAAATGGGCAGGTGGAGCGTCTCAACCGCGTGATTGAGGAAGCTCTGCGCCATTTTGTGAGTCCGGCACATGACGACTGGGACACCTTTCTGCCCCACGTCGAGTTCAGCATCAATAATTCTAGAAACGAGAGCACTGGCTGCACTCCTTTTCAGTTGAACAGAATCACGCCACCGCTATCACCTACAGCCCTGGCCTTTAACATCCCTGAAGGCCGTCGCCTGCACACGTCCTTGCTGCACCGTATGTACTATCATTTGGCCAAACAGGCCTTGTCCGCGGCAAAGCAAAGTATGTGGTCCAAATCTTCCCAGCCTCTTGCTTCCAGTCAATTTGCAGTGGGCAAACCGGTGCTCCTTTCATTGTCCAAAGTCGCCTTGCATCACCCCTCACTGCGTCGGAAATTCACGGCGCGTTGGGTTGGACCATGCCGGATTCTGGAGCAGGTGGGTTCACGGGCTGCCAGAATTCAGCTGCCGACCACGCTCTCAGCATTGAACATGCATGATGTATTTCATTTCTCCTGTCTGAAACCATATATCGAGGCACATTATCACGAATGCACTACAGACCCACAGCCTCAGCCTAGTTCTGATTCAGACGAAGTGTTTGAGGTCGAGACAGTTCTGGACTATACGCGAACGCATCACCCTCAGTCGGAGGCGCCGTCCACATGCCCGTCTAGGAGTCCCCACTTCCTTGTCCGGTGGAAGGGATACTCCAGTCACCACGACCTGTGGCTTCCACCTGCTGAGCTTGTCAATTGCCTTGATAAGGTGGCAGCATATCTGTTTCAGAACTCCACAGCACAGCAACGTGAAGTCATCATTGATCAGTTCCCGCGTGAGGCGCGTGTGCAGTTGACACATCTCTTGCAGCGTGCACGCCGGTCCACCTCACGCCAGCCTAGGGGGCAGCACCAGATGTCGGTGCCACCCAGGTTGACCACCAAGACGCGTCGCGAGTCAGCCAGGCTGCGCAAAGCCGCCCCCCCTGTGCACAAAGCTGCCTCTGCTGTGTGCAGATTGTGCAGCTCTTGTGGGGAGTACTGGTGACAGTACCGCTCAGCCATTGTCGTGCTAGGAGACGTCTGAACACGGTGATAGCACTTAGAGCATTATTTCATTGGCCGCAGGAGTCGGATTTGATGTGGGAAGGCCGCGCCGCCGGCACCCACCCGCTCCGCTGGGCGAGTTCCCTGTTGCCAGCATGTTGTGCACACTGCAGTTGCCGCATGCAATCTCAGCCTCTTCCCCGCGCTTTTGTCACAGCGCGGCATCCACATGCCACATCACCTACGGCTTGAATATGCTGTTGATCCCACCGGTCGCTTTGCGGTGTCGTGATCATTGGGGTTTGCGCGTGCTCTGCGCGCGTTGTGTGTCACAGCCACATGTTACGCACCTCTGACGTCATCCGATCGTGCAGTTGAGTCACTTCCGTCCTTCGGGCCAGCTCAGGCCTCGGCGGACAGGCGCCCACGTCGCCTCCTCAACAATGTCAAGCGGCTTCTCCGGGACTTTGGTCAAATGCCACTCCCGGGAGTCACAACGGACGAACTCCAGGAGCAGCTTCGTCTCCTCGCTGCGGCCGATCATGCCGAGGTCGAGGCGTCACGTGAGCGGTCACTTGCCGTCAGCAAGTTCATCAATTGGGCGGCCGCCAGCCGCGGCCGCGTCGTAGGGACATATCTCGAGGATATTGTGTTCGAATTCTACGAATAAGTCATTTTTTCTTTCTTTCTTTCTTTCAGTCAGCGCTCGCTCCAGCCACCTTGTAACCTGGTTGCAGAGCAGTCGCGTCCTGGCTCCTGTTACAAGGGCCCAGCGTCGCCCCACTTCGGTGGCCACTCAGTGATCAGATCATGTCATGCACGTCAGTCTGCGCTGTGCATGTTTGTTGCCATGCTTTGCATCATGCCCCCACCTGCCTTTGCACGGTTGTCACTCATCTCTCCTGAGCTTCGTTCCTCTGTTAAGGGGGGAGGTGTCGTGAGATGGCACCTCACTCTGGCGCAGGCATGTGGTTACAATGCATGAAACTCATGCATTGAGTCATGATGTACAGTCATACACAGGTGTCTGTCATGACACATGTCATGGCACACTTGTATATATTAAGATCCTCGTGCTTCACGAAGATCACCAAGTCAGGATCCCACAAGATACATACACGTGGCGCTTGCGCCGCACACACTTGTATGGTCACACACTCTATTGCATTTCACAAAGTCAGCTTATAAAAGGTCGTGCACCTAATCATGCACGCGAACACAAGTGACCTCAGCTTATGAGGCCGCCTGTGCGACAAGTTACAACCATCCGCCAGATCGGGCAGTCGCACGCGTCGCGGAGACGCGGTGCGCTTGCGCGCCGTCAGACTCAGCTGTGCACGTCAAAATGTACACAGGCACGGACAGCTCAGTCCCGGCGCCCCTCTAGTTACACGCTGTGGCGGCTATGTCAAGATGCTGCACATTATCGCGCACAATCTCGGGATGAGATCCAGCTTTCAGCGTGTCGATCTCTGGCTCGCACCACGCCACGCCCGCCCATGGGGCAGCATCGTGCGCAGCCTCCCTCAGAGATCCTCATGCACCACGCACTGCGCACAGAACACTGTCAAACACTCACGCATTTCAGCGTGTCACCACAAGTCACTGGGGATCCCTCACTTATTGGGGATTCCATCAGATGACTGCGTAGGGTGCGCAGCATCTTGGCGAGGCCAGCCATAGCAGGGGGTAGTCCTGGGCGCATCACAAGCAGTATTTATACTGCGCGCTTGCTGGGTCCGACACAGTTCGCACTGGTTCGGATGGGGCGCTTCTATTGAGCACTTCTTCCATCTTGTCCTGCGTACACGCATCCAATCTCTGTTTATTGTCGCCGCATAGGTCCTCGTGCCTGGCCGTAAGCCCACGCTTCCACTGTCAAGCTTTCCAAGGTACTCCGCTCAGAGACCAGGGACCTCGCGTCCTAGACACGCAGGCCGCGTGGTGAAGGGCGAATTTATCAACCATTGCGCTATCATCGGTGCATCTATTCAGTGCAAACATCATTTGTTGAGTATTACCTAACTCAGTTTTGCTTCCCGTCAAAAGATCTCTCCCGGTAACATTCCGGGCGGACCATGCATACCACGCGTGCCGCTTGGTGGAGGGCGAATTTATCAGCCATTTCGGTGTGATCGGTGCATCTATTCAGTGCAAACATCATTTGTTGAGTATTACCTGACTCAGTTTTGCTTCCCGTCAAAAGATCTCTTCCGGTAACATTCCGGGCGGACCATGAATACCACGCGTGCCGCTTGGTGGAGGGCGAATTTATCAGCCATTTCGGTGTGATCGGTGCATATATCGTGTGCAAACATCATTTGTGGTGTATTGCTTGAATCGGTTTTGCTTCACATCAAAAGATCTCTCCCGGTAACATTCCGGGCGGACCATGCATACCACGCGTGCCGCGTGGTGGAGGGCAAATTTATCAGCCCTTGCGCTGTGATTTGTGCATATATCCAGTGCAAACATCATTTGTTGTGTATTGCTGGAATTGGTTTTGCTTCACATCAAAAGATCTCTCCCGGTAACATTCCGGGCGGACCATGCATACCACGCGTGCCGCTTGGTGGAGGGCGAATTTATCAGCCATTTCGGTGTGATCGGTGCATATATCGTGTGCAAACATCATTTGTGGTGTATTGCTTGAATCGGTTTCGCTTCACATCAAAAGATTTCTCCCGCTAACATTCCGGGTGGACCATGCATAACACGCGGGCTACGTGGTGAAGGGCGAATTTATCAACCATTGCGCTATGATCGGTGCATCTATTCAGTGCAAACATCATTTGTTGAGTATTACCTGACTCAGTTTTGCTTCCCGTCAAAAGATCTCTCCCGGTAACATTCCGGGCGGACCATGCATACCACGCGTGCCGCTTGGTGGAGGGCGAATTTATCAGCCATTTCGGTGTGATCGGTGCATATATCGTGTGCAAACATCATTTGAGGTGTATTGCTTGAATCGGTTTCGCTTCACATCAAAAGATTTCTCCCGCTAACATTCCGGGCGCACCATGCATACCACGCGTGCCGCGTGGTGGAGGGCGAATTGATCAGCCCTTGCGCTGTGATCGGTGCATATATCCTGTGCAAACATCATGTGTTGAGCATTACCTGACTCGGTTTTGCTTCACATCAAAAGATCTCTCCCAGTAACATTCCGGATTGACCATGCATACCACGCAGGCCGCGTGGTGAAGGGCGAATTTATCAACCATTGCGCTATTATCGGTGCATCTATTCAGTGCAAACATCATTTGTTGGGTATTATTTTACTCAGTTTTGCTTCCCATCAAAACATCTCTCCCGGTAACATTCCGGGCCCACCATGCATAACACGCGGGCTACGTGGTGGAGGGCGAGTCGCGTGGTGGAGGGCGAATTTATGGGCTCTTGCGGTGTGATCGGTGCATATATCCAGTGCAAACATCATGTGTTGAGCATTACCTGACTCGGTTTTGCTTCACATCAAAAGATCTCTTCCAGTAACATTCCGGGTGGACCATGCATAACACGCAGGCCGCGTGGTGAAGGGCGAATTTATCAACCATTGCGCTACTATCGGTGCATATATCCTGTGCAAACATCATGTGTTGAGCATTACCTGACTCGGTTTTGCTTCACATCAAAAGATCTCTCCCAGTAACATTCCGGGCCCACCATGCATAACACGCGGGCTACGTGGTGGAGGGCGAGTCGCGTGGTGGAGGGCGAATTTATGGGCTCTTGCGGTGTGATCGGTGCATATATTCAGTGCAAACATCATTTGTTGAGTATTACCTGACTCGGTTTTGCTTCCCATCAAAAGATCTCTCCCGGTAACATTCCGGGCGGACCATGCATACCACGCGTGCCGCTTGGTGGAGGGCAAATTTAGCAGCCCTTGCGCTGTGATTTGTGCATATATCGTGTGCAAACATCATTTGTTGTGTATTGCTGGAATTGGTTTTGCTTCACATCAAAAGATCTCTCCCGGTAACATTCCGGGCGGACCATGCATACCACGCGTGCCGCTTGGTGGAGGGCGAATTTATCAGCCATTTCGGTGTGATCGGTGCATCTATTCAGTGCAAACATCATTTGTTGAGTATTACCTGACTCAGTTTTGCTTCCCGTCAAAAGATCTCTCCCGGTAACATTCCGGGCGGACCATGCATACCACGCGTGCCGCTTGGTGGAGGGCGAATTTATCAGCCATTTCGGTGTGATCGGTGCATATATCGTGTGCAAACATCATTTGAGGTGTATTGCTTGAATCGGTTTCGCTTCACATCAAAAGATTTCTCCCGCTAACATTCCGGGCGCACCATGCATACCACGCGTGCCGCGTGGTGGAGGGCGAATTGATCAGCCCTTGCGCTGTGATCGGTGCATATATCCTGTGCAAACATCATGTGTTGAGCATTACCTGACTCGGTTTTGCTTCACATCAAAAGATCTCTCCCAGTAACATTCCGGGTTGACCATGCATACCACGCAGGCCGCGTGGTGAAGGGCGAATTTATCAACCATTGCGCTATTATCGGTGCATCTATTCAGTGCAAACATCATTTGTTGGGTATTATTTTACTCAGTTTTGCTTCCCATCAAAACATCTCTCCCGGTAACATTCCGGGCCCACCATGCATAACACGCGGGCTACGTGGTGGAGGGCGAGTCGCGTGGTGGAGGGCGAATTTATGGGCTCTTGCGGTGTGATCGGTGCATATATCCAGTGCAAACATCATGTGTTGAGCATTACCTGACTCGGTTTTGCTTCACATCAAAAGATCTCTTCCAGTAACATTCCGGGTGGACCATGCATAACACGCAGGCCGCGTGGTGAAGGGCGAATTTATCAACCATTGCGCCATCATCGGTGCATCTATTCAGTGCAAACATCATTTGTTGAGTATTACCTGACTCAGTTTTGCTTCCCGTCAAAAGATCTCTCCCGGTAACATTCCGGGCGGACCATGCATACCACGCGTGCCGCTTGGTGGAGGGCGAATTTATCAGCCATTTCGGTGTTATCGGTGCATCTACTCAGTGCAAACATCATTTGTTGAGTATTACCTGACTCAGTTTTGCTTCCCGTCAAAAGATCTCTCCCGGTAACATTCCGGGCGGACCATGCATACCACGCGTGCCGCTTGGTGGAGGGCGAATTTATCAGCCATTTCGGTGTGATCGGTGCATATATCGTGTGCAAACATCATTTGTGGTGTATTGCTTGAATCGGTTTTGCTTCACATCAAAAGATCTCTCCCGGTAACATTCCGGGCGGACCATGCATACCACGCGTGCTGCGTGGTGGAGGGCAAATTTATCAGCCCTTGCGCTGTGATTTTTGCATATATCCAGTGCAAACATCATTTGTTGTGTATTGCTGGAATTGGTTTTGCTTCACATCAAAAGATCTCTCCCGGTAACATTCCGGGCGGACCATGCATACCACGCGTGCCGCGTGGTGGAGGGCAAATTTATCAGCCCTTGCGCTGTGATTTTTGCATATATCCAGTGCAAACATCATTTGTTGTGTATTGCTGGAATTGGTTTTGCTTCACATCAAAAGATCTCTCCCGGTAACATTCCGGGCGGACCATGCATACCGCGCGTGCCGCTTGGTGGAGGGCGAATTTATCAGCCATTTCGGTGTGATCGGTGCATATATCGTGTGCAAACATCACTTATTGCGTATTGCTTGAATCGGTTTCGCTTCATATCAAAAGATTTCTCCCGCTAACATTCCGGGCGCACCATGCATACCACGCGTGCCACGTGGTGGAGGGCGAATTGATCAGCCCTTGCGCTGTGATCGGTGCATATATCCTGTGCAAACATCATGTGTTGAGCATTACCTGACTCAGTTTTGCTTCCCGTCAAAAGATCTCTCCCGGTAACATTCCGGGCGGACCATGCATACCACGCGTGCCGCTTGGTGGAGGGCGAATTTAGCAGCCCTTGCGGTGTGATCGGTGCATCTATTCAGTGCAAACATCATTTGTTGAGTATTACCTGACTCGGTTTCGCTTCCCGTCAAAAGATCTCTTCCGGTAACATTCCGGGCGGACCATGAATACCACGCGTGCCGCTTGGTGGAGGGCGAATTTATCAGCCATTTCGGTGTGATCGGTGCATATATCGTGTGCAAACATCATTTGTGGTGTATTGCTTGAATCGGTTTCGCTTCACATCAAAAGATCTCTCCCGCTAACATTCCGGGTGGACCATGCATACCACGCGTGCCGCTTGGTGGAGGGCGAATTTATCAGCCATTTCGGTGTGATCGGTGCATATATCGTGTGCAAACATCATTTGTGGTGTATTGCTTGAATCGGTTTCGCTTCACATCAAAAGATTTCTCCCGCTAACATTCCGGGTGGACCATGCATAACACGCGGGCTACGTGGTGAAGGGCGAATTTATCAACCATTGCGCTATGATCGGTGCATCTATTCAGTGCAAACATCATTTGTTGAGTATTACCTGACTCAGTTTTGCTTCCCGTCAAAAGATCTCTCCCGGTAACATTCCGGGCGGACCATGCATACCACGCGTGCCGCTTGGTGGAGGGCGAATTTATCAGCCATTTCGGTGTGATCGGTGCATATATCGTGTGCAAACATCATTTGAGGTGTATTGCTTGAATCGGTTTCGCTTCACATCAAAAGATTTCTCCCGCTAACATTCCGGGCGCACCATGCATACCACGCGTGCCGCGTGGTGGAGGGCGAATTGATCAGCCCTTGCGCTGTGATCGGTGCATATATCCTGTGCAAACATCATGTGTTGAGCATTACCTGACTCGGTTTTGCTTCACATCAAAAGATCTCTCCCAGTAACATTCCGGGTTGACCATGCATACCACGCAGGCCGCGTGGTGAAGGGCGAATTTATCAACCATTGCGCTATTATCGGTGCATCTATTCAGTGCAAACATCATTTGTTGGGTATTATTTTACTCAGTTTTGCTTCCCATCAAAACATCTCTCCCGGTAACATTCCGGGCCCACCATGCATAACACGCGGGCTACGTGGTGAAGGGCGAATTTATCAACCATTGCGCTATGATCGGTGCATCTATTCAGTGCAAACATCATTTGTTGAGTATTACCTGACTCAGTTTTGCTTCCCGTCAAAAGATCTCTCCCGGTAACATTCCGGGCGGACCATGCATACCACGCGTGCCGCTTGGTGGAGGGCGAATTTATCAGCCATTTCGGTGTGATCGGTGCATATATCGTGTGCAAACATCATTTGAGGTGTATTGCTTGAATCGGTTTCGCTTCACATCAAAAGATTTCTCCCGCTAACATTCCGGGCGCACCATGCATACCACGCGTGCCGCGTGGTGGAGGGCGAATTGATCAGCCCTTGCGCTGTGATCGGTGCATATATCCTGTGCAAACATCATGTGTTGAGCATTACCTGACTCGGTTTTGCTTCACATCAAAAGATCTCTCCCAGTAACATTCCGGGTTGACCATGCATACCACGCAGGCCGCGTGGTGAAGGGCGAATTTATCAACCATTGCGCTATTATCGGTGCATCTATTCAGTGCAAACATCATTTGTTGGGTATTATTTTACTCAGTGTTGCTTCCCATCAAAACATCTCTCCCGGTAACATTCCGGGCCCACCATGCATAACACGCGGGCTACGTGGTGAAGGGCGAATTTATCAACCATTGCGCTATGATCGGTGCATCTATTCAGTGCAAACATCATTTGTTGAGTATTACCTGACTCAGTTTTGCTTCCCGTCAAAAGATCTCTCCCGGTAACATTCCGGGCGGACCATGCATACCACGCGTGCCGCTTGGTGGAGGGCGAATTTAGCAGCCCTTGCGGTGTGATCGGTGCATATATCGTGTGCAAACATCATTTGAGGTGTATTGCTTGAATCGGTTTCGCTTCACATCAAAAGATTTCTCCCGCTAACATTCCGGGCGCACCATGCATACCACGCGTGCCGCGTGGTGGAGGGCGAATTGATCAGCCCTTGCGCTGTGATCGGTGCATATATCGTGTGCAAACATCATCTGTGGTGTATTGCTTGAATCGGTTTCGCTTCACATCAAAAGATTTCTCCCGCTAACATTCCGGGTGGACCATGCATAACACACAGGCCGCGTGGTGAAGGGCGAATTTATCAACCATTGCGCTATTATCGGTGCATCTATTCAGTGCAAACATCATTTGTTGGGTATTATTTGACTCAGTTTTGCTTCCCATCAAAACATCTCTCCCGGTAACATTCCGGGCCCACCATGCATAACACGCGGGCTGCGTGGTGAAGGGCGAATTTATCAACCATTGCGCTATGATCGGTGCATCTATTCAGTGCAAACATCATTTTTTGAGTATTACCGGACTCGGTTTTGCTTCCCATCAAAAGATCTCTCTTGGTAACATTCCGGGCGGATCATGCATAGCGTGGGTGCTGCTTGGTGGAGGGCGAATTTAGCAGCCCTTGCGGTGTGATCGGTGCATCTATCCTGTGCAAACATGATTTTTGGCGTATTGCTTGAATCGGTTTCGCTTCACATCAAAAGATTTCTCCCGCTAACATTCCGGGTGGACCATGCATAACACGCAGGCCGCGTGGTGAAGGGCGAATTTATCAACCATTGCGCTATTATTGGTGCATCTATTCAGTGCAAACATCATTTGTTGGGTATTATTTGACTCAGTTTTGCTTCCCATCAAAACATCTCTCCCGGTAACATTCCGGGCCCACCATGCATAACACGCGGGCTACGTGGTGAAGGGCGAATTTATCAACCATTGCGCTATGATCGGTGCATCTATTCAGTGCAAACATCATTTGTTGAGTATTACCTGACTCAGTTTTGCTTCCCGTCAAAAGATCTCTCCCGGTAACATTCCGGGCGGACCATGCATACCACGCGTGCCGCTTGGTGGAGGGCGAATTTAGCAGCCCTTGCGGTGTGATCGGTGCATATATCGTGTGCAAACATCATTTGAGGTGTATTGCTTGAATCGGTTTCGCTTCACATCAAAAGATTTCTCCCGCTAACATTCCGGGCGCACCATGCATACCACGCGTGCCGCGTGGTGGAGGGCGAATTGATCAGCCCTTGCGCTGTGATCGGTGCATATATCGTGTGCAAACATCATCTGTGGTGTATTGCTTGAATCGGTTTCGCTTCACATCAAAAGATTTCTCCCGCTAACATTCCGGGTGGACCATGCATAACACACAGGCCGCGTGGTGAAGGGCGAATTTATCAACCATTGCGCTATTATCGGTGCATCTATTCAGTGCAAACATCATTTGTTGGGTATTATTTGACTCAGTTTTGCTTCCCATCAAAACATCTCTCCCGGTAACATTCCGGGCCCACCATGCATAACACGCGGGCTGCGTGGTGAAGGGCGAATTTATCAACCATTGCGCTATGATCGGTGCATCTATTCAGTGCAAACATCATTTTTTGAGTATTACCGGACTCGGTTTTGCTTCCCATCAAAAGATCTCTCTTGGTAACATTCCGGGCGGATCATGCATAGCGTGGGTGCTGCTTGGTGGAGGGCGAATTTAGCAGCCCTTGCGGTGTGATCGGTGCATCTATCCTGTGCAAACATGATTTTTGGCGTATTGCTTGAATCGGTTTCGCTTCACATCAAAAGATTTCTCCCGCTAACATTCCGGGTGGACCATGCATAACACGCAGGCCGCGTGGTGAAGGGCGAATTTATCAACCATTGCGCTATTATTGGTGCATCTATTCAGTGCAAACATCATTTGTTGGGTATTATTTGACTCAGTTTTGCTTCCCATCAAAACATCTCTCCCGGTAACATTCCGGGCCCACCATGCATAACACGCGGGCTGCGTGGTGAAGGGCGAATTTATCAACCATTGCGCTATGATCGGTGCATCTATTCAGTGCAAACATCATTTTTTGAGTATTACCGGACTCGGTTTTGCTTCCCATCAAAAGATCTCTCTTGGTAACATTCCGGGCGGATCATGCATAGCGTGCGTGCTGCTTGGTGGAGGGCGAATTTAGCAGCCCTTGCGGTGTGATCGGTGCATCTATCCTGTGCAAACATGATTTTTGGCGTATTGCTTGAATCGGTTTTGCCTCACATCAAAAGATCTCTCCCGGTAACATTCCGGGCGGACCATGCATAGCGTGCGTGCTGCTTGGTGGAGGGCGAAATTAGCAGCCCTTGCGGTGTGATCGGTGCATATATCCTGTGCAAACATCATTTGTGATGTATTGCTTGAATCGGTTTCGCTTCACATCAAAAGATTTCTCCCGCTAACATTCCGGGCGCACCATGCATACCACGCGTGCCGCGTGGTGGAGGGCGAATTTAGCAGCCCTTGCGGTGTGATCGGTGCATATATCGTGTGCAAACATCATTTGTGATGTATTGCTTGAATCGGTTTCGCTTCACATCAAAAGATTTCTCCCGGTAACATTCCGGGCCCACCATGCATAACACGCGGGTGTCAGAAAAGCTATCTTTGTGCAGGTCAGGACGCGCAGTCCTTGTTCAGGTCAGGTCAGTACAGCCAGCATCTCATACCTGCTGCGCACAGAGGTAGAACCGAGAGATGCTTAAGGGAAGTGCTAGTACCGGGAAACAGTAGAGAGAATGGTTACAGATCTCAGTGTGCACATGCTTATATGCACACTGAACACACAAGGTTACGGCGGGAAACCCTCACGGGATCTCTCTCACTACATCGAGACAATCTCGGCTGGCGGCTTACCCCTGCACTGGATCCGCGGATCGTCCGTGCATGGGTGCACCTGTCACCACACTGCTGCCCGCAGGCTCATGCATTGTGACACTCCCCCATAAACCTTGCTAAGTCTCCACTAGCTGGAGTTTATTACGAACTTCTTGCAAGGCAGGTCCGGGCAGCACTTTAGTAAACACATCCGCTAACTGATCAACAGTGCCTACCCATGCTACCTTAAGTTCATCCATCTGGACATATTCCCGCACTCGCAAGTGCCGCACACGAATGTGCTTGGATCTGTCAGTGGACACAGCATTCACAGCCAAGATATTGGCACTCTTATTGTCACCCCACAGAGTCGGCTTATGTGGGACGAGTTTCAAATCGAGAAGCAACTGCTTCACCCACATCAACTCGTTGGCTGTTGCACTCATCGCGATGAGTTCAGCCTCTGTTGTATCCCCAGCCACTATACTCTGCTTCTTCGAACGCCAGAGAACAGAGTTCCCATACACTCGAATAATCATACCAGACACGCTTTTCAGATCAGCAGAGTTCGCAAAATCTGCATCTGAAAAAGCTTCTAGCAAACACCCATGTCCCTCAGAGCCTACAAATTTTATTCCTAGATTTTTCGTGGACTGTAGGTATCTCAGAACGTGTTGCACGGCAGACCAGTGTTCCTTCAGATTACTAGACATGTGCCGGGCCAGGGCATGTGCCACGTAGCTCAGGTCAGGTCGTGTCACTCCTGCAATGTACTGGATGCTTCCTACAGCACTCATGAACCTGGAATGCTCAGCAGCACTGGCTTTCTCCAGGTCAGGATGCTCTTTCACACTCCTTAGTTGTTGCCGCGGCACTAATGGAGTGGGAGATTTACGACAGTCAGACATGCTGTACTTTTCCAGCAAGTTCTGGATCTTGTTACGTTGTGTCATTGTGATTGTTTTGGCCTTTCGATCACGCGTGATCTCAGTGCCAAGTGCCCAAGACAGGTCACCTAAATCTCTGCCTTCAAATTTTGTGAGAATAACAGTGATTATTTCCTGCAGCCCCGCAGAGCAACTGAAAATAAATAAGTCATCCACCCACAGAAAAATAAAGCACCGATTGGTTTTACTGACGTACAGTCCGGGATCACTCTGTGCGCACACAAATCCCAGTTCAGCCAAGACCTTTACTAAAGCTTTATGCCACTCGCGAGCGGCTTGCTTCAGGCCATACAGAGTCTTATGCAATTTCCATACACGTGCTGTCCCGTCTGAAAAATACGGGGGCTGTTCAACGAAAACCTCTTCCTCCAGGTCACCGTTCAGAAAAGCACACTGTATATCTATGTGCCTAATCTCCAGATCCTCCTGAGCAGCTATTGACAGCAACACACGCAGTGTCGCATAACTACCAACAGGGGACCATGTCTCGAAGAAATCTACTCCTTCTACCTGAGAAAAACCACGAGCTACATATCGTGCCTTGTACCGCTGAATCTCACCAGCAGGCCCACGCTTGATCTTGAGCACCCATTTGCCCGAGATAGCCCGTTTGCCCGCAGGCAGATAGCACAACCCGAAGGTTCCGTGCTCACCCAGTGCATCCACCTCCTCTTGCATGGCACGCAGCCACGCATCCCTGTCTGGACCCGCGAGTCCTTCCTTCATAGAAGGCAGATCAGGGTCGGAAGGCTTCTGCTTCCTGGCGGCAGCTGCTCTGCGCGACCCACGACGCTGAGCATTCTGCTGCTCACCAGACTCCACATGCTGAGGCTTCAGGCCTGCACAGGACACTCCACAGTCAGCCGCGGCTGATGTGTCCTGATCGCAAGCCGAAGCATCAATAGCAACTACAACTGTTTCACTACTAGCAATGTCAGAGCCCGCAGGCTCATGCATTTGTACAGCTGCTACATCCGCAGCCAATGGAACAAGGCGTCTGCGTACAAGAGGATTGATTTTAATACGAGGTAAGGCAGCTGGAATGGCCCTCACCTCGTCAGGCAAATCAACCCCAACCGCGGCTGAGGGGTCCGGATCCTCTCCCCCTAATTCGGACCCGGTCTCCACCTCATCTGGCTCATCCTCCCAGAAGGGCCTCGGCGCCTCAGCTCCTCGCAAGGGCTGAGCAACTGCCCCCGCGCCAGATGCTGAGGCCGCTGCCGAATTACTCCCAGAGCGGACCCGCTGAGCCTCCAGATTCTGATGAGCCGCAGCTCTTTCATCATCTGAGACGGTGTAGTCCATGCGCTGTTCGTCATCGTCGTCATAGATGCCATGGCTGTCATCATCGGACGGATCCTCCATGTCGTCATCAGACGCACTGACAGACATGTTGATGGGGAGCGCAACTTCCACACCAGGGTTGTGCAACACAGCATTGCGCGTGATAACATACCGCGCGGTGCGAGAGGGCGTGGCGACAGGATGATGCACTTCGCCGTGAACACGAGGGGGAGCAGGGACGGCAGGGTGAGCAGCAGCTCTGGATATTGCACGCGTGCGATGCAAAGCTGTTCTGGCTATTTCCGGCGTTGCCCTAGCAGGGTCACGCCGGATAATCTCCGCAGAGGAGCCAGCTCCAAATCGTGGAGAGTACGCAGTGGGATCAGGGTCAGGGGTGTCCTGCCGGAATGTCATTTCCATGACAGGAACCCTACCATGACCAGGGGGGGTGTGCAGCTGGTCACGCAGACGGCGCAGCACTCCCCCATCATACGTGTGCTCTGCCGCGAAAGGAGGGACATCGGCGTCAGTCACACGCTCACCCTCATCGTCCCCCTCGAAAGCAACCGTATAGGAGTTCGCAAAATCCTTAGGTTCCCTCTTATCCACAACGGCGGACGCATCGTACTTGCGTACGTGCCGGATCATCTGATCCGCAGTGCACATCACCTGACGCACAACAAAAACCCTACCCCCAGGAACGTCCTGGGCGTACACACGCTGCATGCTGGGGCCTAAACCAGCCCCGACCCAGTATGCAGGCACACCCCGCGGGGACAACTTCCGCAGCTTGTCATCCCTAGGGTATGCATACACCTCAACCCCCCATGGACGCTGCTGCCGCAGCAGATCTTGGAGCACCTCAACGGAGGTGTCTCTGAAAAAGGCCATATAAGGAATGATATCCTTATCACAGGACCGCACTAAAAACTCATCTAATTCTGTCGTCGCAAGCAACTTGTACTTGCGTTTCTCCTCATCCCTCAACTTATCGCGCTCGGCCTTTTTCATGCGCTTACCTTTCCCCAGGCTCTTCTCAGCTTCGTCAACGTCCGCAGACGCATTGACAGCATGCTGAGCTTTCAGGCCCTTGAGGATGCTCGCCAGTTTGTCATGGTACAATGCCGACGACGGCGTGAGATTGTGACCATGGACAACACTGGCGAGGCATTCTATCCACAGGAACAGAGGCAGGCCGCTCGCGAGCAGCGCAGCACGGAGTGACTCAAAGGCCACTCCGATCCTCCTCTCGATCATGCCATTACAGCGATGAGCGGCTGTGGGGGTCAAGCGGTGAGTGATGCCACGACGCTGGAGGTAGAGCTTTAAGGCCGCGACCATAAACTCTCCCCCTTTGTCGGTGTGTAGGATGCGCACACCCGGTTCACCTGGCTTCACCACATTCACCCGAATGCGTTCGATAATATAAGAGATCATGGCCGCAGCCTCACTCTTTTTGCGCAGACCTACCACGAAAGTATAACGGGTAAAGGCACACATCACAAACAAAACATATTTCACACCACCAATTCCTACTGGAGAGACAGGACCAGCTAAATCGGCGTGCAGTTGCTCACCAGGCCACTTGGCCTGGCCCATGAGCGCACGATCATTGGCGGAAAACTTGCCCGCAGGCACCTTGCCAATTCTGCAGCCGTGACACCGATTCCCCAGTGGCTCGGAATCCACATCCAGATTCAAATGACCATAAAATTCACTGTTGGACTGCATTCGTTTTAGGACCCAATTTGACTGGTGAAAAGACAAATGCGCTAGAAAAGCAGGTTCCAGCAAGTATGCATCATATGGAACCTCAGCTCCCCCAGCATTGGGTCGCTTCAGGTCAATGGCCGCAACCGCCATATGATGCCACTGCTGTTGATCCTCAATAACTGAGGTCGGACTGCTCTGGTTAGACCAGACTACCCCCCTATTGACAGGCGCACCGACGAGAATAGGTTTGGTCTCTATTGCCATTTTAAACGCAAAGACAGGGTGACCATCCACATCTAGTTCCTGATATTTGGCATCGTCCTCTACGTCGGTGGCCATATCACCCAGACCAGGGACATACAAGACATTCCTACGCGTGTCTAAGAACATCTGCTCGTGTCTAAGACCCATCGTGCTGAGCAGGTTGTACGGACATTCAGGAGCATAGTATACGCCAGGAATTTCCACATCCAGTGGATGCTTGTTCCCATGCTTGTCCACATAAGCACCCAGGTTCACCTGAATGGTTCCCCTGCCCATGATAGAAAGCTGCCCTGGTCCCGCGAGATTGGCAACTTTCTGACATGGGCCGTACTCAGTGAACATTTCCCGATTTCCTACTATATGCATGTCCGACCCACTATCAACAATGATGTTCCACGGCATGGACGCGTCCGGCTGTGGATACTTGGCAGGCATTTCAATAGTGCTTACATCTCTGGCCGCAGCCTGTTTGCGTTGGGGGCAGTTCGCACGCAAGTGTCCCTTCTTCTTGCAGAAGAAACAGGTCCTGGTCTCCTCGCGAGGAGCCTGGCCAGCTGCGAGAGCAGCGACCACAGGACCGTCACCACGGGGCTGCTTGCGCCAGCCATGGCCTGGTTTGCCCGCGGGCGCCCCAGACCTAGCCTGCAGCGACCGCTGTTGTTTGAGCAAATCAGCATGCTCAGTTAAACGCGATATTATCACATGAGGGGAGGAGTGTTGAACTTCGCCGCGCACAGCGTTGAACTCCTCCCCCACCTCTAACAGTTTCAATCGTAGCCATCGCTGGCCCACATCGGCACCTAGTGCCTCCAGTTGAGTGTAAACACTCATCACTTCACCACAGTATGTCGCAACATCTTTATTGTGTTGTGATAAAGAATTAAACCGACTCCACAGTCTGTGGATTTCGGCTTCAGTGCTAGGTCTGTACTTGGCAGTCAAGTAAGACCATGCTTCACACAAGTGTGACATGCGATAGACAGTCGTCCTATCCGCGTCAGGCAAAGACATTAGGACCTGTGTCCTCGCCCTAGCATGAACACGCTGTTCGTCCGCAGACGGTGCGTGCTGCAACAAATGATCTAACTCGAACTGACCTAACCACAAAAAGACTTTCTGTTCGTACGCAACGAAACTTTCAGTCTTGTAATTCCAATCAGGCAATTTCCCTTTAGTCAAATCAGGTTCGCTACGTCCCCGAGACGCGCGCAGCGCCTCGGTTAACGTCTCGAGTGATATGAGTGACTCAGTGTGACCAGGATCGTTCACAACATGAGAGGAAAAAGGCACCTGCTGACTGCTCTGCCCAGTGTGGGAAGAGGGTGGTGGCCGGACAATTCGGCCGCCCCGGAGCAACATACCCGCAGGCTGTTCTCCGTCAGGGAGCTGCTGGTCAGCGTCCCTGTCGACGAGAGGCTGCTGGTCAGCATCGTCACGCCTCTCTTCGCGAAGAGAATTGGCGTTGGAGTTTGCGTTCGAGAGAGACATCCTGCATCGGGACAGATGGTTGTTTGTCGCGCGCAGCAACTAACCAGTGGGATTGCTCGCAAGCAAACAGGTTGAGAAAACAAGCGAACGCGTTCGCTCTTCTCAGCGCTGATCATTAAAACAAGCTTCTCGAATTGTGTCTAACATCAATATACTACGAGAGAGCTAAATGATGCCTGCGCTTTTGACCGCAGTCTGAGCGCCGGCAGAACAGTGGAATGCCCGCCGTGTCTGCGCGCAGACATTGGCCGACGGCTTTCCTGAACAAGACCATAAACAGACATAACGCTAACATCACCGATACCATGTCAGAAAAGCTATCTTTGTGCAGGTCAGGACGCGCAGTCCTTGTTCAGGTCAGGTCAGTACAGCCAGCATCTCATACCTGCTGCGCACAGAGGTAGAACCGAGAGATGCTTAAGGGAAGTGCTAGTACCGGGAAACAGTAGAGAGAATGGTTACAGATCTCAGTGTGCACATGCTTATATGCACACTGAACACACAAGGTTACGGCGGGAAACCCTCACGGGATCTCTCTCACTACATCGAGACAATCTCGGCTGGCGGCTTACCCCTGCACTGGATCCGCGGATCGTCCGTGCATGGGTGCACCTGTCACCACACTGCTGCCCGCAGGCTCATGCATTGTGACAGCGGGCTACGTGGTGAAGGGCGATTTTATCAACCATTGCGCTATGATCGGTGCATCTATTCAGTGCAAACATCATTTGTTGAGCATTACCTGACTCGGTTTTGCTTCCCATCAAAAGATCTCTCCCGGTAACATTCCGGGCGGACCATGCATACCACGCGTGCCGCTTGGTGGAGGGCGAATTTAGCAGCCCTTGCGGTGTGATCGGTGCATATATCGTGTGCAAACATCATTTGTGGTGTATTGCTTGAATCGGTTTCGCTTCACATCAAAAGATTTCTCCCGCTAACATTCCGGGTGGACCATGCATAACACGCAGGCCGCGTGGTGAAGGGCGAATTTATCAACCATTGCGCTATGATCGGTGCATCTATTCAGTGCAAACATCATTTGTTGAGCATTACCTGACTCGGTTTTGCTTCCCATCAAAAGATCTCTCCCGGTAACATTCCGGGCGGACCATGCATACCACGCGTGCCGCTTGGTGGAGGGCGAATTTAGCAGCCCTTGCGGTGTGATCGGTGCATATATCGTGTGCAAACATCATTTGTGGTGTATTGCTTGAATCGGTTTCGCTTCACATCAAAAGATTTCACCCGCTAACATTCCGGGCGCACCATGCATACCACGGGTGCCGCGTGGTGGAGGGCGAATTTAGCAGCCCTTGCGGTGTGATCGGTGCATATATCGTGTGCAAACATCATTTGTGATGTATTGCTTGAATCGGTTTCGCTTCACATCAAAATATTTCTCCCGCTAACATTCCGGGCGCACCATGCATACCACGCGTGCCGCTTGGTGGAGGGCGAATTCATCAGCCATTTCGGTGTGATCGGTGCATATATCCTGTGCAAACATCATTTGTGGTGTATTGCTTGAATCGGTTTCGCTTCACATCAAAAGATTTCTCCCGCTAACATTCCGGGTGGACCATGCATAACACGGAGGCCGCGTGGTGGAGGGCGAATTTAGCAGCCCTTGCGGTGTGATCGGTGCATATATCGTGTGCAAACATCATTTGTGATGTATTGCTTGAATCGGTTTCGCTTCACATCAAAAGATTTCTCCCGCTAACATTCCGGGCGCACCATGCATACCACGCGTGCCGCGTGGTGGAGGGCGAATTTATCAGCCATTTCGGTGTGATCGGTGCATATATCGTGTGCAAACATCATTTGAGGTGTATTGCTTGAATCGGTTTCGCTTCACATCAAAAGATTTCTCCCGCTAACATTCCGGGCGCACCATGCATACCACGCGTGCCGCGTGGTGGAGGGCGAATTGATCAGCCCTTGCGCTGTGATCGGTGCATATATCCTGTGCAAACATCATGTGTTGAGCATTACCTGACTCGGTTTTGCTTCACATCAAAAGATCTCTCCCAGTAACATTCCGGGTTGACCATGCATACCACGCAGGCCGCGTGGTGAAGGGCGAATTTATCAACCATTGCGCTATTATCGGTGCATCTATTCAGTGCAAACATCATTTGTTGGGTATTATTTGACTCAGTTTTGCTTCCCATCAAAACATCTCTCCCGGTAACATTCCGGGCCCACCATGCATAACACGCGGGCTACGTGGTGAAGGGCGAATTTATCAACCATTGCGCTATGATCGGTGCATCTATTCAGTGCAAACATCATTTGTTGAGTATTACCTGACTCAGTTTTGCTTCCCGTCAAAAGATCTCTCCCGGTAACAGTCCGGGCGGACCATGCATACCACGCGTGCCGTGTGGTGGAGGGCGAATTTATCAGCCCTTGCGGTGTGATCGGTGCATATATCGTGTGCAAACATCATTTGTGATGTATTGCTTGAATCGGTTTCGCTTCACATCAAAAGATTTCACCCGGTAACATTCCGGGCGGACCATGCATACCACGCGTGCCGCTTGGTGGAGGGCGAATTTAGCAGCCCTTGCGGTGTGATCGGTGCATATATCGTGTGCAAACATCATTTGTGGTGTATTGCTTGAATTGGTTTTGCTTCACATCAAAAGATCTCTCCCGGTA
The DNA here is from genome assembly GCA_023078555.1 of Ulva prolifera. NCBI lineage: Eukaryota > Viridiplantae > Chlorophyta > Ulvophyceae > Ulvales > Ulvaceae > Ulva > Ulva prolifera. Next base: position 9,096,751 of record CM041196.1, read on the forward strand.
ACATTCCGGGCGGACCATGCATACCACGCGTGCCGCGTGGTGGAGGGCAAATTTATCAGCCCTTGCTCTGTGATTTGTGCATATATCCAGTGCAAACATCATTTGTTGTGTATTGCTTGAATCGGTTTCGCTTCACATCAAAAGATTTCTCCCGCTAACATTCCAGGTGGACCATGCATAACACGCAGGCCGCGTTGTGAAGGGCGAATTTATCAACCATTGCGCTATTATCGGTGCATCTATTCAGTGCAAACATCATTTGTTGGGTATTATTTGACTCAGTTTTGCTTCTCGTCAAAAGATCTCTCCCGGTAACATTCCGGGCGGACCATGCATACCACGCGTGCCGCTTGGTGGAGGGCGAATTTATCAGCCATTTCGGTGTGATCGGTGCATCTATTCAGTGCAAACATCATTTGTTTAGTATTACCTGACTCAGTTTTGCTTCCCGTCAACAGATCTCTCCCGGTAACATTCCGGGCGGACCATGCATACCACGCGTGCCGTGTGGTGAAGGGCGAATTTATCAACCATTGCGCTATGATCGGTGCATCTATTCAGTGCAAACATCATTTTTTGAGTATTACCGGACTCGGTTTTGCTTCCCATCAAAAGATCTCTCCCGGTAACATTCCGGGCGGATCATGCATAGCGTGCGTGCTGCTTGGTGGAGGGCGAATTTAGCAGCCCTTGCGGTGTGAACGGTGCATCTATCCTGTGCAAACATGATTTTTGGCGTATTGCTTGAATCGGTTTTGCCTCACATCAAAAGATCTCTCCCGGTAACATTCCGGGCGGACCATGCATAGCGTGCGTGCTGCTTGGTGGAGGGCGAATTTAGCAGCCCTTGCGGTGTGATCGGTGCATATATCCTGTGCAAACATCATTTTTTGAGTATTACCGGACTCGGTTTTGCTTCCCATCAAAAGATCTCTCCCGGTAACAGTCCGGGCAGATCATGCATAGCGTGCGTGCTGCTTGGTGGAGGGCGAATTTAGCAGCCCTTGTGGTGTGATCAGTGCATATATCATGTGCAAACATCATTTGTCAAGTATCACCTGACTCGAATTTGCTTTACATGAAAAGATCTCTCCCGGTAACATTCCGGGCGGACCATGCATACCACGTGTGCCGCGTGGTGGAGGGCGAAATAAGCAGCCCTTGCGGTGTGATCGGTGCATATATCCTGTGCAAACATCATTTGTGACGTATTGCTTGAATCGGTTTTTCTTCCCATCAAAAGATCTCTCCCGGTAACATTCCGGGCGGACCATGCATACCACGCGTGCCGCGTGGTGGAGGGCGAATTTAGCACCCCTTGGGGTGTGATCGGTGCATATATCCTGTGCAAACATCATTTTTTGAGTATTACCGGACTCGGTTTTGCTTCCCATCAAAAGATCTCTCCCGGTAACAGTCCGGGCGGATCATGCATAGCGTGCGTGCTGCTTGGTGGAGGACGAATTTAGCAGCCCTTGCGGTGTGATCGGTGCATCTATCCTGTGCAAACATGATTTTTGGCGTATTGCTTGAATCGGTTTTGCCTCACATCAAAAGATCTCTCCCGGTAACATTCCGGGCGGACCATGCATACCACGTGTGCCGCGTGGTGGAGGGCGAATTAAGCAGCCCTTGCGGTGTGATCAGTGCATATATCATGTGCAAACATCATTTGTCAAGTATCACCTGACTCGAATTTGCTTTACATGAAAAGATCTCTCCCGGTAACATTCCGGGCGGATCATGCATAGCGTGCGTGCTGCTTGGTGGAGGGCGAATTTAGCAGCCCTTGCGGTGTGATCGGTGCATCTATCCTGTGCAAACATGATTTTTGGCGTATTGCTTGAATCGGTTTTGCCTCACATCAAAAGATCTCTCCCGGTAACATTCCGGGCGGACCATGCATAGCGTGCGTGCTGCTTGGTGGAGGGCGAATTTAGCAGCCCTTGCGGTGTGATCGGTGCATATATCCTGTGCAAACATCATTTGTGGCGTATTGCTTGAATCAAGTTTGCTTCCCATCGAAAGATCTCTCCCAGTAACATTCCGGGCGGACCATGCATACCACGCGTGCCGCGTGGTGGAGGGCAAATTTAGCAGCCCTTGCGCTGTGATCGGTGCATATATCCTGTGCAAACATCATCTGTTGCGTGTTGCTTGAATCAAGTTTGCTTCCCATCGAAAGATCTCTCCCAGTAACATTCCGGGCGGACCATGCATACCACGTGTGCCGCGTGGTGGAGGGCGAATTAAGCAGCCCTTGCGGTGTGATCAGTGCATATATCATGTGCAAACATCATTTGTCAAGTATCACCTGACTCGAATTTGCTTTACATGAAAAGATCTCTCCCGGTAACATTCCGGGCGGACCATGCATACCACGTGTGCCGCGTGGTGGAGGGCGAATTAAGCAGCCCTTGCGGTGTGATCAGTGCATATATCATGTGCAAACATCATTTGTCAAGTATCACCTGACTCGAATTTGCTTTACATGAAAAGATCTCTCCCGGTAACATTCCGGGCGGATCATGCATAGCGTGCGTGCAGCTTGGTGGAGGGCGAATTTAGCAGCCCTTGCGGTGTGATCGGTGCATCTATCCTGTGCAAACATGATTTTTGGCGTATTGCTTGAATCGGTTTTGCCTCACATCAAAAGATCTCTCCCGGTAACATTCCGGGCGGACCATGCATAGCGTGCGTGCTGCTTGGTGGAGGGCGAATTTAGCAGCCCTTGCGGTGTGATCGGTGCATATATCCTGTGCAAACATCATTTGTGACGTATTGCTTGAATCGGTTTTTCTTCCCATCAAAAGATCTCTCCCGGTAACATTCCGGGCGGACCATGCATACCACGCGTGCCGCGTGGTGGAGGGCGAATTTAGCACCCCTTGGGGTGTGATCGGTGCATATATCCTGTGCAAACATCATTTTTTGAGTATTACCGGACTCGGTTTTGCTTCCCATCAAAAGATCTCTCCCGGTAACAGTCCGGGCAGATCATGCATAGCGTGCGTGCTGCTTGGTGGAGGGCGAATTTAGCAGCCCTTGCGGTGTGATTGGTGCATATATCCTGTGCACATCTGTTGCGTATTGCTTGAATCGGTTTTGCCTCACATCAAAAGATTCTCCCGGTAACATTCTGTTGACTTGTCGGGTAGCGCAGGGAGCGGGGCACCCTAGCGAGCGTACAGAAACGACAGGAGAGAAAGACAGGGGTAACAATGCCGCGCACGATGGAATGACTGGAACAGAAGCGCCCCAATCGACCAAAGGTAATTGTTTCGATCACAGCAAAACACTTGGAATATATGTGCCCAGGCCCATCCTTGCTTTGTGCTGTCCTCGCTACTGATAGCTCTGTGGAACTGTGGAATTGCGCTGCTCGTTGATCTCTGTATGGATCAGGGTGCAGCATCCCGCGAGATCTGGCGATCTTCTGCGGGCATTGGGATTTGGCATGTATCATCCTTCGTCAATCCAATGCAGCCACATCTTGTTGCATGGATACGCAGACGTAGATTGGCTGGCATGGTCTTTGACGCTGCACCCTTGGCGTGCGCAAGCGCAGACCAGAGGTATGCATGCGCCGCATGCATGACGTGTCATGTACTGAGCGGGCACTTCGCACTGCCAAAAGGCTGTGGCATAAGGTGGCATGATACATGGGATTGGTATGCGAGACTATACATGTTGAGAAATGCTAGTGGCACTTTTGGGCTTGTTGAATTACGCACATGTAGCTGTATGCATGCAGCTCATGCGCACAGCTGTGACGTGGTACAGGCTGGCATTCTGAGGTATTCTTTGGTATACTTTCGGCTGGCTCAAGTTTGCAAGGCACTAGCCTGAGATACATACACATGTATCCACAATGGGTGCCTGCTTTTCTGGAATAGGTGTGCTTCTGAGCGAACAGATTTGGCCATTACAACACCAGCACGCCTCGCATTCGCTCGTGCGCAGTTTCTTTTCCGCCTCCTGGACCGAACTACCCGGCCGGTGCAACGTTCTTGTGCACTGTGCGGGTGCAAGTACTAGTGAACTCAACAGAGAAGTCTTGGCGGTCAGAACATCGCTAATGGGGCCATTCGCTGTAGACGACACGGTAAGTAGCATCCAAGGTGGGCTAAGCTTGCACAAGCGGCGCACCAGCACGCACGATGTGCATGTGCACGTATGCATGGGAGAGCAACGCCCAGAACGACAGAATCTGTAGTGCACGAGAGCAGGCGTGGATGGCACAGTTGAGTAGAGGGCGTTTTTGTGAGTCTCACGATCCTCGCACAGGTGCGCATATGGTGCACTGTGTGGGCCGGCATGGCGTATTCACTGCCCTGAGCACAACCATTATCGTGCAGCCTGTGGCGGGTTCGCTGGCCAGATCTCGGATCCATGATAGCAATACGTTGCTGGATTAGTTAGCGCCGTCGTGGACGTGGCATGTGGTGGGAGTCTGAGATGCCACCGGGCTGATACGGAGTCTCGTACCGGCGAGAGTTTGTGGAGACATAACACAGTGGGTGATCAGTTGTCTGTAAAATTTTCAGAGATAAATCAGGCGATCTTTCGTAGTTGGGGCTGATTGCGCTCTCAGTGGGCTTGGCCACCCAGCACCGCGCCCTTAGACCGCTCTGACACCCCTGCCGCACGGGCCACAGCTGCGCAACAATCCTGTCCTTTGGATGCAAACAGCACAGTCTGATTTAAAGTCTACGGGGCTTGACTGCTGTGCATTCCGCCAGGCAGTCTGTGGGTGGGCCTGATGATTCACAGACTTGAATGGCCCCATTGGCTTTTTCCTGACCGTTGGTGATGAAATCCTAGGGAAACGGGCGCAATATACAAGAGTCATTCAAATCGTCTGTTTTCATATTATTATGATAGGCACCGATCCCAGTGCGGCGGCCGGCGCAGTCGACCCAACGTCGGTGTGAGACTATTCCAGCGACACGCCTGTGTGAATCTCGCAGGCAGGGGGCCAGATGCTGAAACAGCACCCTCGCTGACACGTCTAATCAATATGAATCAGTAACAGTAGATCACACGCGCAAATAAATGTTCGAAAACTGCAACCAGCGCCCGCAGAGAAGGGATGGAGCACTGAGCACCACACTCAGGCGACGTCGATGACACGGTTAAGTAAGTCCAAAGTTGACCAAGCCACCCTGAGGATTCAGAGTATTTTTGGCAAGGACTACCTACGGTCTATCTGCATCCAACTGATAGCGGCACAGATCAGCCAGATCACCGCGAGCTGCGCACAGCCGCACTCCACTATGGCACTGGCAGACGATGTCGATCACGCAAAAAGGCCTAACAATCATCTATTGTACTACATATCTAGCAGAAAAGGGCATGAAACCGCATGATCACAAGGCGAAGCATCACCGGCACTCGCACGCCAAAGCAGCCCCGGTGCTAGCTAGCCCACCCAGGAGCACACTTCGACTGGCCTTGGGAATGCCAAACATGCCTGAGGGGGCATTGAACTGCATCCACGTTATCGGAGACGGCAGTAGCAGTCCGCCACGACACACAGCCACTTGGCTATGCTGCTTGCGCACACTGAAGCGCTCGTCACACTCGTCATGCATCATCAGGAGCCTGCGGATGCACAACATACAACCGCAGAACATCACGAAACGGTTTGTCGGGGTGTTGACTACAATCACGCGACTATTCGCAATGGTTTATGGCGCGGAAATCGAGTTCAAGCAACCAGAGCAGCTCGTACTCTACGCTACCGGTGCCAGTCCCTGGTAGAGTCGTTCTCGTAGTGCGTGTCAGCGCTTGCACCGTGGGTTGAAGCGGAAGGCCCGCGCAGAGCTTGCCAGCTTCACTGCTCGCTCACATTCCGCGTAGGTCGTGTGCTGGATGTTGCCGCAAGGAGCTCGTCGCAAGCGCCCGCGCGCCGAAGCAGGGGAACCATGCCTCGCTGAAGGCGTACAGATTGATGCTGTGCAATCCCCGGATGAAATTCGGTACCAAAACCTGAATCAACCTGTCACGGTTCCTGAAGAACGTGCTATTGCCTTGCTCCAAGTGCGCCACTTCGCTGGGCCTCCACGGTGAATCTGTGTCTGCTTAGAGGGAGCTCGAGTGATGCAGAACATGACATTGCCTCAGCAACTGCGACAGCTCATACACGCACTGTTCACAACCGCTTTCTTCACGTATGTATGTCCGGCGATACTGCAATCTGTGGCAGCATCAAAATCACATTGCACACAGTCTGTGCCAAGGCAGGCAGCTCATGTTCAAGGGACACCAGCAACGCCGCAACAATGTGACGACAACCACACCCCCTGCCATTGTTTGCATTCCTGTGCGCTGGCCTGAGTTGATACCAGCCCCTTCAACCCGTCTTTGCTTCCCTCCTCATGATTCGATTGTGCGCGACATTACAGCGACGGCAAATGAGCACACAAGTGCCAGCCACAACAGCAGCTGCCCATGCCCCGTCGCTCGATTTGATGAGCCGTACCTGCTCGTACCAGCTGGATCCGGCAAAACCCCTCTGCATGCAGGGCCATATCAGCTTCCTAGACACCTCCAGCTATCAGCTGCAAGCCGCGCTCTCTGACCCCGTCCCACGCGGCACCGCTGCCAACTGGCTTGCCGCACTCGAGGCCCAACAGGGAATGCCGTGCAGCCACACGCATGCACACGAGGTCCATGCATGCCACCGGCGCATGCCATGGAGGCAGCAGCGGCAGCTCCTCCTCCTGCAGCCAGGTCCGTGCACCAATGGCCACAGGTCTTTTTTTTGTTTATGCACCACAGCGCCAGTGTTTGTACCTCTGTGAAGGCAGTGCAGCAGCCTGTGCCCTCTGATATTGGGCCGCGACGGCGACTGCGTGTCAGCTGCGGACCAGCAGCCAACAGGGTGTGGCATGCATGTGGTTGTGTGTGACACAGGCACATTTAAAGTGGGCCTGGGTGGCTGTGCAGCAGTGTTGGGTCGTCGGGCCCGTCGGCGGCTGCACAGAATGCCTTTGGAAGCTCAGATCTTATTTCAGGATGGCAGCCCTGGAAGTGCTGCAAGGCAACCGTGCCCTGCTGTGCAGAGGAGGCGGCGGATCACATGGCGGTCATGGTGCCGTGCATCGGCGGAGCGTGTGGCCGGCAGCCGGTGCAGCTGTGCGCGCGGTGCTTCTGTGTCAAGTACGTGAGGGACCTCGCCCCGGAGCTGTCCTGGAAGTGCTTCCAGGCGTGCCCAGGCCACAACCAGGTTCGCCGTGACCGCCACGCCGGCATCCCGGAACTCGCCAGGGCCCTCGCAAAGCAGTGCGCACACATCACGCGGGGCGCGCTGGAGCCGCTCCTCATCTTTGAGTTCCCGGTGCGCACCCGCAACTGCCTCCCGTGCCAGCACTGGCAGCCTGGCGCTCGCTGCAGGCATACAGAGTTCGAGGGACAGGGAGCACACTGCGCTGCTAGCAGCTGTCGATTAGATCTGCAAGGTGGCCGCGCGATACTCATGTGCTGCTCTGCATATGAGCTTGCACAGCACGTGTTTGGGATGCTCGGGCGGGTGCCAGTGCAGGCTTTTGTGGCCCATGAGGACGATGCTGCGCTGCGCTGCGCTGGCCCTGAACGTGCTGCAGCATGTGTGATCTTATTTCCTTCCAGGAACCAGCGACCATATCTACTACGGTATGCTTGGGAACGCACCGTGCAGCGTGTCTGTCCATGGCTGTGCCGTGAAGCTACCGCAGGTCATCGATGTGTGCTCCAGATGCGACTCCGCACAATGCATGCAGGTGCAGATGCGGCACGACGAGCTCCTCAGCAGCGACGAGGCCCTGCCTTTCCTCAGCACATCAAGCCCATGCATGCATGGGCCGCGCTGTTCCGGGTCGCGGCGGAGCTGCAGGCGCATTGTGGAGGTCACGGCGGACCGTGGGACGTGGCCGACGCGGTCCGATGAGAGCTCCGGGGCCGCCCCGAAGATCAAGCGCACGCGCTTTGACATCTGCGTGTGCCTGCGCCGCGCTACCTCATCACCCGCGAAACCCCCCGCAGCACGCGGCACGCAGCGCGCGCAGAGCCAGAGGCCGCCGTTGGCTGAAGCTGGCGGAGCGGCGGGGGCGCCTGTCGTCATGATTGAGGTCGCGGGCCCCAGCATCCGGAACCGAGGACAGAGGGAGACCATGCATGCGAAAATGCAGGCGTGCCTTGATCCAGAGGCGGTGCAGGTGTGGGGCGGGCGGGGGGTGCGCGAGGACGCGGGCGGCAGCAGGACGTCGCTGTTCTTTGTGGCTGCAAGTGACCTGGAGGAGGCGCGCTTCCGGAAGACTCTGTCGCGTAGGATCGTGCTGGAGTGCATGCATGCGGGGGTGTGGGGGGCTGTGCCGGAGCACAGCAGGGCGTGGCGGCTGCGGCGTGCGATTGGTGAGCAGGCGCGGAACATCGTGGCCGTGACGTACGCGGGCCGCAGATCTGATTTGTGGGGGGGGCTGGATCAGCTGGCTGAATGTAAGTGATGTGGGGTGAGATGCGATCCGGGTTTCACATGTGGTCAATCATGTGTGCAACGACACTTTGTGCCTGCGGCACACGGACCTCTGACGGTGTGGTGTTTGCCAGTGCACTGTGTTGGTGAGATGCTCGCGTGGCCACCGGGTCACCGACTGGGCTCTGCATGTTCATACAGGCACCAATGTCGACAGCTCAGCAACACAGCATATGCATGCGGTGCCCCTCAGCAGCCATACTTCTAGCTGCAGCCATGACAATGTACTGCAGCATTTCGTTGTTTGGCAGAACTGACATTTGCATGCGGGCACGCACGGAGCGGAGGCGGACAGCATGGGTCACTGACAGTAGCGTTTGCCAGTGGCATGCTGCAGTCTCTACCAGAGACTCTCTAGTGCAGTGGACCTGAAGCCGTTGAGGATGGATATTGATGTTTACACGAGATAACGATTAGAAATCCGTAGGTAAACTGTGGCGTCTTGCCTTATTGTACCTACTGTGTTCAGAACAGTGTCAGCTGTGCCAGCCTGGCAGCAGCCCGCAGCACTGCAGTACTCGAGATAACGAGGTACAGTGTAGCTGCAGCGAAATGGCATCAGGAGCGAGCACATGTGGCATGCAGCATGGGCTCCGCAGAGGCGTTGGGTTTCTGCTGGAGAACCAGCTACATGTCTGGACTGCGGGGCCCCCCATGGGGCTCCGCAGTTCAAAGTGAACGTGGAAGTGGTGTGAAGGGACTGGTGGGCCAGCTCTGGCAGGATCTGCCTGTTCTCAAAGAGTTGTGATGCTGCAGCATGCTGCTGGCAGTGTGTGTGGCCATTTACACTGGCCAAGACTGCTATGAGAGTGGCTACTTGCCTACGCTTCTCTCATGTAGTGACCACTGTCAATGATCCCCAAAACAGTATCTGATTCCACTGCTGCCAGGTGTTTGTACATGCCGTTGACCACCGCTGCTGTGCAGGTGGGATGTGCACAGCTGTGGCAGCTTGGGTCGAACACCCCGAGACACGGAAGCTGTACTACACATCAGACCCACCTCTAGGTATCTGCCGTTCGATGTGCCCTCGAGGACGCCACCTGTCCCGGGCGGTGCTGGGAATGCAGCAACTGCCAGAAGGGTGCAATACTTGCTGCAGTGCTGGCATACATTTGGTATATAATTCAGACTAACACTGATGTCAGATGTGGTCTCATTCGCTCCGGGCGTGGACATCAGCACCAGCTGCATCCGATCCGGAAACGCACGATTGTGACGTCGGCAGGTCTCGCAAAGCGCTGGCCACGGCCGCGAAGTAACGCATCCGAGCTGCAGGGAGACTGCCAGGATTGCTTGATCTTTAATATTTGTTGACATATGATTAGATGCATCTAACTGTGGCCACGGGCCTATGAAAGCCACAGCCTCGAGCGTGACCCCGGGAACACAAAAAATGTGAGGTGTCATGGTGCCGCGAGACTACCACCCTCCTCCAGCTGCTTTGGTTATTTCAAAGCGACCATCGATGTAGCCGATGGACTGATACGGCCGTCCATCTGCCCCAACCGTATACAGCCTTGCTATGCGGTTGGAGCATGCATGCTCAGCTTTCAAGGCACACATGCATACTGTTGGTCGATCGGGTCCTGTTTACGGTGACCACTGTCTCGTGGCGGCTGCCGTCACACCTCGTGCGGTGTGAACCTGGCATGACATGTCCGTGGTCCCTCCGCCACCTGCGTCGACCGTCGATCGTGCAGAGAGATGTGGTGCGAGATCTTTCTGGCATGCACCTGATATCTGCTGGCGACGGCCATAGACAACAGTGCCATGTCTCGAGGTAGAGGTGTTCAGAGGTGACAGGGACAGGCCGAACATGGCCACATGTTTGGAATTCGAATCGATCGGCGCGGAATCACGACGTGCCGAGATCTGACGTGGGTGCATCACGAATGATCGCCCGTGATTTACGGCCGCTGTTTGGGGATGGGGGTTATCACATGTAAATTCCCGGGACTTCGGAGACACGCATGGCGCATCATCGTGATTCGGAGGAAGCCGCTGCATGCAGCGCTGCTGTTTCGAAGGCCGTGCGATGTGGCGAACATGGCCACCGACACTGCACTGCGTGCAGCTGCATCATCGCACTTCAACACCCACCCTTTCGCGGGAGTGCGTCGCAGCTGATGTAGTGTGACCCTCAGGGCCCTGCAGCTGCTGCCGCATTTGGCCGGGTTCACCTCCAGCCCGATGCTGCGCACGCCGTCAGCTGCCACGCACAGCCGCCGGAACACGGCAGCTCCAGCCGCGAGGTCGCCCGCGATGCTGATGTCGACTAGGTACGCCACCACAGGGGCGCCGGCGCCTGACGCGTCGACGCGCTCCAGGACAGGCTGCAGGGTCAATGCAAACAGGAGGGGGCCCGGGGGTCACCTTGGCGGACGCCACGTTGGCAGAGGACCGGCTCGACGTCCTCCGGAGCGCCCGCGATGTGCATAATGAGACCAACCTCAGAGCTCGGGTTGCGTCCCAAAACCGAACGTTAACCTCATCCCCGTACCCGTACCCGATGCGCTAGCTGTTCACAGCGGTCACCAGGCGCCGCACAGCGCTGCGGCATGATGTCAGCGTGCTGTCAGCTGCGATGCTCACAAGGCTAGGATGCTCGAATACTCAAGAAGGTATGATGTGGTCGCATCTGTTCCGGATCCGTGCGCAGTTCGGCATTGCAGAGGGCCCCTGCATGACCTTTTCTGAGATACGGGGCCTGAAAGCTGCGCCACATCTGCCAAAGCCATCAACATCTCGCGCGGGAATCATGGCGCTCCAATGATCAACTCTGCTGCATGTGATGCACATAAACGCGTGTATATCAGCGGCAGCTAGAGTCACAACATACTGCACCTCACGCTTGGAGGTGTGGACAACACAGGCGAGAGCTCGCGCTCGAGCTCGTGCAGTAGCTCATTTGCGAACCTATCTGCTTTGTTCGAATCCCTTGCATGTTTATCAGCTGTATGGCCAAGCTATACCTAGGAATCTAGAGATCTTGCTCGACACAGAACGTGCGTCCAAGGAAGGCCGATGCCCTCGGATGAGCGCACCTTACGGAACGGCAGCTCCACGAAGACTGCGGCCGTCAAGGCAGAGGATGTCCAGGAGGGCAACAACCGCGCTGGGAACTTACAGGTCGCTACGGACAGGATATTGGACAGGCTTATCGACATGTTGAAGGTATATATATGTATGTTGAGAGCGGTTCGAATAAATCATGTTTTTTACACACATGGATGATTTGCGTGCGCATGAGCCGGTCCCGGTCCCCGATCCCCGTGTAAACCGCTAAGATGTTGGCCTTGGCAAGGGTTGTACAATTGTACAACCCTACGTTAACGTGCGGCCGGTGTTCAAGCCGCGAAGCTGTAGCATGATGCATGATGTTCAGACATGTAAATGGTGCTACAATTGCAAGGCGCCGTCGACAATACACACACATATTCACGCTGTGTCAATGGGGTGCAGGCGACACTGGCTGTTTATGCAGCCTACGGCACTACTGGCCGCGGTTCAATGATGAGGCTGCACAGCCTCCCGCCCGTTGGCCTGATGGCTGAATGGCTCAAAAGTCTGGAAAGCGCAAGAGGGGAAGCGAAGTTTAGGGCGCATTTGAATCGGAGAGGAAATTTAAAGAGCGCTGCTTGCATGCTCAAGCAGTTCCAAGCACCCGGTGCGCGGCAGCATTGACCCCTCGAGGCTGCGTATGTATGAGTTCGTGCACTCTTAAGCTTGAACTACTCCTGCTGAGGAGCACTGCTGCGTGCCTGCACAAGTCACTACTCCCTCATACCAGGCTGCGTGGCATGCACGCCTTGTCTGAATGCGACGGTCGGGTGCCTCGGTACGCCCAATCGTCTCGGAAAATGGGTGCAGTGTGAACACTAAAGAGCTGCTTGTGATCAACTTGGGTTTGTTCATTTGCCTGCATCCCACTGTCACACACATTCATGGATTGCAATTCGTGGCACATCGCCTGCTGGCTCTGGGTGGGTGCAGTGCTTCGACCTCTACCACCGCGTTTGTGATGTCATTCATGCCTTGTTGCATGTGCAAAACTGCAAGATGTTGCCCACTGCGTGCAGCGGAGATCAGGGAGCGCAGCGGACTGTGGCAATGTACCTTCACGGATGTGGAGCAGAAGAATCAGCTGTGCCGTGCTTGCTTCACGCTGCGGCGGATCCGGGAGGGGTCCAAGTCCGCTTGTCAATGCGTAGCGCACGGCAGAGCGTCGGCGCAGCATCAAGGCATGCGTGAGCTAGTGGACGCTTTGGATGAGAACCTGCGTGACCTCACAGACGGCAGCATTAAGGCCTTCCTCATATACGAGCTGCCGGTGCGCGTCCCACCTCCCACGGATATGTGATTCAGCCTCCCCCAGCCAAGAATATGAAGCCATGTCACACTGCCAGTGGATTGATTACCATGGTAAGTTTTTGTCCTGGAATTCAATATGTGGTGATTGTGCCATACGACGTCGACCTGCGGCGGCTTTGATACGCCGGCCCGAATACCACAGCTATAGCAGCCTGGTCGGATGTGCTGAGGGTCTCACCGTCACCGGGCTGCTGCGATCTATAACAAGCATGTAGATACGCCTGTAACCGCTCCGTGTGGTGAAGACGGGAGCAGCACTCCTGACTGATTCAGAGCAGCTGCAGGCACTCTGCGCTTGTAAACCTCGCGAGAGCAGGGTGCAGGTACAGAAGAGAGCTGACTGTGACGTCGCGGGCGGTGAGCTCAAGACAACCAAGTACTCCCTGGCCTGCCTTCACAATGAGCTGTGGGAGGCAAATGGCCAAGCACCGTCTCCATTCGGCGTGATGTGCTCGGTGGACAGGCCGGCGCAACGGCACGGCGTGCGTACACATCGCCGTGCCGCAGACAGTCAGGCTCAGAACCTCCAGTTCGACCTGACTATCGTCCTCGTGCCAAGCGGCGACAACCCTGCAGCAGGCGCCGCCGCCGCTGGACTCGAGTGCCTGGTGCACATCGAAATGGCCGGCGTCAGCGTCCGGAACCAGGGCCAGAAGGACAGCCTGATGAGGAAGATAGCAGTCGTGCTTCGCGGGGACGTCGAGACGCTGCACAATGCCGCCGCAGACTCCAACACGTACAGGTGCCTGTTTGTCGTGGATGCAACGGACCTGGAGGCGCAGGCGCGTATGCAGGAGATTGCGCGTGCCATCCTCTTGTCGGCCATGCGTGAGGAGCTGTGGCCATTCGTGCCGCCGACCGCAAAGGCACACAGCCTGCGGCATGTGACGAGGGAGGGAGGCCTCCTTGCCCCGGGCAGCCGTGTGTGGATGACTCACGACACGCAGGCACCCCGGGCAGACTTCTGGGCGGAAGTCCCGCTTCCGGGACGGAGTCCACCACGGCTGCTGCCGGCACCGGGCCCGCCGCGACTGCAGCTTGCCGTGTGCGGGCGCACCAGCACACCGGGTTCAGCGCTCGACGCTCGTGCCGGGACAGCTGGTGCGCATGCATGTGCCAGGGGGCCCGGCACACCTGAGAGTGCAGTCCGCACTCCCCCTCACGCAGCCGTGCCGCCCACAGGGGCAGCTGGAGCCTCTGCGAGGACGGCCGCCACTCCTCGGAGTGCAGTCCGCACTCCCGCTCGCTCGGCCGGGGCTCGCGCTGTGGCAGCTGCCGCTCTGCTCAGGGCAGCGGGCGTCATCGGTGGGGTATCCGCCGATCCCGATCGTGCCGCAGGCGCATCTGTGCATGCTGGGCCGCACACTTCTTTCCGGAGGATCCGATTGCGTGCCGCAGATCAACTCCAGCATGATGTGCGTTCCACCCCGCAGCTGCAGGAGGTCCCTACAACTGTAGGATCTACCAGCGATCAGGCAGAGTTGTCTGGATCGGACGTGGATAATGATACGGGACCAAAGGCCAAGGTCACCAGCAGCGCTGATGTGCTCCTTGGGGGAAAGCGCAGACACTCGTCTGCGGATTTGAGGTTTGACATTTGTAGCAAGGAATGTCGGAAGCTTCTATGAACGAGGATTCCTTGGAGTTTGTGTATTAGCTTTCAGGTTGTTTATTTACGTTGCAAAAAACTTTCTGGGCAGCAAACGTCTTTGCAGCTACTGTGATGCTAATCTTTCATTGCCGAGTGTGTCATCAATGAAATTGATACTTTGACTTTGCCTTGCTATGTTTTGAGTTGTGATTACATTCGTGATGACAAGGGAATCAGCCTGGTTGATGGTATGCGCAAGTGGAAGTGCGGACCGGTCGGTGTGCTGATAGAGGGTGCTGGTGGCAAGGCTAATCCTCTGGGGGGGGGGTGGGGGGGTGGCTTCAGGAATGCCTCTCATCTGCAGATGTTATTCTGGCGAGGAAATTGTGCACATGACAGGACCTTGCTGATAGTTGCCGTTTACCATAGAGTCACAGCCTCAGATAGGAGTCACAGGAGTACAACTAGACGCCCGGAGGTGAGAGGCGCCGCCGCATTGCCTGGCAGGTTCAGAAGTCGGGAATTTCATGAACGCACACAATGCCGTTTCCGATGTAATGCTGCAATTCAATTGCCACATGCATGCTCAAACATATGTCGCCTGGCTGTGCCGGGACGCCAATGAATCGGCTGGCAAGTTGTGTGTGAGCTCAACATCTATCTAGACATCTGTGATTACATCATGAGTTGCGTATGGTTGTCTGAGGGGGATATCCAGGCGGATTATCCCTGTGGCATATGTGTTCCTGGTAGCAGAGTTGTCAATGTCCCAAGTGAATCTCGCAATATCATTCCAGATAGACATGATAGTATTCAAGAGTGGCAACGACCAGGTATTGCTTAGTTTTGAGACAGCGAGCAAGCAACCCCGGGAGTAGTGCTTCGGTCGTATCACACATATAACAGTATTATAATTCCACATTCATGTTCTACGCGGGTCCCCGGATCAATCGTGTTTGATTTCAATGCTATGCAGTTCATCATATAATTCAGCCATGCAATGACCCGAGCCTGTGTAGTCTGCTCCCTGTAATGGTCATGAGTAGTGGTACATCGACATGCTCTCCAAATTTGCATCACTCGAGCAGTACCACTGCCTTCCATACTTTCAGCCATGCCTCGCCACACACAGAAAATCTATTCAACATACAGACATGTCATGATATGTACACCACCGCATTGCGCGATCACATCATGCCTGAGGCTGACCTCGCCCGCAACCGCCTCCTCTTGCACTCTGCCTTCCAGTCCGGCAGCAGAAGGGCCACCGCATCCCCGATGAGGACCTTGTCCACCGGCCCGAGCACCCAGTCGCCCTGCCGCTCCAGCAGCCGCATTTCTGGCAGCATCTTCCGCTCAAACCACCTCACGTAGCGCTGCTCCTCGCTCACGGTGATGAGCTGCAAACACAGACTCCTTGTCACAAGCACATTGTCACAAGCACATTGCAAGGGAGGTCACGAAGGGAAGCCACATAGAACAACATGGTGAATTCGCATCAAGGTTTCATGACGACTGCATTGCAGCAGCTTTGTGGCAGATGATGGCCGCGGGGCTGGCAGTGTAATACAGTGGCGAGTCAGATGGCCCCTACACGAGCTGCAGGACAGGTCATGATGCACGTGGCAGCGTGAACTGCTGATGGCACCACGCAGACACGACCGGGGTAATCGTCTCAGAAAAGCAAAGTTAATGAATTTACTGAGCCGTAACCTATTGCACATTGACAACTCAGTCGGTTGCCGCGCCTCATGACACAGCACAGCTTTGCAACGCACATGCGTGCAGCAGACACAGAGACACCACGAGAAGCTGGCCGATATGAGCCGTGCGTGCGTGCGCTGCTGTAGCATGGCTGTTTGTGCGACGGATGATTCACAGGTTATTTTTTCGCTGTGTGTGCTGGTTCACTGTTCTGTGATCACTGAACCGGAGCGCACCCGCAGCCGGTACTCCCAGGCGCCTGTCTCGGAGTGACACGGCATTGGCTTCCACTTGAGCAGCAGCCGGAAGCACGCGCCGACCTTGCGGCGGCCGTTGGGCGCATCGCGCCGCAGCTCCGCGAGCGTCCACATGTGCGAGCCGTCTCCGGGCTCATATGCTGCTTCCGCCGCGGTGGGGGGCTCCCACGGCGCGTCATCGTCCGACGACTCCCAGTCCATGTCTTCGTAATCATCGTCGTCATCATCGTCTGAATCTCCGTCCTCGTCGCCGTTGTCCTTGTCATCAGCTCCGGCCCACGCCTGTGCATTTGCCTGAGGCCATGGCTGTGGCGATGGCCGCAGCTGAGGCCGCTCCTCTCCTTCAATCGACTCGACCACATCATCGTCATCATTGTCATCACCATCTTCGGTGCCGGAGGTCGCAAACCAGTGGCTTGGCGGGCCTAGGGGCTCAGCTGTGGCTTGTGGTGGTGCAACGGTGTTGGCGGCCTGCATGCCAGTGGACATTAGATGTTGGGAACGGTCAACCTGGCATCGTGTCCAGTGCCGAGGCATGCACAGACATGCACTCGATGGACCCAAAGTGTTGAACATGCGCAAGGCGATGGAAAATCCTCATCTGCCCTGTTGCAGTAGCACGATCGGCCTGAAACTAGAATAGCATCAAAGAAATCATCGGGCAGTCAGCCAACCCCACAACGGCGTCACAGGCAAGAAAACGGGGCATACAGTGAATGCTGGGCCGTCATACCCACCGCCACCAGCTGCATGGGCCATGCATGGCAAATGCTCCATGCAGATTGCCGGCAGATACAAAAAACAACAGTACAGGAGCTCAGACCACTTGACAGCAGACCATCACGGAACACGACAAGGCATTGCAGTCATCAGCACTGCTCAGAAGATTCAACGACGCAGCAAGCAACTGCGCACCTCTTCCCGCTCATCGAGAGCCGCGGCAGCCCGTGCCGCCGCAGGGCCGCCTGCCTGCCCCTCAGAGCCACTCTCCTCCGACGCCTCCTCATCCTCATCTTCAGATGAGCCCTCGTCGCCGTCTGACTCTGACCCAGAGTCGCCTGGAGGGCCTGCCCCGCCAGCGGCCGCACCGGCCACACGCGCGAGGCCCCCGCCACGCTCCTCGTCATCACTCTCATCATCATCATCATCATCATCATCAGAGCCGTTATGTGCAGCAGGGTCTTCTGACGCCACCCCGGCCACCGGCGAAGCCTCACGTCGTGGCGCAGTGATGCCCGCATTGGTGCCCGCTGCATCGACTGCCGCCTCCTCCGCAGGTTGCTCCTCCGCATCGGCGTCAAGAGCCAGCTCTGCATCCTCCTCAGACTCCCCATCCTCAGAGGAGCCCTCACTTGACGTGCCTGCATTGCGCGCTGCTGCTTCAACGACAGCTCGTGGCACCTCCTCTTCGTGCTCCTCCTGTTCGTGCTCCCCGACTTCATCTGAGGCAACATCTTCAGATTCCCCCACCTCGGGCTCCTCATTCTCCTCCTCAGACACGCCAGTGTGAGGCTGTGCCGATGCACCTGCAGCCTGCTCCAGCTGCACAGGCTGCAGCTCACCAGGGGTCCGCGCGGCCACACCCACTCCCTCGCCTTCACTCATCCCCTCCGATTCCTCATCCTCTTTCGCTTCCTGCGCTTCGTCATCTGGCAATTCTGCGGTGACGACGCCGGCGGGAGGGGGGGGTGCGTCGGCCACGTGGCCGGCCATGGGGGGACGACCAGGCCGCGCTGTGTGCACCAGCGCGCCATGCGTGACGCGAGTGAACGCGTCAGCGACAATGCCGCACACGCCATGCATGGCTCCGTAGTCCACCGCGGCGCCTTGGGTCTCCGGCGCGACCTGTTCCTGCAGGAGCACGGCGGGGTGCGGGGCCGCTGGCAGTGTGTGCTATCCTGCTATCCTGCTGTGCCTTGTCAGGGTCAGTTGTGTGTATGTGTGTAGCATCCACGCGCTTCACTACAAGAACTGCGGGTTGCTCAGTACACAGAGCGGCAGACTCACCTTGGCCGTGTGTGACACTGTTGCAGCGATGCCCAACCTGGCCTCCCCGAGCACGCCGACGTCATCATCGGATTCAGCGGTGTCGCCCTTGCTGCTGCCGGGCCCTGGACTTGCGGCGCGCCCGTGGCCACCACAGCCACCCGGCACGCGGCCGTTACCCCTGCCGTCGTCATCGCCGCCACCGCCGCCGGCACCGAGCGCGAGCGCGCCGGAGTGGACGGCCTGCTGTGCGTGCGGCCACGGCTCGGTCTCCTGCAGCGCTGTCACAACTCTGCCACGCCTCATTCATAGCACACACCACGTTTTGTGTACGTATGCCCGGCTCGGTGTCCTACATCGGCGGCGCTGTCACCAATCTGTCACGCCTGTTGCATGAGATGCATCATTCGAGAACACGGCTGGTACGCGTTGCCTTTGGATGAAGACTGGTTCAGAGTCGCAGCATTGGACCAGCTAGCAGACGGTGCAGACAGGATCAACGCCGGCACTGTCACAGAACTGGCCGCAGGAACGTGAGCAGCCTCCTGTCAAAGGTCCGCCACCTAGGTGGCCTACATCGCCCGTACAGTGAACCAGGAAAAAGTGTGAATACACTGTAGGTGTACTTTTTGGCTAGGCCACGTGAGTGAACGCCTGACGGCGACCGCGTCATAACAACCCATCTGGGGCGAAACAACACCGTTTTCACAGACAGGGGGTTTTCGGGACATGCATGCCAGCGGATGGCACCTGAGTTGGGCCTCTTTGCCCCGCGGGGTCCACAGCCTGTCGGGCCACCTTCGGTCCAGTCGCCTTGCTGCCGTGCTTCTTCCGCCGCTTCAACGAAGCCACCGCTGCAGCTGCGCGCACGGCGCCGGAGGGCCCGGCCGCCTCATCACCTCGCGCGCGCGCCCTGGCACCAGCACAGCTGCGGAGCCGGTAGCGGCCGCCGCCGGCGCGGATCTTCTGGTGCGGCTTGAACGTTACGTCATCGCTGTCCTCCGCAGCCTCGCTAGTGTCACTGGGGGACTCCTGCTCGCCGTCGTGTCCTCCGGTTATGTCCATGTCCTCAGGCAGGTCGCACGCATCCGCGGCGGCCTCAGCATCTGCTTCGGTCAGCTCGCCGCTGAAGCCTGCGCCCTCCGCACCGGCCGCAGCATACGGCAGCGTCTTCGGCTGGGAGCCCGCGTCGAGGCCGTGTGCAAGCAGCCGCGCGACGGTCGCGACTCCGCCCAGCGGCTCCGCCAGAACTGCGCGCACGGGCGTCACAGCCGCCGCCTCGGCAGCCAGTGCCGCCTCTTCGCCGTGGCCGGGAGCCTCCGTTGGTGCGGGCTCAGCGTCGGCCACCACGGGCGAGTCTGACGCCGCGGCCTCCGCGTCACCGTCAGGGAAATCTGCCACCTCAGCTGCCACAGCAGTGGCAGGGGCGGCCACTGTGGCGACGGGTCCACGCTCTGGTACCGCCACCGGAGCCGGCACGGGGGCGGCTGGGGCATCTTCAGCCGCTGCAGACTGGGGCAGCCCTGCTGGAACCGGGGCCCCCACGGCCACTGCGTCTCCAGGCCCCGGGTTCGCCACAGGTTCCTCCGCCACATCTCGAGCCGCCGCAGTGGCTGCGGCGGCCACGGGGCCGCCGTCACCTAGCCGTGATCTAGGGGCCGCGGTGACCGCCGCGAGGGCCGCCGCTGCTACCTCCGGAGATATCGCGCCGCCGAGGCAGTCCCCTAACGCGGTTATGAGCTGCATGCTGACATCGAAGCGGCCGTCGGCTGCCCCCTCCGCGTCGCGGCGCCGGCGCACAGCGTCCAGCAGCTGGGCTGTCACATCGCCGCCCACGACGCCGTCAGTGCCGTGGCCCCCGCGGTCGCCGGAGTCGAGGTGGACGGCGCCGGCGGTGCTGGCGCGGCTGTCGTGCCGGCTGGGCCTGTCCTCTGGAGCGCCGCCAGCCTGCATGCATGTGCCCGCATGCAACAAACATCATGCATCGTATCGCGAGGGATCGGGACCGCATGGAGGTCTCAAAGGGGCAGGGTCTGCTATGCGGGAGACGCTGGTGATCGCGGTTTTGTCTGGTGTAGACGGGTGAACAGGCAAGCGGAGGAAGTGCATAAAGTGGCTACAAGTGACACCCTGACAACAAAAGGACAGCCTGCAGCCGCAAAGAACATGGAGCAATGGCTCAAGCCATCACCGAGACCTGTGATGTCCACGTTCAGACAGAGATAGCAGGCTGAGCCAGGGCCTGAGCGCACCTGCAGCTGTGGGGTGCCTGGTTCCGCCGGGGCGCCCTCGGCCCTCGCCTCCTCTTCACCATGCTGCCGCGCGGCGGCCGCGGCCGCAGGGTGCAGGCTGTGCGGACCCAGCAGCGCAAGCACCGGCGGCGAGTGGGGGTCGAGGGGGGCCCGCGCAGGCTGCGGCGCCGCCGCCGGGCGGCCCTGGTGGGCCAGCGGGCGGTTCTGGGTGGCTGCCGGCGGCGCAGCCGTGATGACATTTGGCGGACGGGCGGGGAAGTGTGTGCTTACATGCTCGTCCCTGGCCTTGGGGGGGCCCTGCATATGCATGCCATGAACGCCATGGATGGTTCCCCGTGTCCTCAGTCCCATGATATAGCTTGTGCCTCCATGGGGGTGGCGGGAGCGACGATGACGAGCGGTGGCCGGAGGTGCAGCGGAAGGCGGAGGCGTCGACTCCTGTTGCGGACGTGGCGAGGCGGCCAGGTGATCCGCATCCGCCATGGATGATCTGGATGTCTGATGGCGGGCCAAGTCTGTGTTAGAGTGTTCAGTGTGGGGGGCAGGCGTCTAGAGCAGGCATCCATACTGCTGTGCACGGATCCCATGGACAGGCTGAACCTTGGAGCTGGCCAGCGGGTGTGGCCACAATGACAACGCCGCAGTGTCAGGTAACACTGCAGGCAACGCTCAGCAACTCCACACAGTCATGCAACACGGCATCTCTCACCTGACAATATCCACTGCGAGGCACCATGAGCGCACAGCCGCTCAACGCCCCATCGTGTTCGCTAAGGGGGCAGTCAGGGCGGGGGGAGTTTTGACAATGTGTGAGCGGCAATTTTTGAATCGATCAGACACATGCGCCGCCATGTGATGCCTGGTGCTATGGGCCTCAGACAGCTGTTTGTAGTCACCCCCATTGCGCCCGACGAGGCCTGACATGCATACGAGGAACACCTAGAATGGCGAGAGTCGGGTCGGCGGCAGCGGCAGCAGCGTACTGCAGCCGGAGCCTTCTGCTTGGCACCGGCACGCATGAACTTCGATATCGTAGCCGCTGCAACGGCGGGCGCGGCACTGGGGCCCTTCCGCTTGAACCGGCTGCCTTCTCTCCCTGAACACACATCCTCAGGCTGCAGCTCTGTTGACTTTGCAATAACAAAGGCCGAGAATGGTGCGTGTACGGCGCACACCACACAGGGACAGGAGTAGCCCCACAGCCATGCATGTGCGGGCCTGCCGTGGGTATATGTATACAATTACATGTGCGGTGCGTGGGGTCCCTACGCAGGTGACAGTGGGTCTGCCTTCGCGGCGAAGTTCATGTCACACTGCTCAGAAATGGAAATTTGCAGCGGTGGTAAACAAGCAAGCCCAGATCCGAAGGGGGGGGGTTCTTGCCTGGCTGTATCACATCGTGGGTCGCCTGCTTGTTCTTGGGGATGGCCTGAGTCGGCCTATTGCTACGCGATGGATCCATCATCTGCATGTGCACGAGCATGGCCTGTTCATATTACAAGATTATCCCCGTATGTCGAACGGCTCGACAGGTCGCATGTTCAATCAGATGCTGATGCAGACCTCCGAGGAAAATGAAGGCGCAGCAGAATTCCAACGTGTACATTGGGATTGAGATGGCGTGGGGGAATTGTAGGTGCAGCACCGCGCGTGGGGATGTGGTGCACGCCTTAAGGCACCCACAGGCTGAACTGTTCCTACGCAGAAAAGTGCTGACCAGATGTATCAGGAAATGGATAATTTCAAACAGCGACTGCGTGAACCACGACCCAGGCCAGATAGCCGCCAGCGATTGACCGGTACCGCATCCGCAGCGAGACAGGCGTGCATGCTTTGGCCTATTTCAGAGGTTCGTCGCCTGACATACCACGCCAAACAAATATACTGTGAAACTGTAACACCTGGAATCTGATTTCATGCAAAGTTATTACGAGAGATTTGAAGAGCGCAAAGCTGGCGAGCGAGCGATCTCGGTCGACCCGACAGCACACACGCCACGCACATGCTACTGAACGCAGGAAACCATAACGTACGATTGATCATGAAATATGATTCATGCCAGTGTTTGCGCACCGATATTGACACGTGGTCGTCCGCAGTGCTTCCGAGACTCGCCTGCAGCGCCACCTGGCCTGAGTTTAGCGATCATACACTTGAAGAGCAGCTCGTCTGCAGTCGACGGTGCAGGTGCAGCTTATTTGAGTCTAGTGCTGGCTCCGAAGGGATGACCACTGCATACCGACTGATGAGCTGTCGCGGTGCAGGCTCGCTCATGCATGCTTGACACAAAAAACGTACGTCTGCTCGAGTGACTTCTTCGGGCAGGCCGAACCAGCGCGAGTGGCGACAGATCTTAGCACTGTTTCGATATCCATGCTCGAAGTGATGAAGCTGAGGACCTTCGCCGCGGACCCATGCAGACAACGGCAGGATAGTTCAAGATTCGCACAGAGCTGCGTGAGATGAGATGCAAGGCACAGCGTCCTCCGAAGTGACGGCTGAGACCGCTTGTCAGCCAGAACAATGAGCATTGCATCTATTCTCCATTGAGCTGTACGAATCTGTATGGTACTCGGCAGTGAAGTTCGAAACAAGACCAGGTTTGCATGCCAGCAACAATCACAAATCACCAGGCACAGGCACTGAATGAAGTGAGCGTGCAAAACTCAATGCACTCACCGTGTAGCTGCGACGGGTGAAGAGTTCGCTTGCGTGTTGGCACAACTGCCGATGTGTTTATAGGCTATGAAAGACACATAGAGGATGTGACACAAGACCACCACTCCGACAACAACCAATCAGACTGCAGTTTTTTCCTCCACTTGAGTCAGTCAGCCAAATGCTTCTGCGTTATCTCAGTTTGAGTGCAGCTCGGTTCCGAAAGCAAATTCAAGGTTGACCAGAATGGATTGGTTGTGTGTACAGAGAATCATGTGGTTGTGCTGAAACGAAGTTGTCTCAAAGAAGCAGAGGAAATGTGAAAGGTGTTCACACTCAAGCGAGTCTATTTACAGCAGGACTTCCTGGCACCTCAGCAGGCCACTAAGCATAAGAAAGACATCACAACCTCCCACCCCTTGAGGATGCTGTGGCTCAGCAGGAAAGAGCAGCCGCACGGGGACCCGGCGCATCGCATGTTGGCTGGGCAGGGCAGCCGCTTCAGCCGCATGCTCGCAGCCTGCGCCCATTGGCATCTCAGGCCTCCAGGGCGCGCTAGATCTGCCCCCCGCGCGTCAGCAGCACCACCTGCATGCATGAAGCCCCGCTGAGATGGGGCCATGGATCAAGCTCCCATCGGCTGCTGAATGCTGCTTGGCCAGTGAAAGCCAGCAGCTTGCAACGGTCATCACAAGCGTCAGCAAGGAAGGACAAACCTCACACACACATATGGTGCAACTGAAGGCAGGGCAACAGTTCAATGCAGAGACAACGATCCACGCAGACGTGCTGCTCTTGCTGCCCGGACAATGCCGCGTAGTTTGAACCCAGCACAAAGCTTCGCCAGTTGTGCCAGACGTGCAGTGTGCACAGACCATGTGTTGTCAACATCATCCCGAGCGCAGGCAGCCAGCCTCACCTTCTGGCCCTTCTTGTTGCGCCTCGACGCCGCCTGCGCATCCGCCCCCGCCCCCTCCCCCGCCTCCACCGCAGCAGCCGGGGCCGGCGACGGCCGCCCGGCACCCCAGGCCCCCTTTGGAGCCGGGGCCGGAGTCGCGGCCCCTGGCCGCGGCCCCCATGCCCGGGCGTCCGGCGATGTCGCGAGAGCCGCCAGCGCAGCCCCTCCTCCAGAGTCGGCGCTGCCGACGATGGGGCCCGTAGGCGCAGCCAGACCTAGGCGCGCCAGGGTGGCGTATGACGGCCCGACACCGCCGCTGCCGCCGCCGTTGGGCTGCCGCAGAGCCTCATCAAGCGCCTGCTGCATCGCGGTCGCCTCCTCGAGCTCCCCAGCCGTCATTCCAGCCTGCACTGCGGCATACTGATGCCAGTATAACCACCCGTGGCTAGAGGTGGTAATGTTCTGGTGATCAAACCAGCGCTCGTGCCGGGCTGCACTGATGGCTGCAGCGCTTGGCGCACGCCCAAGCGCACAGCCGGTAGCAGCTGCGCATGCCGTGCCGTCATGGCGACCGCCCTGGCTGCAAGCTCTTTGCTTCAGGATCCAGCATGTGTTTCTTGAAGAGGCCGGTAGCCGCCAGAGAAAAGCACAAGCACAGCAATGCCACCATACGCTGTCACATGGCACGTCCGTCCCCTGCACTCGTCAGCACCGGTGCCAGCATGTGTAAACCAATTTGACCGCGTGCGACTGCCACGCAAGCAGCTTGTGTACACGCACGCATGCATGGCAAATCCGTGGGACCGCAGCGGATTGTGCCGATGGAGAGCACACCTCGTGTGGCAGCGGCATCGCCCCGAGCTCGCTCATATCGAACTTCCGCTGCCGCTCCGCCTCTGCAGCCGCAGCCGCCGCGCGCGCCGTCTCGCGCTTCTCGCGCTGACGCTCCCGCGCGCGCCGCACCGCGCGGTCCGCCAGCTCCCCGCGGAACGGCGCCAGCGCAACCTCCGGCAGCAGCGGCGCGAGGTCGACCTCAACGAGGCGGAACTCCGCGGTGAGGGGCACGTGCGCCAATGGCTGGAGGGCGCGCCGGGTGGCGGTGGTCTGCGCGAGCGTCTCGACCTCGACGACCGCGGCCCGCAGCACCGGCGGGAAGTGCTCGAACGACTTGTAGTGGTTCAGCATCGTTCGAATCTGCACGGCGTGCGACGCACAACATGACATTCATGCATGTAGTCACATTGGCAACGGCCCGGTCCCACAACATCTGGAAGATGAGACTGTGCACATCAGCCAACAGAAGGGAACGCCGGCCATTTACATGTGGACATGCAGTTGCGAGTGTGCACAAGTGGCACGCATGGCCCACATGCATGGTGTAGAGGTGTGCGCACATTGATCGGGTGCAGGAACAGCCACTGCCCGTCCTCCGCCTGGTACATGTAAAAGTCGCCCGCATTCACCTGGTTGACAGACAGGCCGGTGTTGGGCGAGGTGCCCAGCAGCCGCATGCTCTCCTCAACAGAGCCCGCGCCTGGCAACGGCGCACCGACGGGCATACTGGACGCCGTGCCGTCGTCTGTGCTTGACCGCCCCGCCGCCGGCGCCTCCTGAAGCTCGCTATCGTCGAGGTCAAACTGCAGCGGCCCGGCGGGGTCTTCTGCTCTGCCGTCATCCGACGCATCATCCGACGCGCGGCCCCCCCACGCCCCATGCGGCCGCGCATCCCCCGCGCTAGAGTCCTCAGTCAGCTGCGGGAAGACCTCGTTGCGAGCGGCCGCGACCTGCTGTGCGCGGCGTGACTCCTCCTCTGCCTCCGCAGCGCGCGCAGCACGCGTGCGCTCGTCGGCCATCTGCACCTCGAACACGTCTCGCACGGATAGCTCGGCCTCGGCGCCGGCGGCGCGTGCGCCGGAGTCGACGGTCGTGTCGCCGACCACGGCGCTCGCAGAGCGCGCTTCCAGCCGGCGCACCGTCCACACACGCGCCTGCGCGGCGAGCAGGTCCATGCTTTTGAATAGGCTCGGCCCCTCGACCTCGGCCTCGAGGCCGCCCCCGGCGACGATGATGGCGGCGTAGTGCGCAAGCTCCGTCGCGGCGCTGCGCAGCGTCGGCAGCGCGTCCGCGACCTCGACAAACTTGGCGTACTTGTGCGTCGCGAGCGGGGCGGCCGCGGCGGCGGCGCGCGCGGCGCGTGCGTCCGCTGCGGCCGGCCGCGCCGGTGCGGCCGGGGGCGCAACCGGATCCGGGATGATGCTGTCGCGTGCACGGCGGAGCAGCACGAGCGACACCGTTTCCCCGGGGGCCGGCGGCGGCGCCACAGCACGCACCGACACGAGGCGGAGGTCGCGGGCGGACACAGGGGTGAAGCACAGGGGGCACAGCGCAGCGCACGTGAAGTTCTCGCCGCCCGCGTCAAGCATGCAGTGCACGATCGCCGGGAGGGAGAATATGTGGCCACAGGCGGTCACGACGGGCACGGTCGGCGGCGTCTCCAGGGTGATCGGGCACTGCAGCTCCACGTCCTGGGAGACCTCGACCTGCGATGCAGCCCGTGGGTCAGAGCCAGCTCTGCTGAGGATTAAGATTGTAATAACTGGCACACATATACACAGATGAGGGAGTTTCGAGGACAGGGAGCACTGTTGCATACACCTTACCGGTGGACGATGCGGTGTCGAGCGAGCATGATGGGGGCCCTGGAAGAGGGGGTCTTGTCGGCGGAGGGCGTGCATGCTGCAGGAACTGCCGTGTCCATGTTGTAGTTGTCGTGGTCATGTGTACCGTGCATGGTGCCATGCGGTTTGAGCTGTGCACTGTGTGTGTGTGTGTGTGTGTGAGCGCGCAAGGAAGTGTGCAGCAGGCACCGTATACTCAGCCACCGCCCATAGCTGGCGATAGAGACACGTGCCCAAGCCACATGTGCCTCTGAGCGAAATGCTGAGTGTTTTCTGTCGGATACATGACAGGTGAAAGAAAGATGAAAATGACACGGGGGGGTTCTTGACTGGCGAGACTGCCCCGCCAAGATGGAGAAGAAGCAATAAAAAACATGTACCCATGCATCAGTCTATGCCATGGCATGCTGGCTGCTGCACGGGTGCCAAGAAAACGACAAATCCCTAGCGAAAGGGCCTGCATACTTGCGACATCATACACGATCATACATCGGCGGAGGGCAGCATCAGCACGGCCGTTGCAGTTGACCAGGTAGATTTGCTGCCTGCTGTTGCACGGCAGATAGAGCCGTGGGGGGGGGGGGGGGGGGGGGCACCTGGAGGACATCGTCCCAGTCAAACATCGCATCTGCGTCCGCGGCATGCTTGCCGGCATCCACCGCATCGCTAACGACGAAGCGGTAGCTCGCCTGGAGGAAGTTCTCCTTCTTGAAGGGCTTGCGGGGGGGCGCGTACCGGGGAGGCCCGCGGCCGCGGTTCCGCCGGGAGCCACCCCGGCCACTCTGGCCGGCAGGATAAGCTGGGAGCTCTTCGCGGTACTTGAACCCGAGCAGCTGGTTGGCATCTGAGGGGCTCCGACTGACCGGATAGTCGCCTTCGTGCTCCCATCGGTTGGTCCCTGGGCCTGACCTTCGCGAGTTCTTACGCCCACGATCGCCCCTCACTGCAGGAGACCTCCCCCCTCCATCAGACTGGTTTGGGGCGATCTCGCCAACTGGCTTCCGTCCTCCCCTGCCCTGTCGACGGTCGTTTGCTCTGCAGCCAGCACACAGAGACTTAATTACATTGCGAACCTCATACTCATGCAGCCAGTATATGCCAGGAAAAGGAGATTGTGCACACAGTGTGGTCTTCTCATGGCATGCTAAGAGTGTTTGCAGCAATTCGAGACGGAGCCACCCGAAGCACGGAGATTACACAAAGAGGTAGACATATGCACGCCTGAATGACTTAGATCGCTCATTAGGAGCTGCTGGCGCAGCCATTGCTACCTGGGAGTCTCGCGGTGTCCCACTGCTTGCGTTCTTCGCCCGCTGGGACCCCTTGCCTGAACACAAATCAGCGCTTGCTTGAGCTACTTTAGGTCTACCTTTGGCGTGCGCCCATGCTTCCAGGCACAGAGTGGGATCATCGACGGGGCAGGAGGCATCGCAAGGCACATTTACCGCCATAGATGTAGCGTAAACAGCGTGCAGCTGCATGAGGACGCCATATACACCAGAGATTTCGTTTTTATTTGGCCTGAGCTCGTTCCTCTTCCATTCGGCACTCGGAGGACCATAATGGATCAGAGCCACCCAACACGGTCGTGAGCACTAGGCAAGCACACATGTAAGGAAAATCCGCACGTCCTGGAGTAAACTCCTTGGCGCTGGGGTCCAATACGTGCGGTGGTGTGTGGTGCAAGCCATGGCTGGTTGATCGCTGTGACTCTGATCTCGGCTGAATCTCCTCGTGTTGGGCAGAGCTGATAGGCGACGATTTCATCAAGAGTTTAAGAACAGTATGAACGCGGTGCGTGACGTCACGCACGGGCCCTGTAACAGGATACGCAGGACTGCAGGTAGCTGTCTCGTGGTTCACAGTCGAATTCAACGACTGTTGTTGATGAAGGTAACCCAGATGGACAGCCTCGAGTCTGATTGAGCTACAAATCTTGCAAAGCTCCTCCCGGATTCTGCTCACCTGCATGGCTGGTGCGGAGCTCCGGAGAGGCACATGCCCCATGTGGGGAAAGTGACCAAGAAGCCACGACACAGCCGGTGCACCGGCAACGCGCAACGCCTCACAGGAACACCACGACTGGTGCACGTGCCCCTCACTTCGTGAATGGAACTGTTTCATGGACTGTGCTGTGATTACAGGATTATCCGCCAGAACGTGTATATCTCGATTACAGAAGCGCAAGCCACACGCGGCAGTTACTCGGGCACAATCGAATACACGACCTCGCACCCCGCCGTCCATGCAAGATTTCCAGCCCAAAATAACATCGCCATGGTGATTACATGCGGAGATATCATGACTGGTACTATTTGATTGCGCTGAGCCTGTCTATCAAGGCTGCTGCAGCCTTGGCCACTGCTCAGGTACATCAGGAGCCTCCATTCTTGGCTAGCAGAGCGGCTCCGTAACAGGCTTCACCTACACACAACACAATTGCTACGTGGTCGTAAGGTGCAGCAATTACCAATTGTGCTTGTGAGATGTTCAATTGGAACGCGTTGCTATCCAGCACGAGTTTCATGGGGATCCTGCGTCACAGCTTGGAATTATGGGCACCTCCCATTAGCAGAGCGCACCGTTCGGCGAAGGCTCCACAGGAACACCCAGCCTTCGCTGCCGGATTCGGTTCCACGTTTCATTCGCAGCACCTCCTCCAGCCGTGAGAACCCTGCTCACCTGGGACGCCCCAAGTTCGTGCAGCCTGTCATACGCCTCCGACTCGATCCGTGCAATGCTCTCCAGCAAGCCTGTACACAGCAACACAACAGTCAAACTCAACTCAACTGCATGTCAAATGATGTATCACCGGCTCAACACGTCACTGCCCAGGTGAGTCAGCATGTCACCAGGGAGATTGGAAGTCAAGGCCACATTCTCCGACAAGCTTGCCACCCAAGATCACACTTGCAGCGATACAGGCTAGCCAAGCGGGGTCGTTGTAAGCAAACAGCTAGAGGCCCGATGATGCCGGCGGTCGGGACTCATCTCTATGACACGATGCATCTATGCCCTTGCATCGCGTCGCACATGCAATCGACCCCGCCTTCCACGGCAATGGGCGACCATGGCCTCGAACACCAGCACACACCTGCACGGCCATGCATTGTATATACATGCACCCGCCCACGAACATCTCAGTGACACCTCGCATGCTAAAGCTACAGAAAACAAAGAGTTTGCACAGGCTCACTAGATAAAAACGATTCAAAATTCGCACAGTCCGCTCGATCGATCGCACGTGTTCACCACCCATGCGGGAGTGGAAGGCAGCGGGGCGTGCCATGCAGGAACGCGGCGTCGCTGTCCGGCCGTGGGGCCGCGCATGGAGCGAGCTCTGGGTCGGCGACCGGGAAGCGCTCGCCGGGGCGCGGCAGCGGGTAGTACCGCAGCGGGCTCTCCGCCTCGGCGTCGATGTCCGCCGAGAGCGCCGCAAGCTCGCCCGCGGAGAAGAACTGCGCGAGCGCCTCGCCGCCAGTGTTGGACGCGCCGCCGACAAGCCAGCCCATGCCTGCACCGCGCCACAGAGTCGCCCTACTGCAGCGTACAGACAGCGCACCCTCGGCCCGTAGATGTGCAGACCCGGGGTGCAGTCCAAGAGCATGCATGCGCGTGAGGCGCGCACATGTACGTGCCGTTGCGCATGGTAACTGCCCCGCAACCAACAAGAAGGCGGTTCACGCCGCTGTCCTGGTGTACGCATGGAAGCAGCGCAGATGCGAGCGGGCCGAGCACGATCGCTTGAGGTCGGACCATCACGGGATCTTTCCGTGTCTCAATTTGAAGAATCAGGCGGGGAGCGCACCGAGGCGGTGGCTGTAGATGCCGTAGCGGCCGTCGTCCACGGCGTGCGTGCTGAGCAGCTTGATCGCGAGGGTCGAGCCGAGGCTCGTGACGGCGTCGCCGGGCGCCGCCGCGCCGGCCGCGAGGAACGCCGCGATGCTGTCCGTCGTCCCGGCGGCCACCTCGCACGTCTGAGACAGGCCCGTCGCCGCGGCTGCGCGGCCGCACACCGGCGCGAGCGCCGCGCCCGGCTGCAGGACCGTCGCCGGGAGGGCAGCGGAGAAGGCGTGGCCGCGGAGGCCCGGCAGGAAGTCGAGCGCGTAGACGTCGAAGCCGAGCTTGAGGGCGTTGTTCCAGTCGGTGGTGTTGCGCTCATCTGCGCACGCATGGGCTTCATGCGCCACTCCGCACACTGGCTGGTAAAGTAAAGTAAATCTAAATTTACTGAGCCGTATCCTATTGGACATCGACAACTCTGAGTTAACGGGACCACATATGCCGAAGGAGTAAACCACCTGGAAACCCCCCTCAGACGACCGTACGCAACTCACAGAGCCTCCTGCTGTGCTAAGCGAGGTGGTCACGTACGGCCGTTTCGATTCCCTGAAGCGCACGCAGAATCGAACCCACGACCTCCTGAAACGGAGGGGGTAGCTTTCAATCCGTCCTCAACCCATTGGACAAAATTGGTTTGTCAAGCCACGCTTGGCCAGAGCACGATCGGCATGTTGGTGGGATCTGAGGGGTCGAAGCCGTATGCGGCAGCCCAGGAACAGCGCAAACGCTACTTAGGCACAATGCGGGGCGTGTCGCTGGAGCGAGCTTGCGCAGGGACAGCTCATGCACTGCTTGGGGCCGAGCTTCAGCACAGCTGCTCCTGGGACCGGGCGTTGTGAGCTAAGGCTGCCGGTGGGCAGCGTCTTCTATCTCACCAATGCCACCGGCAGATGCTATGCGCTGCATGGAGCCGCAGTCCGCGGTGCGCACCGGTGAGGAGCGATGCGAGCCAGTCAGCTTGGTGCAGGAGGCGAGGCGTGGCGCCTGCGGCGGAGTGGTGCGCCAGGCGGCCGTCCAGGTGCCACGTCAGCAGCTTGCTCAGGGACGACGTGGCAGCTGCGCTTGCGTGGCCCTCTGGCACAAGGCCCTGCATGCACCTGCGTCGATGCATGAAGCTGCCGTCTGGACGCTGTTGCGTCAAAGGTGACCTGGAAATAGGGGTAACAAGAACGGAAATGTGACCTCATTAGATTGGCATTGGCAACTCTCCCGCAGGCGATCTGTTTCACAAAGGGATCGTGCTGACTGATTGTGCCTGGTTGTGCATGCACACACAAAACACAGGAACGAAATGCCCCCGACATCCGGGACTGATGTGGGACTGGCTGAACATATGGGGCCAATGCAAGGAACTGGGTGATTGGCTTTTCGAACTGATCATGGTAGTGGCTACTGCTTGGGCATGAACCACCTCACCACAGCATGCAATGCAGCCTTCAGCACACCTGATCTACTTTACCTGCGGCAATGGCATTCGACGACTGCCTATGCACCTAGCTAGACGCAGCGCTACCACAAGAGGCCTATTGAATTCCATCAGGTACATATGTGCAGCAAACATTGAAGTGTGACGAGCTTCGGCTGACAATATTAGTGCAAGGGGAGCGATGGAAGCATGGGGGTCCAGGAGCCATGCTGCCGACTCCTCCTGACGTACAGCCGCGAGCTCTGGGAGAGCACCTTTGCAGCTGTGACGCTTGCTTGTGGCTGTACCTCGTTGTAAAGCTTGGCATTTTCGAGGACTGATCCGGTGTTGGCATCCAGGAGAATTGCTGTGGCAGATGTACCATCGAAAGCAAGCCGCCTGGCTTCTCGCTTCAGCTCAGCTGGGATCTGGTCCAGCAGGTCCATGAGTGCCCTGTACTGACGGACAGGTCAATTGCAGGGATTTTTTTGCTGAGGGCATCATCGTGGGTCAGAGACGTGTGTATGAGAGGCTGCAACGTTTGGGGCATGCTGCTCAGTCAAGGGGTTCTGTTGCTGTACTGACACCTCTCAAGTGGACTGCTGCATCGTACGCTTCCCATTTTCCGGTCAGACAAGAGTTACCAGTCTGCTTGTAGCTTGCTCGCGCCGTCGCGATCTCGGCCCCGTCCTCTGCACAGCTCAGAAATGTGAACCGGCTTGGCCGTGGTGTACTGTAATGCGAAGAGTAGGAAACATCTGCGTGCTTGACAACGTGGTGACCGTACCGTCTATAACACACAGTCGAGCCCCAGACGTGCCAAAGTCAATACCAATGTAGCTTTCAGATGCTTGGCACTTGCCGTGCGTGCGGGAGTGCGCCATATCAACGGGCTGGCATGCACGCGCATCAGCTCTCTGCGCCCGCGTGAACCCAAAAGCACGGTGTAAGCTCCCTTCTGGTGCTCCGTTGTAGGTCTTCATGGGCTTTGATGCTACTTCGCAGTTGTCCGCTGTGGAACAGCAAGCCAGATTCAATCAGCCTGCTCTCCTGACGAGGGCAGGTCAGAATTCGAAGTGCATGCCCCTGCCTAGATTGGATATCCTGTTGTAAACAGTTTGTGGACGTGGCAGGTTGGGGGCGGACATCCCTTCATACACTAGTACAGTGCGTGTCCTCGACATTCAGGTGTGAGCAGCGGAAATGTGTACAGCTAATTTACATAAATGACAACGTGGCTCAACCTTGTGAATGCAACTGGTAGGAGGGTATCAGGACGGAGCCTTGCCATCAATACTTTTCAAGGCGATGGCCTGGACAAGTGGTGTTGGGGACTCACCCTGCCTTCGCGGATTCCATATGTGGAATCAAGACATGGCAGACTCGGCAAAGCTGAATCCCGTGTGACAATTTCCAAACGTAGGATGTCTATCAATCATGGTGACAGATTGTTACACAGCCTCATAATGGATCCCAAACGCAGGATCATTGTGAGCGTGTACAGCATGCCAAAGCACAGCTCCGGGCATATAACTTAAGGCCAGTCCACATTTGAAAATCACCGACTGACATGCTGCGTTTGGCATGATCACTGCCCTGTGCCGGGCTTGCTTCCTCACTGCCGTGCAATGTCCGAGCCCTGAAAAGCATGCTCACATGAGCAAGGCGGCATGCCAGCTATACCCAGACGACGGCTTGCTAAAAGATCATAGTTTGTGCTAGAATTCCTGACCCACTACTTCCTGGGCGACGTCCCACCTCTTACTCAGAAGGTACATCAGTAGGGAAGAGCTGCACTGGAGGCAGGTGCAACACGATTGAGCATGTGCTTGACGACTGGCAGGTCCAGTACCCGCGAGACATACGGCACACTCCGTGCATACTGCAACACTGTGGGAATGAAGGCTGCAAATAACCGCCAGAACCCATACCCTTGCACAACCAGTCCCACTAACGCCCAACCAATGATGATCAGTCCTGTGCCCCCCAAAAAGCAAGCGGAGCCTATTCTATGCTTCTTCTTGGTGAAAAACTTGATTGTTGACGGTATGCCGATCGTAAGTGTAATCCCCGAGAGAAACATGATATTCCCCAGTGCCATTAGGGCCTTGTCAAGAAACATCAGAATACCTGCACTAACACCTGAGTTTCCACAAGAGCGAGAAGCCGGCGGATATAAAAGATTGGTGTTCTCCTACAACGAAAGGGCTGCCGGGCCTGAAATTTCATTGCTGCCCTTCGAAGTCGCACCTACGAAGCTGAAGAATACTCCAAGGCCCGATAAGCCCACACCAATAGTTCGTGGGTCATTAAAGTTGATCATTCCCGAGAGAAGTTCTGGAACGCCGGTGTAGCGATCAGCGAGCTTGCTTCAGGACACGCGCGGGAGCAACGAGCCTACCAAATAGTGCGTGCGTGAAACAATACGGCGCCGCACCTAACCAGGCATCATAAAGTTAAAGTCTACCTGCGACTTTGAACTTGAAAGGAAAGCGTTGCCGCTGTATCGGTCACTTAACGTTAGACTCGATTAGCATCAGTTGATGTGTGCCAGCGCTACAAATGCTGCGAGCTTCAACTGCACGATAAAACAAGGACGTGTCTGCACGATGACATAGGCCAATGTGCTGATCATTGATCAACCCGGCTCTCCGGCAAGAAACCCAGGCAACTGCATACAGCATTCACGTCACCTTCGCCACGGTGTTTTACACTGTGTGGAAGCGGCTGGACCGCACGCAGCAAGGGGCACATAGGCCCCGATTGAACTTGAAATCTATAATAACAATTATTGTGATCTCTGGTGTCCACAGGCCAGGCCATATCCGCGAATTGGGAAAGGCAAACACACTTGTGAAGGTAGTGTTGGTGCTTCCCGTTCGGAATCAAAGTCCTGGGCGCGATTAGCGCAATCCTACCGCAAACACCCGTCGTATAGATACTGGTGTTTTGTCGTGGGTGGCTTCTTCGCAGCGACTCTGGCCTGAGTTGGCGTACATGACCAGAGTGTAGACGAGGACATGGCATGCTTCCACGACCTCGACGATGATCTCATCTGCGACATCATCAGCCGCACATCAATTCTTGACGTACCAACGCTACGCTCGGTGTGCAAGCGTTGGGAACGCATCTGCAATGGTGCACAGGTGCGCCAGATTCACGGCCTGACACGTCAGTGCCCAATGCAAGCATTGCTGTAGGGACGGCTCGACTTCACCGCTGATGTTCAACGACCACATATCGTAAAGGGCTAAATTTTGTAAATACGTCCAGTGAGCGTACTTCATGTGAGCGCAAAGACGAACACATTCAGAGTCTGCAGACGTTTCTGTTGCAGCGCCTACTCACACCGTGTAATTTGGTGCATACAGGTTACAGAGAAAGCGTTTCTGCGGACTTGGGGGCTGGCGACGGTAGACCCTTGGTTCTCCACTGAAGAGCTCCTATCACTGCGTCCCAAGACTTTTGTGACAGTCCATCGGCTGAAACGAGGCGAAACAATGGAATCGCTGGCTGTTCGCTACGGATCTTCAGATCAAATACGTGTCCTCAATAACCTCCTCTCAGAAAGAGCCCTGACCGCCCACACCTCTGTTTACGTTCCTCTCCCCGAGACAGATGCTGACTCACTAGCAGGCAAGCACCTCCGACGGGTCGTGACTGGAGCTCTCAGCCGTGTCCTGCCCGTACGCTTTCCCCCGTCGGTGCCTTTGCATGTGCTCCATTTCACTGAAATCTCGTCAAATCTGGGACTGCGTGCCGAGGGGCATTGCTGCCTTTCCCCTCCAAACCTGACAATGACTGCCATCCGCCGCGTCTTGGCTGCAGGTTGTCTGTGACGATCCGGCTTTGTTGCCTGGAGTGGACATCACAATGAAAGCCACCCGCCCGTCTGGCGGCATGCGAGCCCTACAGACCCGCCTGCTGGCGGAGGAGGAGGCGGTGCCCACGGCTGCAGCCCGATATTACCTCACAGAAACTGATGGTGACGTCCGTGCAGCCAAGGCCATGCTTCGTGCGCCACCCCTCTCCCTGGGCCCCCCTGCTGCGTGGCCAGCCTCCCCGCGGCCACACCGGCAACTCACCTCAGCCTCCCGGAGTGCCTGGCGGCGGCTGTTTGCGTGTTGCAGCACACCACACCATTGAGTGGCTGCCGGTGTGTTTCTCGGAGACGTCCGGCTAACAATCGCCACAACGCCTGTTGAGAATGCTTGACATATTCTCTCTTCAATGCCATGGAAGTTTGAGTAACGAAGGTGCCGAATAAGGGCAGCAGCCCCCAGGCTGAACCAGGGTAGCAGCCCCCAGGCTGCATCCCATCACCGCGTCCGACGCAGGCTGATGGCGTGCAGGCGACGACATGGCTTGGGAGGACTCGGCGGAGGGGCGCCACATGCTTGACCTGTACGACCGCCAGCGACGGGGCTTCCTGCAGCAGAGCTGCCTCTTCGTCGAGGCCCTCTTCATCATTGGTGCCGGCTGCTTGCCATGCTGCTGTCACGTGTTGAAGGGATGAGCCGTCATTCAAGCCCGCGTCATCCAGCCATGCCAAGTTGTTTGGTCGTTTAGGCTAGACGACGGGCCTGTGAGCCTCCAACAGATGCATGTGGCGTGGCGACTGTGTCGTTGTTTCAGGAGGCCACGGGCGAGCTGCCATGGCAGCCATATGCTCTGGCTGTCACAGATTCTATGCTGCTTGAGTTCGTCCACTCTGTCTTTTTGGATTTGTACGGGATACAGCAATGCAGGGATTCCGTTTTGAGGACACGGGGCGTGTTTGCTGGGATCAGGCTGCCTGTCAATCTGCGGCTAGAGCCAGCGTTCTGCATCAGGTGGCAATGGATTAAAAATATGTTGATGTCTGCCTAGTCGTGGGGTATGTGAATGCCGGGTGCAGCAGACTCTTCATATTAACGGCCCTGGCTGTCAAACACAGTCTGGGTGCAAGTCCTTGTGGTGCCGAGCAGGGACGTGTGACACCGGCCATCCATTGAACGCTCTGCCTCTGCGATGGCCAGATTTCTTGTAATTGTTTACTCTTTTCTCACACTCATGTTTGACCAGCGTGACCGGAGGTCATTGTCCGTCATACAGCGTCCACTGGAGTGTGCTGCTGTTGTACAGCTTCACGCCAGCACCTTTTCTGCCCTGGGCTCTGGTTGGCCACCACCTGAGAGTCCCCGGCTGGTTCGGTCCCGGGTATGGCCGCACATTGGGCTTGCCCCCCACTCCATCCCATCCCGACCTGCTTGTGCGCAGGCGCTTGTGGACCCAGTACCATCGCTGGCTCGTGCGCTGTGGCATTGCCTGCCGGATTGCACGCTGTCCCCTATCATTGCTTGTCCTGCAAAATTCGGCCGTCGCAGTATTGTCCTGGACAGCTTGTCCAGCATCAACCCTGAAACACAGCTGGCCCCTGACCCAGTGTGTGTCCTCACAAAGGCTGTCCTCCTGTTGCGCCCCAGCGGTGTAGCGGACGTCTCAGTTGCAACACCTCCCCAAGGCAGCAATGACATGCAGCTCTGAGAGGGGAACTGTATTGGCAAAGACTGTGGACACTGTGAACACACGGCATATGTGGTCCCATTAACTCGGAGTTGTCAATGTCCAATTGGATACGGCTCAGTAAATTCAGATTTACTTTACTTCACTGTGTCTACATGTGCACTGCAGTCTACCATGGTGGGTGTGGCACAATTGGTGTGGTAATCTGCCAGGTTTATAAATGTTTAGGTCCTCTCAGCCCCAGCTTGGACAACAGTCCACTGACCATGGGAGTCTGTATTCGGGCATTGGCACTGAGATGTGTATTTCGGGGATGTCCGAAATTCTGACTCGGTGCTGATCCTTCTGGCGCAGAGGACCGAGAGCAATGCATATGCAGGCGTGCAGGCGCATGAGGTGTTTTTGGAAGCCAGTAATCACGACGGGGCGCAGCGCGCAGCATAGACGAAACGTAAGTGAGATGAATACGGCTGGAACACGATAAAGCGCCTCCGAGAATGTGATGTTGAGTGATAACGGTTAACTTTACGGGTTTCACGGCCTTCACTCTAGAACTGGATCATGTCCACGTACACTGCTGCACATGTACATGGGATCTCAAAGGACACACGCCTGCATGCACGCGATCGCACGACATTCAGACCAACTGCATTTTATCTGACATAGCCAAGGTCGGAGTTCGAGAAATGCACTAGCTGCTGATCATCAGTTCATGAACTCCCCTGCAGACGAGGCGGGGAATAGCTGCAGCCGCCCGCAACAATTTGTATCGATACATCATGGATGCATTGGGTCTCCACACGGAAACTGCACTGCTGATGGCAGGATCATAATGCTAGTCTTCCCCATGCCAGCTGCTGTGCGGGGTGGGGGGTGGTGCACCTAGCTATAGCCTGGGTGCTGTCCACGCGTACGGTTCATGATCAGCTGACGAGTCGTTTCTACTCATGGCCGATGCTCCAGCACTTCCAGATGAGGACTCATGAGGATCCAGTCACTGCACTGCACCGACCTGCGCGGTCCAAGCAGGTGACTTGGACAAGATGCCTATACTCTACCAAGCATGCGAGACCTGGCCACCCATGGGTGACGGCATGTTCGCCGTTGTCGACGACAGTCCGGACAGAATTGCTCCGAAGGATGATGTGGTACC
Source organism: Ulva prolifera (assembly GCA_023078555.1). Classification (NCBI taxonomy): domain Eukaryota; kingdom Viridiplantae; phylum Chlorophyta; class Ulvophyceae; order Ulvales; family Ulvaceae; genus Ulva; species Ulva prolifera. The sequence continues at coordinate 9,135,570 of CM041196.1, forward strand.
AAGCACCAGGAGTTGCATGCAGCATTGCATACAGAAACCCGATTTCGACCGCGCAGCTTAACTCCCGACGAGAATGCTGCGGCTGTCCAAGCTTGACGGCTTGTGCTCGAAATCGGTGCTCAGATGCTCCTCGACCTGCTCCTCCGACGAGTCTGACTCATGCACGCTGTCCTGCAAGAACCTGTCCGTAGTTTAAGAGCTGTCCTCTATCGATGTTGTAGAGCGGGTAGAGCGGTAAAGCGTGACGGGAGTTGAAAGCAACCATCATGAACGCGGCCGCACAGATGCGTCTTGCGTTGGCTGCATGCTTTCAATGCATGCCCATGCGGACCGTTTCATATCCGCCACACCGGCCGGGCAATGATCAACGTAAATGTACTCTGTCAGACCTGTTCGAAAGTGACGAGTTGCCCCCTTGAGAACGACCGCATGCGCGTGTCTGGCGTTCTTTGAGATTTTAGGCCTGCCAGAGCACTATATAGTTTACTCGACACCAATCGCCTGCTCTATAAAGCATTGACCATTTTTACTTGTGTAGCCATCACTTTTCCCTGACTCTTCTGGGTTCGAAAGCTCTGGGGAGTGTCCTCAGCGAGACCGTCGACAGCATACAGCTTTACAATTGATGCTCTCAGGAAGGCAGCAGGCATAGCTGTTTAAGCTTTATCCAATGCTTTAATTCTTGTGCCAGCGATGAGTAACGCTGTGGCGAACTGACAGGCTGAGCGTTGCAGTCGCTAAATTGTCCACCGCTTCTCGGCAAGCAATCTCAAACTCAACTTCAGCATTCAGCGAAAAAGGTGCGCAGTTTCTTGCCTGGTTTGGGGCATTCCGTGCACGCTGCTGCAGCTGGCCGAATTATTAGTGTGCGCGGCTGTAGGACGTCTGGCCTGCATACTGTAGTTTCACGACGATCTGCGTGCCGATTCCCCGTATTGTCAATTTCATGGAAGCGAAAATTTCGCCTGCAGGCGCGAGCTCATAGGCGTCCGTGCTTACATCTGAGTTCCCCTCTCCTTGTGGCCTTGTCTGACGTCGTGAGAACGAAATCCAGTGCCATGGTCATTATACCATTTGCGATTCTTCAAAACGGCTTTCCCTTGACAGACGTGCCGAAAAATCGAGCCGGTGTGCTTCGCATGTGAAGCAGCAACGCTGGCACCCCTCCGGCGGGAAAGTCCTTGGCTCATCTCGCATTGCATCAGTCGTTAGTATTGTCGATGGTGTTAGGGACTGCTTTAACATGGATTACGTCTTCTCTGAACTTGTTGACATGTCCGGCTGGACACGTCCGTCTGTTGTCGTCGTACAGTTGGCGTTCCAACCATGCTTCCGCTCGTGCGCTATGTCTCTGACGCCCTCTCAGCTATGACACTCTGCTGCTGCGCAGCCACTTCTTCGCAAGCCCGCTTATCTGCTATGGAAGCTGCTAGTTGACGTTGTCTCCGCGGGGCCTCATGCACCAGCAGAATTTCCAAGCTTTGACTACATCTTCTTTTATCTACGACAGTGTCAATACGTGTTGACGCCTTCGTGACCATGTCAGTCGTTGCGATGTTTCACGTACACGACTGGGCCATGTCCGCGTAAGGCAGGACTCGACTGTTCTTTCGGTGTAAGAAGGCATTTCAGCTTCCTTGCACGGGTATCTCTTGTATCCTTACAAGTGCATTTTGTCGGTTTTTTGTTGCTCAGAGACTGTTGCTTCGATTGAGTGCTCTTGGCACGATGGTTCTGCGTGTACCTCGGGCCTGCAAACCACGTCGGCCATTTGCAATTTGCATTCTTTGTGCCTCTGTGTGGCTTTTGTTATTCTGGCTTCAGAAAACAGAGATTTCGCCTGGTGTTGCATGTCACAGCTGTTTCCGCCTGATCGCAAAAATGCCTGTGTGCAGTCACGTGTGGCCACGAAAACGTTTTATGTTGGCGTTTAACCTCGTCGTCCCGCGTTTACCAAACCAAAACACATTGTTTCAACCGTCATGGTTACTGGCTGCCGCGGCACCGGTAGCAACCACTGGTAACCACATTCGCAGTGATATCCCAAGATCTTGTTCCAACTCATCAAGACGCTTGCCACGCAGCTTCGACATACACGATGGTTCATGTTTATTGGTGTGGCCGCGTGTTGAGATCTCCTTGTATTAAGAAAGACGACCCACGCTTATACCACTTGTCTTGCAAGATCGCACACAAGTATCCTGGACTGCCTGCGCTTGTAGAATTTCCGCTTGTTTGATCATCCCAACACCGCGCCAGCCCAGCCGTGCCAGTTGTCAAGAGCATTGACAGCACAATGCGTCAACACCGGTTCCCCTCGAACTCGGGAATTCTGTCTTTACAACTTCAACGGCAGTCGCTTACGTTGTGTGTGAATGCAGGATTGCAGCCTGGGCAGGTCATTCGCAGCTGCTGATTTGAAGTGTCAAGCCCGGGCTCCCGAGTCCATGGCGCATCGCAATCACCACGCGGATGCGTCGTATGGCGCCGCTGAACTTGACGATACTACTTCTGGTAGCGGGATCGTTCTCGTTGTCCCTCGAGATGCAGATACGGCCGTCCTGCAGGTGAGTCAACTTCCTTGCTAGGCACTTTCTGTCAAACATCCTGGAAGGCGGAGTGCATTCGGTCGCAGTAGCAAGGTGCACCAGCGCACCGGTGCTCTAGCGACGTCACTCCCCAGCTCTCCTCTCCGACTGCCGATTCCCGGAACAACCGACCTGGTTGGATCTGGTTGTTTCCATGCCATGGTGTCATGTTCCTGTTGCATCGTCAAGCATGCCTCATCTTTCCTTTGGAGGGTGTTTCCCTCAATCAGCGGTGCTGTGCAGCTGCTGTGATGTCTGAGTAGTGCCCGTGCAGCTGCTGAGGGGGGCAATCTAAGATCCACATGCTTGCTCTGCAGTCGGAGCTGTCCAAGCTGCCAGGCCTGGAGGGCATCCATACCGAGTTTGTCCGACACGAGGGCTTCTGCATAGCTCAATTTGACAGCCAGGCTGCTGCGAGGCATGCACACGAGACCATCTTGGCTGCCGATAGTCAGGTCTGTCCCCAACACCTGTGCACTTTTTGGCTCTCATGACAGTTGCATACCCTTTTGCGCTCCTGTAACCTGTTACGTCACTTAGCAAAGCATCTGATGGGGAGCTTGTGCGCCTTGTCACTGGTGCTTGGGATGCTGACTGCGCCATGCATGTGCAGCTCGGACCGTATCTGGTACAGTGCTACCATGTGGATCACGGGGCCGCCCAGAGCCACAATGTCTGGGGCGGCCCGAGCGACCACCTCCGCCTCCCGGAAACGCTGTATGAAACTGGGCCGTTGACGCAGAACATGCCGGGCCCGGCCTCCCCGCGGGCGGTGTTCAATGAGCCCGTGTGCCACCCGGCTGAGACTGGGTCGCAGCGGGGGCCTAGTAGCCTGACGAGCACGATGACACCGCACAGCAACAGCACCACCGTTGGCGGCGGCGGCGGCGCAGGCGGGCCCGCAGGGGGCTTCTGGAGCCCCCCGCTGTCGATGACGGGCGGTGCCGGGGCCTCGGCGCCCAACAGCTCAGGCGCCCCCGGAAGCTCCTCGCAGCTCGCGCTGCTGGCGCAGCAGCGTCTGGGGCAGCAGGCGGGCGCCGCGCACCCGCGGTACGACAACACTGCGCAATGCCACCAGCTCGCGCAGATGTTCCAGGGCCTCAGCACATCCCAGGACGAGTACCCGGGAAGTGGTGGGCATCATGACAGCGGCTCGGGCAACCCCGGCGGAGGCGTCCGTGGCCCGCCGTCCCTCCGCACGACCGCCTTCCCCCCCTCCAGCATGCCGTTTGACTCAGACGGTGTCCCGTCAGCGGGCAGTGGCGGCAGCAGCAATTGGCATGGCCGCGTGGCGTGCGGAACGCCGTCCGCGTACCCGACTCCGAACATGCAGCACCCTGGCTTGTCTGGCTCAGGGTACTCCGGCCTGCGCGAGGTCGGCAGCGGGGGCGCGGCACATGCCTACGGCTTGCCGCCGCCGCCGTTTGCCCCACATGGCCAGCGGCTGCCGTCCAGCAACGTCGGCGGGTATCCTCTAGACATTGTCGGCCCGCCGAGCACGGACGAGTTCACGGGGCCGGGGGGGTCCAATAACGGCGGCCCATACGGGTGGCAGGGGCATATGGCAAATTCGCAAGGGGGTGGCGGCGGCGGTGGCAGCGCAGAGCGGTCGCGGCAGCGGCTGTTTGTGGTCGTGAGCAAGAGCGCGACGGAGGAGCAGATTGCGAAGCAGTTCAAGAAGTTCGGGGGCATGGAGTACTGCAACCTGAAGCGCGACAAGCGCACGGGCGCGAGCAAGGGGTACTGCTTTGTGAACTTCTCGACGGTGGAGAGCGCGGCGGCGGCGATGAAGGCCCTCAACGGCATCGAGTTCCCCACAGGCTCCGGCAAAAACCTGCGGGTGCAGCCCCCTCCGCCCCTCGAGTTGCCGAACCTGCGCAGCCTATGGAACTGCCTCCTGTACTGTATGGGGCCAGGCCCGCAGACCAAGTTTGCTGGTGAACCATCCCAGCTGCCCTGCTGTGGACAGCCGTATCGCACTAACCGTATCGCACTTTCCGCCACCTGCACATGCATGCTCTCCTCCCTGGGGTCCAAGTCTGCCCTTTCCAAGAGCACCCTCTGGCGTAGCGGAGCTCCCCTGGGCATGCCAGTGACTTCAGAGCAGCCTCTGCCTGGCTCCAGCGTGCTGCGCCAATGCATGTGCCGGGGGCGTGCAGGTGGAGTACTCGGAGGTGCTGCCATCGGCGCGGCAGGGCATGCCGCCGACGTCGCGGCCGAGCTCCACCAACAGCCACGGCAGTGGCGCGTTCAAGGCCGACAGCTCGATGTACGACAGCCACATGCCGTACCCGCAGCACAAGGCGATGCACGACCCCCGTGCACCGCGGTCGCAGGAGCACCCCGGCTCACAGGGCCACCAGCAGCGCAGCCCCGAGCGGCAGCCGGGCATGGCGTACGCTGGAAACATCACCGACTTTGTGGCCGCTCACAACTACGACCCCAACAGTGGCGTCTTTGCTGCGCCCAGCGGCGGAGGTGCGGCTCCACCTGCCGCGCGTCCACGCGTGTGCGTGTGCGTGTGTGTGTGTGTGTGTGTGTGTGTGTGTGTGTGTGTGTGTGTGTGTGTGTGCCGCTGTGCGTGTACTGGATGATGGGCATGGCTGCTGGTGTTCGGGGTCACAGCTTTCGCTATTTGTGTGTCTCTTCCTAGCTACTTTGGAGCGTCTTTGCCTGGAATGCGAGCGGCTGAGTGCGCACCGATCGCTGTGGGGCTGCCGCGGCGCTGCGGTGACTGACTGCCTGTGTGCAGGGTACCCGGCCTGCGGGGGCCGGGGCGGTGGCACGTCACGCTCGCGCGGCGAGGCGCCCGTTGCCGGTGACCCGTGCCGGCTGTTCGTGCACGTGGCCCCCCACCTCCCAGAGCACGCCGTGCGCCACCTCTTCGAGGCCTTCGGCACCGTCCTATCTGTCGCGGCCCTCGAGGACGAGAGCTGCTACTGGGTGGTGCGCTTTGAGGACGCGGCTGCTGCGGCGGCGGCCTCGAGCAAGCTCAACGGCGCCAACATCCTGGGCTCCGTGCTGACTGTGGAGCCCAGCGACATGAACGGCCCGCTGCGGCCCCGTTTCCTCGGCGTGGTGCGCTCAATTCATGCCCAAGCTGCATTGAAGAGTTGTGTTCACGATAAGCCTTCTTTGCCTTCTGCGGTGCTCAGTGCCGTGCTGCTGTGATGCTGTTGTCTCGAAACGATCGTGTGCGTAGGAAGGGGCGGCAGTGGCTGTGCACCGTTCGGGGGCAGCGCCTGCGTGCCGGCGTGACGGCGTGACGGCGTTCGCTGTGCATTCGGAATGGATTGCGCAGCCTGCATGTTGACGGGAGGCGTTGCCGTGCAGAGCTCGATCAGCACTTACAGCAGCCACTACCCCTCAAGCCGCGGGCCCTCGAGCCAGGGCATTTCGAGCACCGGCTCGATGCAGGCCGCGGCCTTCGGGGGCAAGATGGCGCACTACTACGACGGCGGCGGCTGGGCCGTCGGCTCCGGCGGCTCGCACTTCCCGCCGCACACGCACGCGTCGCCGCCGCGGTTCATGCCACAGGTCGTCGAGGGCGGCGGCATCCGCGGCTCGTCGGGGCCGCCGGGCGCGCGCAACGGCTCGGGCTCGCTGCCGTCCTCTGGACAGTCCCCCGTCCCGCAGCCGGGGGGGCACGTGCATTTCTAGCGTGAATTTGTTGTGACAGTGACCCGCGCACGCGGGGGTGGGGTGGGGTGGGGGTGGGTTGACGATTCTTCATAGGGATGCGTGCTTGACTGGCACTGACTGTTCAGCCCTCCGACAGTGTGCCGCGCTTGGAGCGCGGGGGTCGGGGCTGCGCGTGCGCGCGGCATCTTACTTTGGTTTTACTTATGTGGACACGGTGCCTGCATCTGGCTGTCGCCATGGCCGGGCCTGGCAGCAGAGCTGCAGCATGCCCCGCGGTGCCTCCACTGCCTCACCGGTGCCATGCATAGCACACCGGTCCGCCACTGCGTGCTCTGTCCGCCTGTGCGAGTGAACGGACGACAGCTCAGCAGTGGTGGTGAGGGCCATCGTGACAGTGTAATCGGCGCCGGGGGGGTGAGTGGATTGCATTTTTATATTCATCTGTGTGCCAGTGGGGGGGTGTTCAGGCTCCTGCTGGCGGAGTGAACTTTGCCACTCAGGGCCGACACGCCTGGGGAGCATATGCCGGCGCCAGAGGCGGCTGCGGCACTGTTCAGGGTGCCCGCTCCCCGGGCGTGTAAGCGTGCGACGGCACGACTGGGAATGGGGGTCGGGTGGGACCGGAGATATCGTATACAGTGGCTGTGATTGGTGCATGCATGCATGGGTGCCTGCCTTGGGGCTTGCGGAGTAGGTCCGCAGGGCAGGCACGCGGGTTCTGGAGGTGCCTCGTCTGGCGCCGGCAGCCTGCGCACAGAGCCCATTGGCGTTGCTCCCACTCTGAGCGCCCACTATTTCCCCTTACATTGTGGCATTATGTGCATGGCGCGGCGTGTGTTTTTTAGCCTGCGACCATGACTAGTCTGACTAGTGTACGGGCGTGTGCATCTGCAGTTGTAACTGCGTGTTCCGTGGTTGTTCGGAAAATATGGGCGCTGAGTTCTGATGATTTGTCGCGACGTGCAAGGGTCCAGTAGTATAGCGGCCATGTCACTGGATTGCCACGTGATTCCACTGTTCTGTTTGCTACTACCGGAGCACAGGACTGGACAATGGTTGAACAGAGGTGGCCATCATCAGTGCACACCAGCGTTGCCTGCCTGTTTTGCATCATTGTGACCTGTCTCGCCTGCTCAAACCGGAACATTGACCAACACAGCCTCGGTATTACCTGTTGACCTCCGGCCCGTAGGCTCCGCTCCTGCCAAGCACGGCATACAGGTGGTCACTCAGTCTATGATGTTTGCGATGATTTTCCCACGCGCGTGGTGATGACATGCTTCTTCCAGGGGCGTTGCGGAAGTCAAGTGGACCTGTAGTGCACTGCTGTGTGTCCAGCTGACCGTGCCTCGCAACCTTGCCAGGCCTTGTGCCATTGAGGCTCACCTGCAGTCATCACCACGACGGCACAGTCATCGCCGGTTCCACATGCAAAGTCCGGACCTGTGATTGTTGACGATGCGCACTGGCCACATGCTTTCTCCGGGCCTGTGACGACCATATCGCCGAGACTGGATCCAGCTGGATGTTTCCAGTGCCTTGCCCCGCAGAGCCGTTCGCCTGCCGTTGCACATCCTGGTGTAGAGACTTTTACCTCATGTTATCACGGTTGCAACTGTCACGCTGAACAAGATTTAGTTGTCATTCCTTGCCCAGAGGTGCCGAAGTTCACGATTCACCCAGACGGGCATAGCGAATTTCACGGCCGTGAACTGCGCTGCAATGTCTGCAGCGGCTTCATGCATGACCGCAGGCTGCTGACAGTCGGGCAGCCCAGGATCACCCCAACAGCGCATGCCAGCAGCACTGCAAGCATAAGCAATCGCCTCATGCATCAATCGCCCTCTCTGGACGGTATTGATGTTGGCGCCACGCTTGGATGCGTCTCAGCTGAGATCTCGGCCAAGATCTGAAGGCGGTACACGAAGGCACATACCGTGTTACTCGAATACATATACAAGAATAGTAGCTGGGACATAGCTGGGATATAGCTGGGACAGCCCAGTTACGTTACATGTGAAGCTCTTTATGTGCCTGCGTGCGGCGATGGGTAGCTACGTGAGCGGCAGCTGGCAGCGCGCAAGTCCCGCGGAGGTCCGAAGTACGACTGCATAACGATTGCAGTGGCTCGATTTTATGCTATGCTGTAGATATGGCATGGCGTGGGGGACATGTCGGGAGGCTGCCACAAGGCCTTGTCGCTTGTGCGACACGATGGTCCTTGAAGATGCAGAATCTGCATTGCAGACAGAAAGGCAAGAAGCACAGCAGTTGCACAGGAGTTGCCAAGGCTTTGACGCTGACGCATCTCAGCATGCACGGCGAGATCTGTGAGGTTCCGTCCTCGGTCACAGATCTAGCTTCGCGCAAGCGTCAGGTCACCTCAGGTGCTCTTGCAGGTTGCACATATGCATGCAGTTGCCACATGACTTAGCTCCTTGGCTTCCGCCATGCAGCAGTCGCCCGATGCAGCAGCAGCAGCAGCAGCGCACTTCCCAGTCTCGGAACAAAAGGTCTAACCTGTCACCATGGTACCTGTTGTGCACTGAATGACCGTGTGCACACATCCCTTGGTCATGGACAGGCAGGCAGACATGGAAGCAGGCAGTCTGCTGGGCATAATCTGAGCCCATGGAAGCAACATAGCTTCCCAGTGTATGTCCATGTTTTGCACAGCATTGCTTGTCTTCACTAACTTGCCTCAATTACTACAGTGCAGTATCCCATGTGATCTCCTATGACCACTGAGTCCTCTGTTCAAACGCCCTCCTCTGTCAATAAAGAGTCAGTACATGCCTAGTCAGGTGAGACCTGACTGTCATTAGTACTCCTTACAAAGGGAACCAGTGCAACATGTGCGGACGCAGAGACTGGCAGCAACACAAGCATCAGCTCATGTTACTAGCAGCTGCAGACTCTTGCAGAAGCCATCAAATTGCTGAAGCCACCCATTGCGATAGCAAGCTGTCTCAGTTCAGCATCTTGGCTGCTGCAGGCACACTGTCTGTACCAGCAGCAGCAGGAGCAGCACCGCCATCCCCAAGCTTTCAACCAGCATCAGCAAATGCTTGCTTTGGCCAGGGAGAAGCTGAGCTGTGACCAATCAGCACAGCCTTGCAGCATTCTAGCCGTGCTGGAGTCAGCCACGAGAGCCATGGCGCACAGTCTGCTGTTTCTGTGCCATGGGAGCCAGCACTGCCAACAAGAAATGGACCCAGCAGCCGTTTGGCACCACGAAACACAGTCTGAGACAATCTCCCAGTGAGGTGCATGCCTCTGCAAAGAGGCATCCCCTGCTGCCACTCCATGGCAAGACGTACGGTCATCCCACAACATCCCACAACGCTTTCTCCCCACATGGCTACTATCAGCTGCTATAGCCGCGTATCCAGGGCACCTCCCACACTCACCACCATGCGGTCATCCCTCATTCTCATTCAAGCTACTGAAATAATATGGCCAAACAATTGTGCCTACAAATCTTCTATTCAGGTATCTAGCTACGAGCGCAATGCGATACGCAGGCACAGCCATGGCAGGATGAAAAACCGCCGCATACAGCACAGAGACTCTGCAGCAGCGATCGGATGCATATGTGAAACATGGGTTTCTCAATCCTGTCCCATCCGCTGACAGCCATCGCCGGTACAAACACTCTCGATCGGTTATGGAGTGGCTATGAACAGCCGTCTCAAAAGGAATGCTGGCCAGGCCCCTTGACTACTTGAAGAGGCGCAGGAGGCGGTTGCGGCGGCCGCGGGGGGCCTGCTTGCCGGCCTCCGCCTCTGCCCCCCGCTGCGAATTCGTCGCACCCGCCGCCCGCTGCGAAGCCTGCACCCGCACCCGGGAGAATGGCCCCCGAGACTTGGTGCGCTGCCCCCCAGCCGCCGCAGCAGGTGCGGTCGGCCCTCCCTTGCCGGAGCCTGTGCTGCCGCTGGTACCGTGCAGTGTGCTTGCTGCCGTGGTGTCCGGGGGAGCGCGCTTTGACACTGTGCGTTTGGGGGAGGCGCGCCGCCGCAGGCTCCTCCGCATCGTCGTCTGCGCAGAGTCGCCGGCGGACTCGGCAGGCGGCCGCTGGTCGCGGCGCTGTGCTGAATCGCATGCATGAACCGCGCCACCACGCTTCACCTTTGCAGCGCACGCCGGCACCACCGCCGGCGCCACTTCCGGGGCCGCGGGTGCCGGCGGACGGGCCACGACTGCCGGGGCCGGCGGCACCGCCGCGCGGGCCGCCGGAGCCGGCGCCGGTGCCGGAGGAGGCACCAGCTTGGCCATGTGAGGCGGCGCCGGGGCCGGCGCCGCGGCGCGCGCCGACGCCGGGGCGCGCCGCGGCCGGGGCGGGACTGACTGCGGCGGCTCGGGCGGCACACGCAGACGGAGCTGCGTGACCTTCCCACCTCCGCGGGGGGACGGGCGCGTGTGCCGGCTCTGAACCGTGGTGCGGCTGGTGGGGCCGACGGAGTGGGGCTTCTCCGGGGTGTAGCCGTACCGAGGGCTCCTCGGCACGGCGCGACCGGTCGACTGCGGCTGCATGCTGCGCGCGCTGAGCTTCGAGAAGCCCGCTGTGCTGCCGTTTTCGCTGGGGCCGCCGGCTGCGGCAGAGGCGTAGCCGCGGTCGTCGGCGTCCAGGGCGGCGCGGCGGTCGTCGGAGGGCCGCTGGCGCCGCCGGAAGCCACTGGTGCGGCGGATGCCCTCGACGCAGGCGACATCCACGGTGTCCCCTGTAGCGATGTCAATCGTTGCACGTACGTTCGGTTTCAAACGTACAGGAGTCGTCCATATGTCAGGCGGCATGGCTGCAGGGCCTGCGCTGTGGTTGCCTCAATGTAGACCAATGGTTGACAATTTGTTGCGATGGCAACGAGATGGGGGAATGTGTTTACATGATATACTGATGCCATGTTTGACATGTGAGTACAAGCCGAGCGACACCAGAGTGCTGTCAGCAGAGGCCTCTGACACACTCCGTCAATAGGTTGGTGGGGGAGAGCGCACAGCACGAGAACAGGGCTTGGGTGCGCCACGAGTCGGTGCTGGACGGCCCAGAGTCATGCAGCAGGTCCCCGTGGCAGGCAAACGATGCCGCCCCGCCGGCTGCAGTCATTAGCATGCTCGGCACATGCAGCGCCACGCTTCCGCTGGACCCCGCCCGTCCATCCCCCGCCCCATGGCCACCCGCCGCCGCCTTCGCCCCCAACGGCGACGCAGCGGGAGCCGCGTCGGCCGCGGCCGCCAGCGGCGGCTCCGACGTGCACAGCACGGTGCACATCACGTTGCTCCGCGGCGGCGGCGGCGGCGGCGGCAGCGGCGGCGGCGGGGGCGGCGGCGCGTCCGCCGCCACGGCGTCCACACTGTGGCCGATGCTGCGCGCCCGGCGCCGCTCCCCAGCACGTGCGGCGCCGCAGGCGGCCGCCGGCAGGCGGCTGGAGCCGCCGTGCTGCCCGGCCCCACGCGGGGACATGCTGGCGATGTCACAGGCCGTGCGGAAGAGGTCAAACTCGGCACCGGAGGACACAGACGAAGACACCGGCGAGTCTGGCAGCATGGCCGGGAGGGCGACGCGGGAGAAGAGGGCAGTGGAGTTGATGGTGCCCGGGGTGGCAGACATCAGCATGCGGGTCGAGACAGCCTGGTAGGCCTGGTAGGCCACAGGGTCGGCGTCCATGAGGCGGGAGGTGACGTTGGCGCCCAGCACGGAGCTGTCCTACACAGCACGCGATCCCCTGTGGCTACCAGTGCGGAGTACGCGCTCGCTACCGGCAGCGTGTAAAGTAAAGTAAAATCTGAATGTACTGAGCCGAATCCTATTGGACATTGACAACTCCGAGTGAACGGGACCATGTGAGTGCTCTGAGGCAGCTCCACACTGCGGTGCATGCATGCGTGTCCACGCGCGGCATTGCCGACAATGAGTTTGCAGCGCAGCGGCCCCGGCACGGCATGGACACCACATCAGCATTGCATCGCTCAGCTCGCAGCACAGGGCCAGCTACACCTCCAGGTCCGGCTCCTACGCTACACCTCCAGGCCGGGCTCGGCAGCCCGAGCATGGTGATGGGTGTGGCCACTGAGTCGTGCAGCGGTCACATGGCCTGATTGCCAGAGACAGCCAGACAGTCAACAGTGAGGTTGCCACACACTGGCGCACAGGGGGCAGGTGCCTCTGCAGGGCCTACAGGGTAGCAGGTGGGGTGGGGTGGGAAGAGAGTTCCGCGCACCTGTACGAGGCCATCAGAGTCGATGTACCGGCCGCGGCTCAGCTCCCGCTGCATATCCTGCAGAAGCGTGCGCACTTGCGAAAAGGTCGGCCGCTCCGCCGCGTCCGCCGACAGGCACGCCTTCATCGTCAGGGTGTACGTCAGCGGCGCCGCGCGCGACAGCGACGGGAAGTCAGGGTTCCACCGGAACTCCGTGCGGCTGCGGCGGCGGCGGTGGGAGGCGGTCGCGGCCGCGGCGGTGTCTGAGGCGGCGTCCCGGCACAGCGCGCACCCGTTCGGCCGCTCGCACCGGCACGTAGTGTCCCTGCACGGCCCATGCATTCGCCCCCGCGCACATGCATGCGTGCTCCGTGCGAGCCGCAGCCGGGAAGAACATGCAGAGCGTAGGACGAAGCCTGTCAGCAACCATCGTGCGACAGAGCCCAAACAGACATCGCCACGGCCTTGCCATGCTGAGCCGTTGCCGGAGCAGGCGCGAACACACACACGACAACAGCAGGCGCACTCCCACAAATCAGGGTGCGCCACAGCTGTCCCGTATGTTCAGATCTGCCTCGAGAAGCTGTTAAATGTGTGCTGAGGGTGTGGAACTGTGTAGGTGCATCGCTGCTTGCGGTTGCATGTCTGGTGCTGTTCGCAGTCGGTGCTCTGCCGACGTCTGGCCTGGGTCATTATTCGTATTGCTGTCCCAGATGGCTGAATGGAATCGCAGCTGGCCTCTCGCAGCCTCGGTTCAGGAACGCACTTGATGATGTAGACGGACTTGCCGGCCATGAGCTCCCACATGATGACGCCGAAGGAGTAGACGTCGCTCGCGCGGTGCAGCCGGTGCTCCCGCACCACCTCCGGCGCGACGAAGAACGGCGTGCCCTGCCGCACGTTGGACATGTGGCTGCGGCCAGCCTGCATGCGCGCCGCCATGCCGAAGTCCGCGATCTTGGCCGTCACGCGGCCCCGCCGCAGCGCCGTCTCCGCCGTCGGCGCGTCCGCCACGTCAAACTGCACGTGCGGCGGGCCCTGTCAGCGGGCTGCTGTGGCTCAGCATGTGGTCGTCGGGCCACCGTTCCCGTCCTTCGCACTCGCGGACACGGAAGGGTCTGGCGCAAAGATCGCAGGGGCGACGGTGTCAGCTTGGAACGGCGGGGCGCACCTTGAGGAGGACATTGGAGGGGTTGAGGTCGCCGTGGCAGATGCGCTTCGCATGCATGTAGGCCATGCCGGCGGCGATGTCCTGCATCACGCGCACGAGGTGCTCCCAGCGCTGCCCCAGGAAGCCCGGCGCAAACACACCCTTCGCGATCAGCGCCCGCAGCGTACCGCCATTGCAGAATTCCTGCATGAATGCGCGCCATGCGTGTTTTGTGCGCATTGCAGCGGACCCAAGGGGCGCGAGATGTCTGCACGGTGTCTGTGCGGAGCAGCGGCCACACATCTCATCGGCAGGTACGGTCCCAGCAGCACGGCCCTCGTTATAGCCGCAGTCGCCCCTGACCAGCGCAGCATGACCCAGTGCAGCACAGCATTGCGGCATGGCACAGGACACAGCCCGCCAAAGCACAGCAGGGCACGGCATGGCGCAGCGTAGCACACGGCCCGCTAAAGCACAGCAGGGCCGACCTGCACGAGGTAGAACTTGAAGACGGCGAGCTCGTTGGAGGCCCCGGAGTTGTCCACGGAGCGGATGTCGTGGCTGTAGGTGGCAACGACGTTGCTGTGGCTGAGGTTGCTCGCGATCGCTGCCTCGCTCGCGATCGACGCCGTCTGCTGCTGCTCGGGCTCGCTCTGGAAGAGGATCGTCTTGATGGCCACCGGCAGGCCTCGCCACAGGCCTGCATGCATGGCGCTGCACCTCAGCCCTTGTGCCCCCGACTCACCACAGGCCGGCTGCCGCGGCACCCATGCCGACATTGTCTGGAGGACTGCAGACGTGCAGCATGGAACGGCATCCAGCATCGGAAGGAGTTCAGGGCCTCGCAGGCAGGGAACGAGGGGAGCGAGAGGATCCACGCAATTCCACTCATTCATCACACTGCAAACACCATCTCCAGGCAGGCCAGGGAGGGGGGGGGGGGGGGGGGCGCGCCATGGTAGACGATGCCGTAGCCGCCACGGCCGAGCACCGAGAATATCTGGAGCTCGTCCTCCTGCAGGTCCTTGCGCAGCTGCCCCTGCAGGGACACGACGGCGGACGCGACGCTCTCACGTACGCTCGCCACTGTCAGCTCCGCGGCCGACGCGTACCCGTCCTCCGTGGACGCGCGCGAGCCGCGGCCGCCGCCGAGGCTGCCGCTGCGCGTCACCGAGCCTCCGCTCACCGCGTCCGTGTCGCTGCCCGCGGGGCGGGACGCGGCAGTGCGTGGGGGCCGCGGCCGGCCGGACGAGCGGCGGTCGCTGTCCGCCGGGGGGAACACGCGCACGCGGCGGATCGGGTTGGACGACGTCGCGGACGTGTGCATGAGCGTCGAGTCGCTGGTGCCGCACTCGATCAGGTCGAGGATTGGGTGGCTACGGGGCGCTCCGACGTAGCCGCGGTGCACGGCGGGCTGCGAGATTGTGCTGGAGACCCCAGACAGCGGCTCCTCGGATGACGGGGCGGCCTGGCGGCTCCGCTGCGGCACGAGGAATGCCGCCGTGGCGGGCTGCGGTGTCCCCCGCGGCGAGACAAAGGGGGAGACGCGGGGAGAGACACGGGGCGAGCGGGCCTTGGGGGCGAGGCAGGCGCGTGCTGGGTGCTGCGTGCTGTGCGCCTGGCATATGTTGAGCAGGTGGCACAGCGTGAGGCATGCATGGAGGCAGGTGGTGCGGAAGAGGGCCGCGGCGGCAGCGAGGGCGGTGCAGAGGAGCGCGGCTATGGGTGCGGCCTCGGCTGGGGCTGCTGACGGCGGCGTGCCGGCGCGGAGGGGCGGTTCGGCTGCGGCTGGTGGCCGGGGCGCTGGGCTGCACAGATAAAGGAGGTCAGTGCATGCACCTGGGCGTGTGGCTATGTTGCAGGGGGATGTGGCCGTGGGAGCCGCTGCCACATGTATGTGGGGATGACGAGAAGGTGTGTGGAAGGTGAAACAGTGACGCACGCAGCTGTGCCATTGGGTGCTATTTCGTGTCACACAGCACTGAGCAGATTCTCGGGACAGGAATGCGGACAAGTTCAGTCTGAGCCCAATTGGTGCACTCAGGAGGTCGGTGTTACACAATCGTGCACGCATGTAGGTAAATGGATGGATACGCAGGCACAGTTGGTGCCAACTGTGCAGTAGACTGTCAGGAGGCGCTGGGGCTGCAACTTGCTGAGCTGGTGCTTCTAGGCACAACAGTGCAAGATGCTCGGGCGTGCCACGGGCTCAGTGGTGCTGCGGAATGCGCCTTCTGCCTGGATGTTGTCAGACCTGGACGTCGTTGGGCACGAGCGATATACTCGCAAGGTACTCGCGCTCGTGGATGCGGCTGCCACTTCAGTCGCTGTTCACATAACATCACGATGCGTCCCTGGCAAGTTACCGACACTGCAAGCATCGGCGAGCATGCTGGGAAGGGCTGGTGTGCCTGTTTGGACGCCGTTGCGATGCTCGCTGCACCGTGCGAGGCCCAGGTGCACATCGCATCACACAGCAGGCAACGTGTCAGTGTCAGTGTCTAAACCACGTAGCAGTCGGAAGTCGTAGGGAAGGAGACCACGGCATCATCATAGTGTGAGGCTGTGAGACGTCTGCCATGCTCGCCCGGACCGATACCCGACGCGCGAGTCGGCGCAGGTCTGTTAGGAAATTCAGGCATCGAAGTTGACCAATGTTTGCTGACTGCGCTCATCTGCAGCGCTTATGAAAGCAAGGACTGCCGCAGGTACGTTGGCCAGCGCTGCAACGAGGTCAACGCCTGTGCGCGCCTCAACCTGGTTGATCGATTGACCGAGCCAGAAGTATTACGCCAAGATCTATTAGGAGAGCGCTCTGAACAGATCATTCATGCATATGCTCATGCCCTTGCAAGACAACCGCATCACGCACAGCCCGCAGATTGGGTAATACGACAGACTTGGCACTACCTCGGAAGGCTGCAAAAGATGTCAATATGGCAACAGATGTATATAAATGTAGTGCAGGTGTGACGTTTGTTCGGCTGAGTCATGGGACTGTGTGCGTTCATGCCTCAGATGTCTGGGCATGCTTCATGTATTGCCCAGCTCGAGACCACTTGGTACATCAGCACCTTACCGATATGCAGGCAGGAGCGCAGCTGCAAAACCAGCCAAGAAAACACGAATGTACTGGCTTCCACTGCTTGCGAAGCATCGCGTCCGGAAGTCAAGCGCGCATATTCATGGACACTACCACGCATCGCAGCCGCGCACCACCGCCACTACGGCCTGGGCCCTACAAGACTCTGTTTTGTAGGGGTTGGATATAACGATTCCAGAGTATTACACATCAGCCATGGCAGCTTGATGCATGCCAAACGAAACAGGTAGGTGTACATGCAACACCTATCAGCTGAGTAATGCCAGCATGTTGAGTCATGATCGTCGAACGGGCAAGCAGTGCGCGACGTAGATGGCGACGATATCCAGGCAAAAGCTCATATTTCATCTATTATTGAGATATGAACAAAGATAGCTATATGGTCGGTGGCGCGGGCGTCCAATGCAGACTTTGCAGCGAGAACAGTGATGAAGACCAGGTGCACGCAGTGGCGACATAGAAGGCTATAACATGATTGCATCGGCATCAATACGCAATAAATCAGAATCGTCTTCATTTTCTGGGCACAAATCCACCCATCGAAGCTGATCAGAAATGTTCTCCGCGAGTCATAGCCATCTGAGTGGCCGCGAGTAAAGACATCGCAACACGAGTCGCTGCACACCTTTCTGATACTTTATTTGTCTCATCACTGTGAGTGTGGCCAAGTGGCTGAATGCCTTTCGGGCTCTTCTCCTCGGTGTCCCAGGTATACGCACGGCCGAAGCTGCCGTTGCGAGTCTCCGCAACCTGCCCCCGGCGAGTCTTCATGCCAGATTGGGCTGATAGTGAAGGAAAAATTACCTCTTCACATGGTATATGCTCATCATGGGGATGCAGTCTGGCTGGCCTTCAGGTGCTGGCCTGCTGAACATCATAATTATCCAGGCCGCGTGCGTATAGCCCACAGATCCCGTACACAGCCGCGGGGAAGCCGAGGCGAGACATCATGATATGCAAATGAACTTAAGCAATGACATCGTTGCCACTTGAGTTGACCACGGGCGCTCAGGTGCACGAGAGCGAGCACGCCGAGCGCCAGTGCTGTTCATGACGCGCGGTTGTGGCGTAGGTGCGATTGGCGTATGGTCTTCCATGTTTGATTGCTAACCCGAGTCGTGCGTGCCATGTCGAACATCAGCACGTCCAGACCGACGCAATTGAGTAGTACTTACGACGGCCGTGAATTTATGAGCAAATCTCGGGATGAAATGATGTACGCGCGCTAGTAAAGCACCCCCATCACGGCTGTATGTATGTACCGTTATTGATATCGATCTCAGACCACACGTGCCTGTGAATGCACGCGGATACGCCGACTGGCGTGCATGGTCAGCGATGGCGTAGTTGCTGTCCGGTGCGCACAGTGGGTGCCCAGCCTAGGAGCGGTACACGGGCTCGGGCTCGGGCTGTGCGCCGGCCGCAGGTGTGTGGCAGAAGACAAAGACGGATCACCACGCAGAGATTAATTCGTGTGGGACTCGTGTATGTGGCAGTTTTGTCTGCACCCTCCTTCTTGTATAGCTGATGCATGCCTCGAGTTGGCTGTGGTGACTTAATTAAGTGGCTATTGGGTTGAGTGCATTTGATCACAATGCTATGCAGTATTATAATACTGCATAGCATTGTGATCAAATGCACTCAACCCAATAGCCACTTAATTAAGTCACCACAGCCAACTCGAGGCATGCATCAGCTCAAGGCAGATCTCCTTGAATCACTGCCCCTGGCAACGCTGATTCTTCATATGGAAGGTCACCGGTCTCGGTCTCGCGTCCGCACGGTCTCGCGTCCGCACACAAGCAGGCCCCCTCACTATAGTGTGACACTAGCAACACTCCACAGCTAGCTCACTGATTTCATGGCAGAGCTGCTGTACGTACGATTCGGGAGCTGAGAGATGTCGAGAGAGATGCTTGAGATACCCGGCCATTCACTCTTCAGTGTCACATTGTGAACAAGCACTTTTCAGTGAAGTTTCATTTGGAGTCCACCAGCCAGTCAGAGCCCTATGCATATGCCATATGCACTGCATACGGCCATACGCATGCACATATGTGCACTTGCAACATGTTGCACCTGGCAAAAGCAGGCAGCATCTGCTGAAGCTGTGAAAGCATGCTGGCACTCCACTTCTGCAGCTGCACCTGCACCTGCACTTGGAGATGCATTCTTACATGCATTCATGCTCTGCGCCGGTTGAGTGTGGCGTTGTGCAAGGGGAATGCTCTTGTGCTCCGTGCAGGGCTTCAATCTTTGGCTGGCATCACCGGTAGGGCTGTGGTACGTGCTCGTGCCCGGCCTAGTGCCATGACTGCGTGAGTGGATATGCGTGTGAATTCCTAGCGATGGCTCGCTGCCCGGCCTCTGTCCTTTGTAACTACATGCATTCATCACATTGTCACAGATGATTTGCATGCATATGCATCAGATTCGCCATCAACACACCTGCAGTCATGTATACAGACCACCATGGCCATGTATATAGGCCAGCCTGACCTGTTGGTGGCCTAACATTTTTTGCAGTATACACATGCCCCGTGTTCTTTTGTTGTGTTAGCTAGTAGCTAGTGGGTTACAAAAGAGTGAACGGGAGAAGACAAACACCACAACGTTAACCGAATCTCATCCGCATCAACAGCAACACATACACACGCGACCACACCACAACCGCACCCACACCTCAGTCCGGCAGGATCGCGTGATAGCTATAGCTAACTAGTTTGTTCCCGTCCACTCTTCTGTAAACAAGCGCACACGTGCCGTGTGCCGTGCCATCGGAACCATAAAGCGCAGGATCAGATTTGTTTAAAATTTTGGTGTTTGTCTTCTTCGTTCACTCTTCTGTAAACAAGCGCAGGATGACGTGCAGCTGGCACGCAGCGTGACCGTCGGTGACCCCTGTGTTACAGAATCGTGCCGGGATTCGCTTGTGTGTGTGCACACACACATTCTCCACGGTTACGAAAGAGTGAACGGGCGCAGACGACCACACCACATGAATCTTCTCCGCAGCGTGCCCTGTACGTCGATCGTGGCGCAAGCGCGCTCTTATGCATGCATGCATGCAGACCAGTCAGCATCAGCTGATGCAGGGATGCCGCGGCCGCATGCCGCAAGTCCAAGCTCAGCCATGACATCGATGTTCACAGCTCGGAAATTTGTCATTCGGCTGCGCGAAGCTGCTCTGGTCAGTAGACGACCGCCGTGGCGCCGTGCCATTGCTCCGTGGAGCAGATCCGCTTTATATATGTATCTGCGAGGTTACAAAAGGGAGGAAATAAATACTGAAACCGAATCTAGAGATCTCACTATGTATCTGCGAGCTATCAGCAGAGCGCCAGCGACGAGCACCCCTCATGATCACGGTTCCGGCAACAGCTCAAAACATCTCTGCAGACGTGTATACATATCACATACACGAGGAGATACATGAGCAGATACACGAAGTCTGCTGGAAATCTGACTGCAGTAGTCCACGGCTGCGGTGGAAACGTCACGCAGTGCGCGCCCGCTGCGCGTGCCCGTATATCTCGAGATATGCATCATTCGCGCATGTGTCCGACCAAGAATTCATGGAAGCTTCTTCAGCCACGTGTGCACAGCGGCCTGACGTACTCACTATCCGGCAACCCGATAGTGCACAAGGCATGTACAGGTAAAGTAAAAAGTAAATCTGAATTTACTGAGTCGTATCCTATTGGACATTGACAACTCCGAACTAACGGGACCACATATGCTGAAGGGGTAAACCACCTGGAAACCCCCTTCAGACGACCGTACGCAACTCACAGGGCCTCCTCCTGTGCTAAGCGAGGTGGTCACGTACGGCCGATTCCCCAAAGCGCACGCAGAATCGAACCCTCGACCTCCTGAAACGGAGGGGGTAGCTTTTAATCCGTCCTCAACCCATTGGACAGGTATGACGTGTGTGGATCCCGGGCACGGCGCGTAAGCCTCGTAGCCGAGTCGCACTACATTCGAATGTATATCATCATATCGTACGATATGAAGATATACATATTATATATCGATTCCTACGTTGCCTAGGTAGGCAACGTAGGTATCGATATATACGTTTATAACTTACCAATTCACCGATCACGTTGTACCACTTAGAAAGCATAATAATCAGCGACCTGTATCTTTTCATCGAGCCTCGAGCATTGTGTGTCAAGCAGCAGCCGCGCTGCACCTCTGGCCACGCTGGTTGCAGCGGTCCGCCACGGATGCGCCCGCTTCAGAGCCAGCTGACGCATCACAGAAATTTGCACTTTTACATTTTTAGCGTGTCAGGCATCACGTGCATCAGGTTTAAGCATCACGCTTCAAGCGTCAAATAATGTGAGGCCCCACGTCGAGGCCCCCTTTGGGGCTCGACTTGCGACGTCGTACGCTGCCGCGCCAGTTGCAACGTTAACGTTCAGCTGTTTGCCTTATTTGTTTTCTTTGTTTACCTGTTTGCCTGTTTGCCTGTTTGCCTTTTACCCGCAAACTCTGTTGTGACACTGATCTCGAGGTACTGCATGCATGGGCACAGCGTGAGTGAAACTCTTGCGCGATCACATCGAAACAGCGTGTACGTGTGCCGAGATGCAGGCAACCCGATTAGATTCTGGAAGATGTGATGTCGGCGGCATTCTAGTACATGCAAATGCCCATTGACCTTGACAAGGGAGGCGCATCAACAGAAATATCAATATTGCATTAGGCAATCTGGCTCGCGATATAACTTGTATACTAGTTGGACTAGTGTACAGTGTACGGTGTTACATAAGACTCTTATGACTCTTATGATAAGAGTGAACAGGCTTGGGCCAACACAGTAAAAGAGTCTCTTCCGATACACACACTCTCTGACTGGGGACTGATCTCTGATCGAGAGGCTGCTCAAGACAGGTACATGTACCTGTGCGCTTTGCAGAGGCTTTATATGGCAAACGTTTAATTAACTATGAACCGACATCGCTGGAAGAGGCCGGCTTCGAATGGCAACATGTGAACTGACGTCGACATCGCTTCAAGCCGGCAAGTGATTGCAATTACAAAATAGTGAACGGGAGAAGACAAGCACCAAGACCGAATCTCATTGCAACGGCATCACATGTGTACAGTGCATAATACATGTACAACGGTGGGGAGGCATCACATTGTGCACAGTGCAAAAGTCAGCATCATAGCAGTGCTCATACAGATGTGTGCCACACACAACACACACATCTCACCTCTCGCAGAGCCACTGACACAACCACACGGCAGCAGCGTCACACACATGCAACAGACATGTGTGCAGATGCAAGAGCAGGAGGCTATAGGAGTCAGCAACATACGCGAAAGCCGTGTGCCCCCTGCCTCAGGGCAGACATTCCGGACCTGCAGCACTTGCTAAGTGCGCCCTGTGGCATGCCGTGTCTGTGCATTATCGCATTGTCGCGTGCCTCTCGGCCGAGACTCTCGAGACAGCATGGCCTGATGAAATGTGTTACAAGGACAAAGCCGGAGGGGCCGGTGGCACCGCCAGGACAACGAGGAAGCACACGAACAGCCCGAAGTATGCGCGGCAGGAGAGTGACATCCACGTCGAATCCGCCGATACTCAGAGCCCAGTCACAGCAAGCACCCGCACACCTGAGGAATTAACGTGTCCCCAATACCCCTGGTGGAACAGCACTTCGCACCACAGACACCGGCATGCATCTTGCGAGTTGACTCCCGGACTGCTGCATTAGCCTGATCTGTGCAAGATTAGAGTAGGGTCAAATATATGCTCAGCAAAACATTGTGGTAAGGTAGCAAAGGTATTTGCTGTGTTGCCAGGGACGCAACAGGCATGGCCATGGGCCCCGGGGCACAAGCTGGGGCTGCTCAGCTGTGCCACATGGCGAATGGAAGAATCCCTGAGTAGAGGAGCAGATCCTTGGTAGACATCGTGTTGGACTTGGATGGCAGCAGCAATGATCTGGGGAATGCCGTGTTTCCGCCTGCAGCTGTATTGGCTTGAGATCTGCGAGAAGTACGGCATCAGTAATGGCCCGCAGGCCAACCGTTACTGACGGCAGCGACACAAATCGCAGATCTATATACTGTGTTGACTGCGCTGTGGCGATGTACGGGCTTGCCGGCACTGGCAGATGCAGAGCGTTCGACGTAGGCGCAGGCTGGTGCAGTGGCACGCTTGTGGTGCGTAGCCAGCTGCCTTGAAGCAGATCCGGCGAGTTGTTCAGTACAGTAGAGTACATCGATGGCCGGTGAGTCACCACTGGTGATGGGGATGCGGTGAGGACTAGGCCATGCCGGTTGTGCACATGTCGTCAGGAGAACGCGCGTGAAGCAGCGCCAGCACAAGGACGAATGCAATGCTTGCTAGGTACTAGCGCATGTCATCCTTATGCTTTCGCTTGCGCTGTTGTGCGCAGATGACATGTCTCATGGGCAGAACCGAGATACCCTGCGTTGACGGTGTGTTGGTGTTGGTTCAGATGCGATTCTTTTGTAATGGTTGTCTTCTCTCGTCCATTATTTTGCACAACTTTTATGCGTTGACACATGCGTTC
The DNA here is from genome assembly GCA_023078555.1 of Ulva prolifera. NCBI lineage: Eukaryota > Viridiplantae > Chlorophyta > Ulvophyceae > Ulvales > Ulvaceae > Ulva > Ulva prolifera. The sequence continues at coordinate 9,158,804 of CM041196.1, forward strand.
TATTCGCGGCCGCGGTGACCCGTGTTACAAAGACAACTGCACAGGCGGACAGGCAGGTGGTAGTGGCCGCGCAGGAACACAGCAAGATCTGACCACACCGGTACCATATGCATGCGCACTGCTGCCACCCAGCAGCACCAACCCGCGCGCCCGCGGTGATGCGTTGTCACAATGCGCCAGCATTCCAGCTGCAACGTCATCACCACCGACCGCCGTCCAATCACCCATATATGGGTGATATATACCGCCCCTCAATCCCATGGCGACCAATGTGCCAATGCTACTAATTCGATGATGGCCGCTCGCATCCATCTGCGTCCAGACCATAGCCGCGCCCTTCGCGTTCGCAGCGGGAGCACCGCGCGCGAGATCTGAAGAGTTTACACGATCGAGCTCGCGAGCTCGATCGAGGCGCACGTTCGTGCTGTGCATCACATTTTGGACCTGCACGCTGTTCCCGAGGAGCTGCCTGCCGCATCGTCATTGTCCTCTCAACATGCATGAGGTGCATTGTCAGATGTGATGCACAGCACGGAGTGTCTCGGCAGTGCCGAGTCGGCACAGCGTGTTGCAGGCGCAGCGATGAATTAAACCGCGCCATACAATGTCACGTGGGCCGTCATCGTCAGCACCGCACGCAGAATAAGCAGCCGCGACCTGCCCCGCCACGCACCTCATGTGACGCCTGCAAGAGAGGCGTGAATACACATGTGCGTATTCACGCCTCGCATGCGTATGCGAAGCGTTCTGCCCACGTATATCTGTATGCATGATTACGGTGGCCAATTCCAGTGGGAACCATACCATTGCGTGCAGTTGAAGCCCTTTGCCGCATGTGCGGCCTTCGTCTATATCTGTCCGAGCCTTGTCTGACAGAGATCTGCATCTCGGTTTGGACTGCGGTGCTGGTACAGCCACGTCATGAACGCATGCAGCTGTATGGATCAGATCCGGATGGGCGGCTGGGCTGCAATGTGGTCGGAGGGTCGGTCATCCCGGAGCGTCACCCTAGCGCAGCTGGCCGTGGCTACCGACGCGTCGCGACGCTGAAGCTGCATGCGGCATATAAGCTATGATGTCCCGCGGCCTGCCGTATGCATGCATGCTTCGACTCGCCGCAGGTGTGCACGAAGGCTGTTCGACACGTGTCATGACGGGAGTACCTGTGATGAGGCGACATGCATCAAGATTCACCTTCTGGCGTCAGATTGCCGCGGCGTAACAGAACGCCCTCGCAAGAGAGCTCTGGAACAGCTCGCTGGTGACCTGGAGCAGCAGGGCACAAGGTTGCGCACAGGAGGGGTCTTTGCTCAGACGTGCCTTCACGTGAAATCTCACATCGTGCTTTCGAAGTAGCGTACACAGGCCCATTAGCCCTGCCTTGCGCGCCCATCCCATGCCCAAACACGGTGCACACCAGACAGTGGCCGAGTAGTGTCAACGTATGCATCTGCTGCAGCTTTGCTCACTTCTGTGTCTTCAACAGCTTGCTGGAGCTTGGCCCAGGGCCGCGTTCCCATGGCGAGTGCCCCGACCCGCAGAGATGCAGCACCAGCCATGCGTTTCCGTCGAGAAGCCCGAACTGCTCTCAGAGATGGTCTCTGGCCAGCTTCTGGAGGCAAACATGGTCGTTGTCTGCCTCGGCAGGGCTTCAGACAAGTGCGATCCCTTGCTCAGGCACTGTGCAGTTTCGTCCTGGCGCTGCTCGTCTTGAGACGAAGCCGCAGCGTCTGCTAGTCCTCAAACATCGATGTGGGCATTTCCATCGGGGTTCGAGGTCTGTCTGTGGATACCGGCAAGTGTGGTTCCGTACGAGACGGTTTTGTTGATATTTTTTTTGCTCAGCCCTAGGTGGTCAGGGCAGCTCGTTCCGTGGCGCTGAGACGCGGCCTCTTGCGCCGGAGCCCCAGCCGCGCTATCCTTACAAGCGTGGTACCAATTCCAGTGATGCAGACCCTCCGCGTGCATGCTAGTGCCGCAGTCAGTGCTGCGCGTAAGCTTGAAGTACTGCGTGTCCTACCCCCCGCGCGGCAATATTCCACATCTCGACGCCAGTAACACGCAGCCGTCCATCATAACATAAATGTCTTTGTATACTCTCACGGGCGCCCTCATTGCATCGCCGAGAGCGACCAATCGTGGCAAATCGCTGCACGCCACACCGAGTGGATCCCTGCGTCTGACCGTGCATCGCCCCTGCCCGCCTGAGCAGGCATCTTTCCGCTCGCAATTCTTTATCATCACCCAGTAATGCGCTTTGAGTGCGCGTGAACGCCATGCTAGCGCGATTCTGCGGCCCCGCGATACACCTCGCCTCGATAGCCTCGATGCGCGATCTGCTGCCAGCCTCGCGCTTGACCCGCCCTCCGAGAGTCGACCTCCGGTATTTCCGGCATCTGGTGGATCCCGTGCGCGCTGCTCAACTCCTCCACACTGCGCAGGCCGGCAACACTGTCCACGCGCAGCCCCGTGGTGGTTCCTGTGAACACCTCCCTGAGGCTGGACTGCCGTGGCGGAGCCCTCACAGTCCCCCCCGCCACCGACCTCACCGAAGCCGCCATCATCCTCTCAGGCGCCGGCTCTGTGTTGACGATGCATGACTGCCGCATCATTGTGGCCGCAGGCGCCGCAGGCGCCGCAGCGGCCCCGTTTGTTGCCGGCAGCGGTGGTGCCTCGCTCATCCTCAGCGACTGCACAGTCACAGCTGCCGGCGCCTCACAGGTGTGCCCTCAGGCCATGTCACTGTTCCCCCACCTGTGCCGTGCGGTGTGTGGCTGGGCTCACGCCCGGCCAGCCACGGCACGTGAGCTGCCTGTGCGTTGCCATCGTCGAGCATCCAGTGTCACTTATCGGAGGGTTCTGAAGCTGACGCTACACAGCGTACATTAATTATTGGAGGCTTCCTGACTGGCTAACATGGTGCACCTCATCGCCTCGATGCTGTGTGTGGCTCGCCTCGGCTGTGGCAGCAGGCACTCCCGGGGCCCTAAGGGTGGCCTAGGGGCACACCGCCGAGGGCCCCGACGGCCGCTGCAATAGGGCGGACTGCGCCACACCAATGCATGTCCCTGCGGACATGTCTCAGCAACCACGCAGCATGCGCCGCTGCTGCAATTGCTGTGCGTGCCGACACGTGATCACAGTCAATGCTGCGACTCCGGCACCACGCCGGCACCGCGCCTGCGGCAGCCTGCATCCCCCATGTGCTCCAGTGGTGCGCAGGACCCGGTGCAGCGCACTGCTGGCCACAGCAGCAGCTTCCCCGGCCTGTCGAGCACGCGCCACCGGTCCAGGACGCCTGTGGGACTGGCGGCCCGCTGCTGCCGTGCGCCTGGCGCTCCTGCCCGCACGGGTGCGAAGCGCTGCTGCTGTGCAGGGGGAGGTCACGCCGACTACGACCGTCGTCGATTTCGGGGCGCGGGGGCAGCCCGTGCTGCGCGCTGTGGGCCCCGGCCAGCACGCAGCACAGCGCGCGGAGGAGGGTTGGTCGGGGGCCGCGGTGGGCGGAGGACGCCGCCGCGGCGCCGGCGGCGTGGTGGACAGGGGCTGCGGCGGCGCAGCCGCGTGTGAGGGGGTCTCTGGTGTGGCAGGTGCGCTGGCCATGTGCCTTCGAGGCAGCCCGATAGGCAGTCAGCGCAGTCAAGTCTACTTTTCGAGTTGTACTGAGGATCCTGATGATCGCTGCCCCGCGTACTGAGAGCATACGTGCAATGGCAAGAAGCGTTTGCTGTGGTTCCACGTGCACGTTCGCGCTCCACGACACAGGCCGCTGCTGTCACGGCCACGGCACCCGCAGCAGAGCCCTGTTGTGCGGAATGTAGTTAGTGTTTTGCCAGACACGCCATCTGGCAGGGCCTGAACTACTGCATCTTGCCGCATAAATCACCCCGTCTCGTGCATCGCATGTCCGCTGCAGGCCCATTAGCAGTCACGAGCGATCTGCTGCTCGCCCGGCGCTACACCTTGGAATGCTCGGTTCTACGATTAGCCGTCCTCCGGATTTCGATGTCACACAACGTGGAGGAGCTCCTGTGTCCTGTCTCGGGCAGAGCGCCTATGCCCAGAGCTCCAGGGTCCGATCTGCTACCCTGCAGCATTGCTGAACGGATCTGCCCTCCAGATCCCTGCCAGAATCTTAACCTCCTTAGCCCTGAGACTGCCACAACATGCTGAGGCACCATGCAGCTGCTGTTGGGGTCAGAAAACCCTGACCCCAGCCTGCTTCCTAAGATACACGTGGCCCCTGATCTGTGGTGTGCCAGGTTAGGGGCAGTTGGCATGTAGATCACAACTGCCCCTGGGGCAAGATTGCAATTAGATGGTGCTGCAGTTCTGAAAGTCTTGGTCTGTGCTAAACAACCCAATCTGCCTCTCAACACATGGGTATGGCTTGCAAGGGTCTCCCGCCTATATGATATACCTCTGGGCCTGCTTGCATGCATGCTGATCAGCATCATCAAATCAGGAGCATGTGCTGCCACCGGTTCTCCGGTGCAATGAGATGTTTTGGGAGTGCATGTTGTGGCGTGAGCAGGTGCTACCTGGTGTCCACATGTGCACACTGTGCAGAAGTATGGCCATCACCGCCAATGCACTGCGCTCATGCATTGAAAGTATGCACACTCCTTGCCAAAATACTCGGTGCCAGTCACTGAGTTCACCCCTGGATTATGGTAGCCCTGGCTCTTGTGGCAACACAATTTACAGCTGTGCTTGTCCTTGGAATGATTGAACACACTGTCTGCTTTCTGCTTTTTGCATGTTGGAGATTTGTGTTTGCAGTCATGATGCCTGGTGCCAGCTGTTGCCCTTGGGGAATGTGTGTGGTCATGCCTGCCCTGCCACAGAGCTGCGCCAGAGTGTCAATCCGGTGCCGCCGCGGTGGACAGCTGCCACACACTAGCTGAGCTTCATGAATGCTGAGGTGCCACTGGGTGTATGATTTTCAGGTCTCCAACTGCTGTGGCTGTTGTTTGAGCATTGTTGGCTGCAAAGGCTGAGGTGCCACTGGGTGTATTATTTTCAGGTCTCCAACTGCTGTGGCTGTTGTTTGAGCATTGTTGGCTGCAAAGGCAGCATGTGTGCTGTCAAACCTGCTTCACTTGAGCCTCCGCCAGCCAGATGTACATGCTGACCATTGCAGCACCTCCTGCCTTGACAGGTAAGTACGCATGCATTCTTTTCTGTGTCACCAGGGGAAATGTGAGGTCCTGGAGAGTGCAGAGCAGCTGCATGCAGTGCAAAGCACCTGGGCATGTGACATGTGGTTACTGTATGTGGTTACCATATGTGGCATATGTGGTTACTGGAGCAGATTTGCATCCCTTCGCTATAAAATAGAAACGGTAAAGTAAACAAAATCGAAAACGTATGTCAACTTCGGTGCAAAATAACAACGTTATTTAGGTAAAGTGCCGTCTTGGCCGGCAGAGACTTTTGCCCCATTTGTCGTGTGCAGCGATCTGTGCAGTCTATGGTCTGACACAATGCATCAAATATTTATTGACGTGTGTTGCAAATTCAATGTGCGACGGTACTGTGGCATGTGTTGGAACTGTTGTTCTCAGGGCATGGTGTTACAGGCCTTGCTACGCCCCGTGGCTACGGGTGCATCAGGTTTCCGATATGCATGGAATCCATGCCGCACGGCTAGGGGTTCAGCGCGGTGCGGATTTGCCCGGAGCCGTCCTGAAAACGTCAAGTCCCCACGTCCCAGCGTATCATACGTTGATTTCCTGCGTTAAATAACGCGTACTCAGCGTACTTTATCGAAAGAAACGCGTAGGAATGCAACTCTGTACTGGAGATGTCTGAAGAGGACATGCCTCATTACATCCAACGTCACATTACTTTGCATCATGCCCCACACAGCAAACCTGTCGTGCCCGTGTGTGGTAATGATCAGCAGCAATGATCAGAAGTGGCCGCACCCGTTCCACACACAGCTGCAGAGCACCGTTTTTGTCGGAGCATCATATCTGTGCACAGCTGCAGCATTCCTCTGCGCTCCACCATGCATCAGCAACATGCATCAGCAAAGCCACGAGTCACACCCTCTGCCCTCTGCAGGCGTGGCTGCCCCTCACACCCACGGCAGTCTGCACGGGGCCCCCCCGTGGCACCTGCCAGAGTCTCCCGGCGGCTCCCCTCACAACTGGCTGCGCCCGAGCAGGCGGGGGCTGAGGGATGCCGCGGGGCAGCCTGGCACCGCCGCGGCCGCACACTCTGCCCAGGTGCCCATGCCGTCCCCGGGCGGCAGCAGCGACGCGAGTGCAACATGGATCATGCCCATCTTTGCAGTTCTGTGCGTGGGTGCGCCTCCCCCAATCCCCCCCCCCCCGCGTCCCAAACTGCATGGGTACCCCTGTGTGCGGTGGTGCCAAACAGTTCAAATACATGACGTAGTGCGCATGCTCACGCACAGCTACTCTACACCCGATCAGGTTGCTGTGCGGAGAAAGGGGGCGACTCACGTATGTATATCTGTCTGCGGAGGAAGCAATTTTCTTTCTGTGCTGGTTGTGCTGTTCACAAAAAGTCGGCACGTAGGAACTGCCACCAGCACACCGCCTCCTGCAGCTGCCGGCATGCCCAGTCACGATATCGTCACGTGATCACGATGCTCATGACAGCGTGCGGTTCGCCGCAGGCATCATCGTCCTATCCACGTGCCTGTGGTGCATATGCTGCTGCCGCAACCATGCCGCACGGAGAGAGGTGCTGTCTCCGGGCAAGGCGCTTTGGCCGAGCCGCAGGCAGGCGCTCAGCTTCGTGTTTCACTCGATGTCAAACCAGTCCGCGCCGTCCGGGCCCCCCTCCACCCCCCGCTCCGGGCCCCCCTCTGGGCCTGTGCACTCCTGGGCCGCCGCCAGCCCCAGTGCTCTGCCGCGGCCATACGCGCTGCCGCCGATCATCTTCCGCTCGGTCGACCACATCCCGGCGCGCCTGTACGCGCACGCGAGCCCACCCGTGCCGGAGGACTCGCAGCCGTGGCGGCTGCTGCAGCGGTCGCACCGCACCCTGACGCCGGGCGACGTGGAGCCGCCGCTGCGCCGCAGCCACAGCGCCGGCGCGGACCTGTCCTCCTGTGACACGCCGCCCCGGCCACGCGCCGCAGAGGCCGCGCCGGCGCGTTCGTTCAGCGCCGCACTCACCGCGGCGCCGCCGCCGGTGGAGCGATCGGCGGCACATGCCGGCAACGCCGCCGCAGCGGTGACGCCGCGGCTGCATGACCGTGAGAGGAGGGAGAGTCCGCCGCCGGGGGAGGCCACCCGGCAGCATGACGTGGTGGCGGCGGAGCGGATCAACGAGGAGGTCCGCAAGATGGGGCGTACGCTGTCGCGCGAGAGCGGCGAGCAGTCACACTTCACGGTGCAGTCGATGCTCGGCCGCGGCGCGTTTGGCACCGTGTATCGCGGTATGCCCTGCTCACAGCGCACTAGCCTGTGGGCATCAACGATGGCACCTACTTGCTCACCCATCTGCCTCTCACGCCGATGTGTCGGATGGGAACAGGGGTAAAAACTGGTATCGGGGGGTTCCTTCCGCAGCTCAATTTCAAGCACAACCCAAGATTCTGAGGCACATCTGTACTGCGAGATGTGGATACCTGATCACCCGGGTGTCACTGTGGATGCATCCGCGTCAGTTGCCCGAGCATGTGCACAGGGTGGGTGAGCTGCAGGGGTGTGGCGCGGCCTGGCGGTGGCCATCAAGATTGTGTTGTTCCAGAGCGGCGCGGAGGACGCGCAGGTGGCGCAGGTGGCGTCAGAGGCGGCGATCGCGAGCAACCTCAGCCACAGCAACGTCGTCGCCACCTACAGCCACGACATCCACTATGTTGATGACTCCTGCCCTAATGAGCTCGGCATCTTCAAGTTCTACCTCATCCAAGTGCGTGTGCTGCCTGTTTCTGGGGCGTCGCTGACGGTTTCTGGGGATCTGTTGGTAGAGGAAAAACACATTTCTGTCATTGACTAGCCGCAGACGAAAGCGGAGTTTTTCTTGAAGCTCGCCAATGGTCCTCGTGTGCGACTTGCATGTGGTGGCACTGATGGATGGCAGGGGCTCATTGCACACGGCCACGAGCCTGATGCTCACGCGCGTGGCTACAGGAGTTCTGCAACGGCGGCAGCCTCGCCGGGGTGCTCGCGGACGGCATCCTGAACCGCATGCCGATGGCGCAGCGCTGGGCCTGCATCACGCGGCTGCTCATCGACATCGCGAGTGGCATGGCGTACATGCATGCAAAGAGCATCTGCCATGGCGACCTCAGCCCCTCCAACATCCTCCTCAAGGTGCGTGTACCCCCCCCCCCCCCCCCCCTTGCGCCGAGAGCACCTGGGGCTGATCAGTCTACTTCAAAAGGCCTTGAGGGTGGGCACGTGTTTGTCAGGCATGATGTAGGTGCTGTCCTGCTGGCCATCGCTGCAGGCGTGTGGGCCGGGACAATCACATGCACTGCCGGATGTGACTGCCGCTAGCAGCTGCTACGGGCGGCTCTGGTCCATGCCACCCGCTGCTTGCTACTTGCTGCGTGCTGCGCGAGCGTCGCTGCATCCTTCTGTGCGTGAGTGGCTGGCCCAGCAGCGGCAACTGTGGCATGTGATCCTTCCTGGCCATTTCAATCGCCGCCGTCTATCCTCCTACACCGGCGCGCGACGCATGCAGTACAACGACTCGCCGCACCTGCTGACGCCATCTGACGCCGTCGCGGCACGCGCCGCGTCAGCCAAAGTCACCGACTTTGGCATGGCGCAGCGCATGCAGAGCGGCGTGAGCCACGCGAGCAACGTGAAGCACGGCACGCCGCTGTACGTCGCGCCCGAGGTGCACCGCGATGGCCGGCTGCACCGCAGCAGCGACGTCTACGCGTTCGGCGTCATCATGTGGGAGCTCATGACCGGCCGGCCGATCCACATGGACCAGCTGCAGTGCGCCCCGCACCTCCACCGTTCCAGCGTGGTCGCGCGCCTGCCCTGCGCCCCCCTCTTCCGCACCGGGCTGCGGTGGAGTCACTGCTGGCATTCCACACATTGCAGCATGTGTTGCGCACATCGGTGCCGGTTTGCATGCAAGCACCGTTTGTGTGCTGTGCCTGCGTGTTCCAGCATTCATCTCAAGGTGAAGTACCCGACAGTGCGGTGTTCGTCCGCGGATCCAGGTGGCTTGGGGTGCCGCAGTCCCAGATCAGCTGCGCTGCGGCGGCGCCAGCGTTGCCGCAGCTGTCCGTGAGAACCCGCGCAGGGTTTCGGCCGGGCCCAGGCCTGCGAGCCGGGGCCGTGGCCATGCAGGTTGGACCTCTGTTGAGGCACAGCTGCACTGCGACGCACAGAGCACACTGTTTGCCCGCATGCATCTGCTTTGCGCTGTGCTTTCAAGTGCCGTTGCTTGACGCGAGGGGATGGGTGGCTACAGGCAGGGCACCGCGAGCAGCCACTGGCCGTTCACAGACGGCAGCGCGCCGGCCGCCGCGGCGCCACACCCGCCGGCCCCGCCGTGGGCCCCCGCGACGGCCCGCTCCTTTCCCAACCTCCCGCCCAGCGTGCCGATGACATATACGCTGACGATGAAGGCGTGCCTGAGCGAGCGGCCGGAGGAACGGCCGCGCTTCAAGCAGGTCGCGACGCTGCTGTCCGACACCGCGGCGGAGGTGGCGAGCGGGGAGTATGTCAACTCTGATGGAACCCCCACCGTGCGCCCCTGCTGCCTCGCAATGCCCCCGTTTCAAGGCTCCTGTTTCAGTGTTGTGTGAAAAAGCGTATGTAAGTAAAAATGTACTAATGCAGTGGCGGACAGGCGTGAGGTCAAGACCCATCCCCACATCACATCACATCACATCACGCAACAGGCTCATCATCTTCACTCAAATATCTTTAAAGCACCATGCTTTCATGCATCATGCACACAGCAATTCAGCCCAACGCACACATGGCTCACTCCAACACCCCCCATGCCCATGTGCATTGGCCGGCGGGATGTACAGCGGGGCTGGGTGTGTTGCTAGAGCGCAAGGGGGGTGGGGGGTGCGCAATATCAGCCTCAGCCTCTGGGGGGATCACCCCTTGTGGATATGTGGTGGATGTACGGCATCGGATCAGTCACACCATTCATATTCACTGGTGCCTATCAGGAGTGTGACCTGATAGGCACCAGATTCCATTACGCATCATCAGAGTCCATCAGAGTCGAACTCAGAGTCCAAGGCAGTGAGATGTGTCGAAGCGATAGAATTAGGAGTGTTCTGGCTATGTTTGAAGCGTGTTGCCAATTGTCAAAGGTGGTTAGCATGGCAAGCGACCTGGCTGAGGGTATGCATGGCACTCATGTGATGACCCTGCAGGGGCATGACCCTGCAGGTGCTATGTCCATACCATGAGAGCAGGCGAGAGGGGCGATCCCCACCATGGCATTTCCGATCCCCACTATGGCATGATCCCCACTATGGCATGATCCCCACTATGGCATGATCCCCACTATGGCATGATCCCCACTATGACATTTCCGAGAGTGCTTCAACAGCAGCCCTCACTGATTGCTTGAGGGCGTCATCTGTCATCTGACCATGGGTTCATGGCAGGCATGTTGGGAAACACCAGTCACCAGTCGAATTACACTAAGATCTCTCCGAACTGCAGACAATTCTGTGCCAGGCATGGCCATCACTTGCTGCATTTGGCAGTGCCAGCGCCAGTGTCAGGCTATGCTAGTGGGTGCGACCTCATCGAATTCTTTGAGCCGCAAGAGCAGCAGTCCAGCATGCCTGCTGTCACAGGCCAGCGGCAGCCTGGCACCTGCTAGTGGCCCATCATGAGGTGTAGGTGTTGGCAGTTGTGAACAGTGCGAACAGTGTTGGTGAACAGTGTTGGTGTGCGCACAGTGCGAACGAACAGAACGGTGCGAAGAACACACCAACACACACCAACACTGCTGTTCACTGCTGTCGTTGCACTGGTGTACTGGTGTCCTTTTTTTTTCCCCATGCTTGAGTCTGAGCAGTGCCACGCAAGCGGCACTAGCACTCATCACCAGCCCTGCACTCAGATGTTGATGACTAAGGTGTTCATCAGGGCTGCCCACCCCCCCTGTGTGGCCTCTCGGTATGAACAAGTGAGTGCTCAGGGTGAGTGCTCAGGGAAATCTGGCTGATAAATGTGAGGCCTTTTGGAAGCCTGGTCATGGCATCTCCATCATGTGAGCATGGGCATGGAGCATGGAGCGTGGAGCATGAGCATGGAGCATGGAGCATGGAGACATGGCAATGTGTCTCCACATGGCCACATGGCGGGTCTGGGTTTGCTTGCTGCACCAGTTGATGTTACACTGTTCTGGGTAAGCTGTGACTGCTCTGACATACCGCACAAGCATATGCCTGCATGCATGCTAGGCCCCTGTGCATGTGATTCCACAAAATTATTAGTGAAGCAACACGGGACTGTTGTCTATGACAAGTCCTTCTGATCACTCTGGATCACTCTGGATCACCATGTGCCAAAACCTGGTACATGACCAACTGCCGGCCTCAGTACACACCTTGCAGAGGGGTGGCAGAAATCAAGAAATCAACAAATCCCCGCCCCCCTCCCCATGCAACTCCAGATCACTCAGGGGGGGGGGGGGGGGGGGGGGGGGGGGGGGGGGGGGGGGGGGGGGGGCATATCGCATAGCACACAAACTCAATACAACACCAACAAGCGGACAGGGTAAAGCCCTCTGGATCGAGCCAGGTCGGCCGAGGTCAGCCGATCCGGCACGGGGGGCGCACACCCCGGGCGCCCGGGGTGTGCGCGTGGGCATGCATGCTCTTCTTGCCTCATCTACTTGCCCCTGTGCACGTGCCTGTGCTGTGGCAATGCGCGTCGAGGGGTGTGGGGGTTGTGGGGGTTGTGTGGCAATCCAGTGATATGACGTATCACTGGTTGCCCCAGCTTGCAGGTTGCCACAGCTTGTAGGCAGACCGTTGCCGAGCAACCCCCAGGCAGTCATGTGGGCCACCAGTGTGGGCTTGACCAGCCCACATGCACCCCCTATCCTGTGACATCCCGGCCACAGCATCACACCGCTCGCTGCACGCATGCAACAAAAGCACAGCTGGCCAGCACGTGTGGGCAACAGGGCTGATTCACGAATGATGCCAGAGACATCATTCCTTTTTTCTGCTGCATGGTGCAGTGCAAGTGGGTTCCCTGGATTACGCCGTAACCCAGTCACATCACCCGGCCACAGTGCAAAAGTGCAAGGGGGGTCTCCCACCCTGTGAGCACAACACCACATGTCCCATTCCGTTCTCACAGTGGCAGCCATGCATGCAGAGCAGTGCACACTTCCACCCCCTGGGCGCCGACCCCCTCCCCTCGGACCACACCGCCGCAGTCACTGACTCCAACCCAATCCCGAGCTCCCTCCAAGGCTCCTTCATGGACTCAGCCAGCGAGCCCGCCACCGGCCGCTCCGCCTCGTCCCCCCACGCGGCGAGCTCCGTGTCCGTGCCGTGGACAATCCCGGAGGCCTCAGCGGAGGGCTGCTCCCTCGCAGTCTTTGGCCGCGCGTGGCCGTCCATGGAGACGTCAGCGAGCATCCGGCTCGCGCTCGACGCGGACAGCGAGGCCGAGCACCCCCCGGCGCCGATGTACACGTCCTCCGAGGAGACGGGGCCGGGGCGGTCTGCGAGCCCGTCGCCGCGGAGCGTGCCGCGGCGGTCGCCGCGGCGGCTGCAGCGGCGGTCGCCGCGCATGCCGCCGCCGCGTCGCTGCGAGGAGGTTGCGGCGAACCCGAGTCCCCGGACCCGCGCACGCGTCGACAGCACGCCGCCGCCGCCGCAGCCGCCAAAGAGTCCGACGTCCGGGAGAGGGGGCAGCGCGCCGGCCAGCCTCCGGAGCAGCCAGCCGCACAGCCGCATCGAAACCCCCTGCAGCCACTCCGCCATCGCATCTGACCACGCGACCATCCATCGGCTGCCGGTCGTGCCGCCGCCAGCCGAGGCCCCCGAGGACACGGCGAGTGTCGTGCGCGACCTGGCGCAGAAGCTCGCGGAGCTCAACCAGCAGGCGGATGGCCCCGAGCGAGACAGCACGAGCAGCTGCAGCGTGCAGTCGACGGCACCGATGCGCAGCTTCCACAGCGAGCCGCCGCGTGCCGCCGCCTCGGAGCTCCGAGCACAGCGCAGCGCGGCGAGCGGCGGCGCCGCCGCGCCGGAGCTCCGAGCACAGCGCAGCGCGGCGAGCGGCGGCGCCGCCGCGCCGGCGGCCCCCGCCCGCACCACCGCTGCCTGCACGCCGGTGCGGCCGCCGCCGTTCTTCCTGCCTCCGCGGCCACGCGTGGCGTGCGCGGCGGCGCCGCAGAACATCGGCGACACGTCGGCGATCCTGCAACGGACGCGCCGCCCGGCGCTCGGGTTCACGCGGCGGAATCCCAGCGCGGACAGCATGCTGGGCCCGGAGACGTCGCTTGACAGCATGCGGGCGTCGATCGAGTCCCGCTCGCAGCGCTCCATCGCCGCGGGCTCCGGCAGCCTCATGTCGTCGGCGACCATCGGCATGACCATCCCCGCACGGCGCAGCGCCGAGTCCGTCGCCTCTCTCAACGACCTCGTCGCGGCTGCGTGGGCAGTGGGTGACCCCCCCCCACAGGCGGTGTCCGGCGACCTCTCTGGTGGCACTGGAAGCCTCGAGAGCAGCATGGTGGAGGCTGCGAAGCGCCTCACGGCCGATAGCAACTCTGGCGCCGCGGTGAGTGTTTCGGTACGAGGCCGGCGGCCGATCAGCTTGCCGCACGCAGGGCCCGTGCTGCGGCGGGCGGTGGGGGGGCCGGATCCCGGGGCATGCATGCAAAGCGAGGCGGGAGCGGTACCCCCGCTGGAGCTGCGGGGCGGCGAACCGCGCAACGCGCTCGCGTCGGACACTGCGCGGCTCGCGTGGGGCGGAGACAGGGGGGCCTCTGTGCAGCCGTACGTCCCACCGGCTCTGCTTGAAAACGCCGCGCTGGCGCAGCTTACACAGCGCATGCCGAGAAAGCCCGGCCTGGCGGCAGCCGACGCGCAGGTGCCGCCCCCGCGCAGCCGGGACGGCGAGCCCGGCAGCGTGATGCTGTCGGCTGCGGCCGTGAGCGCGTCCATCAGCTCCGTGAGCGCCTCGGGCACCTCCTGGCACGTCAGCGGCGCCGGGTCGATGGTCTCCGGCGACCTCTCGCCGCACGGGCGCGTGAACGTCAGGCCAGCACAGGCGCCCCGTGCGCCGCCGGTGGCCACGCCGCCGCCGGACGACCTCGCCACCGCCTCCCTCGAGCTCCCCTCCCAGCTGTGGGACCTTCTGAGTTCTGAGAGCAGCATGGCGGACACGGTCGGCAGCGCGCCACGCAGCGCAGCCACAGCACGCAGCACGGGACGCGGCAACATCAAAGCATGCAAGCGGCACCTGCCCGGGCGGCTGACATAACCCATGCGGTGCAACAGAAGAAGAGCCATGAGGGCGGTGTGCCTGAGGGCGGCAGTGGCCACAGCGTGCCCAGCGTGGCCTCTGCCGCCGGTCCTGCCGCTGCTGATCGTGTGCATCCAAATGTATTGTGACAGCCCGCCTGCCGGCGCCCCATGTGTGAGGGCAGGCCAACAACTCCAATTGACGCTTAGCCCATCGTGATGGCGTGACGCACAAAGCCGCACCTGGCATTGATCGGGTACGTGGTGTTCCAGGGTGTGCCGCTGCGTGCTGTGTGCTGTGTGCTGTGTGCACGTGCGCATGTGCCGCACCGTCGCCGCCGGGCGTGCACGATGCTGCATGCACGGCAGAACTCGTGTGCGTGCAGTTGTGTACAGGCCCAGTGTGCCCTATGAAAGTATCTGTGCCCTATGAAAGTATCTGCACCACAGAAGCCTGCCGCTGGCGGGCTGAGCTCTGCCTGCTGGCGCACTTCTACCACGCCTCCTCAGCGGAGACGGGCGTGTCCTCCAAGGGCTCTGCTGTGGCGTCGGCGGAAATATATGCCATGATGTATGTTTGTGAATGGGACCTTGGCCCTGAGGTCCCGATCATCCCGTTTGGATTGTGTGTGCTGCCGCGGCGGCTGCGGCTGCTCTCGTGATCATCATGCGTGATCAACATCAGGCGGGGCGGTGTTATGTGTGTGTGTATGTGACAAGTGATCGGCTTGGAGGGCAGGGGGAGAGTGGTCCGGTGGTGGTTTCCCCTGCCGCGATCTCTGCTCCTCGTGCAGCGGATACGGACGTTGGCTTTGCAGGCTTCCCCATGCCACGTATTGGGGAATGCACCGTGTCAACAACAAGGTCATGTGCACAGCGTGTATGCATGCACCCTGAAGACAGTATGTTGGCGGGGATGGATGCGGACGCAGACGGGGGGTTTCATGCGTAACAGCGTGGCTGATCTGTATGGTATGCTGCGTGTGGGTTAGAGCCTGTTAAATTGCCACCATTGCACGGTGTTTCGAATTCCCATTGTTCCTGACTTCCCTGAGTATGTTTCTGTTTTTGACGTTAACGTCAGACCATGTGTAACACTGTGTACAGCCCCGCATGCCGTAGCTGTTTGCAGCCCCCCGCAGGACGGGGCTCAGCCGCTGTTGCAGCCTGTCAACTGTTGGCGGTGGCCCCCTGCGGTCAATGCCAGGCACCTTGCGCCTTGTGTGAATCTTCGTGGCTTCATCCACAATACTAGGAGCTTGGTGTGCTGCCATGCAATGGCCGAGCTCGTGTGATGAGGACTCAGACACCTCCCAGCCCACTGGCTGCAGAGTCAGACTGCAACTAGTCCTCGGTGCAAGGTACAACACATCGATGTACCTCGACAAAGTCGGACTCGTGCACACTACATACACAATGCCAGACCACACCGTTCAAGTACTCTTGCTACGACCACTGACAATATTCATGGCATTAATGGCACACCAACAGAGCACCCGCAGCAAGGCCACCAGCTGCAGATCTTAGTTGCCAGGGGGAGGGTTCCGCATGTGCCACCCGTGACCTTGTAGGACACCTTCACCACTATCTCTTTGCAAAATCTTGGGATCTGTGCAAATCGCATGCACGCATGCAGTCTCAGTGTTCTTGCAGCCTCACGACCTCCCACGGCCTCGTGCGACCACCGAACCTGGAATAAGCTCTGGCAGGCCCATAGCAACGTGTGTGTGTGTGTGTGTGTGTGTGTGTGTGTGTGTGTGTGTGTGTGTGTGTGTGTGTGTGTGTGTGTGTGTGTGTGTGTGTGTGTGTGTGTGTGTGTGTGTGTGTGTGTGTGTGTGTGTGTGTGTGTGTGTGTGTGTGTGTGTGTGTGTGTGTGTGTGTGTGTGTGTGTGTGTGTGTGTGTGTGTGTGTGTGTGTGTGTGTGTGTGTGTGTGTGTGTGTGTGTGTGTGTGTGTGTGTGTGTGTGTGTGTGTGTGTGTGTGTGTGTGTGTGTGTGTGTGTGTGTGTGTGTGTGTGTGTGTGTGTGTGTGTGTGTGTGTGTGTGTGTGTGTGTGTGTGTGTGTGTGTGTGTGTGTGTGTGTGTGTGTGTGTGTGTGTGTGTGTGTGTGTGTGTGTGTGTGTGTGTGTGTGTGTGTGTGTGTGTGTGTGTGTGTGTGTGTGTGTGTGTGTGTGTGTGTGTGTGTGTGTGTGTGTGTGTGTGTGTGTGTGTGTGTGTGTGTGTGTGTGTGTGTGTGTGTGTGTGTGTGTGTGTGTGTGTGTGTGTTGTGTGTGTGTGTGTGTGTGTGTGTGTGTGTGTTGGTCGCTCCCACACCTGCATGGAGTTATGCAAGCAGTGGGACCTTCTTGTTGTCACCCGAGTTGAAACGCAAGCAAAGCCCGGCGCAGGGGCAGTGGAGGCCACCCACGTGGCGTGCTCAGCTAGCGGATAAGTGCATGCAATCAGCTGCAAGAGTGAGCTGGTCGGTGGCCGAGTGGCATGTGCATGATGCGTGCCACCGCTTCCACGACGGCGTCCTTCGCTCCCCGCATGGCTAGAGCCGGCACCTCCCGCCGCGGCGTGCGCTGAGAGGCTGCATGCAGCTACAGTCAAGACTCCCCTTAGCAGTCGTTTTAATCCCCCCCCCCCCCCCCCCCCCCCCCCCCACGGTATATTACTAATATTACTACTTAGTAAGTAGTATAAATACATTACAATGATTTGGCCTGGCTTGGCAGGAAAGGGATCACGATGGACTGTCTACAGCTGCGGGGTATACAGGCCATGCAATGGCCGTGGCGATGCGACACGTATGGCAAATATCAATGCCTGCTTCAGGGTGCGGCTACGTGAATCCACATTTCATTTCCTCTACATATGATCAAATTGTAATAGTCCACCTGTAGCCACCACGTCACATGCATATGGCGACGGTGCTATGTTAAAGTAAAGTAAATCTAAATTTACTGAGCCGTATCCTGCTGGACATTGACAACTCCGCGTTCACGAGACCACATATGCCGAAGGAGTAAACCACCCGGAACCCCCCATCAGATGACCGTACGCATCTCACAGGGCCTCCTCCTGTGCTAAGCGAGGTGGTCACGTACGGCCGTTTCGATACCCTAAAGCGCACGCAGAATCGAACCCATGACCTCCTGAAACGGAGGGGGTAGCTTTTAATCCGTCCTCAATGTCAGGAATATAGTGACTGGCCATGCATGCCCTCGACATACGTATACAGCGGACTAGCCCAACGGCAGTGGCTGGTTCACTGCCTTATATCGATCGATGATATCTCAGTCACTACCCTTTGTCAATATCTCTGCTCGCTCTACCTCACATCTCAACAGGTTATGGGTCCATAGCGCTTCCATAGCGCTGCATTGGGTCCGTGACGGCTTGACGACAGTTAGTGTCAAGACTATGCTTGTCTCACGTAAAGTTTATGATAAATACGACTGATCTTATTGTGGATTGGTCTGTGCCTCATCTGCCTGGTCTCATCGACTGTTTCGCCATGGCTTCTCCCGCCGTGACCGAGCTCGAGAAGCTCAAACCGCGATGGGATAATTGCAACGTCACTGTATACGACGGAACTAATTTTAGAGAATTCCAGGACTCTTTAGAGCATGCATTCGTCATTCGTTCGGCGGACTGGCTCATACATGGGTCGGAGCCGGGAGATGCACGGTTTCAGAAGATCGGTATTAGCATCATCCGCTCGTCTATTGCCACGAATCTGAAGCATCTTATTCCATCATCATGTCAGCAATGCCATTTGGCATTCAAGCATGTCGAGACGCATCACAAACAGTGGCTCGCCGCCAACTTCGGGAAAATTCGCAGGCAGCTCAACGAAATCGTTCAGAGCGTCGACGAATCGTCATCTGACTATCTCACTCGTGTTCAGAGCATTCACGAACAGTACCTTAGTGCTGGGGGCAAGCTGGAAGAAGTGGAGCTCAGAGCCGGTTCAGCGTAGAGCCATACTCATACATAGTAAATAATTTATTATAGTATGGCTCTAAATTTACTATGTATGATAGATACTACGTAGCTACGGTTGTACTACAACCGTACTACAACCGTGCCCGCACTTCGATATATCATCGATGACCTGCAAACATCGTACGCGTATCTGTGATGATTTGAGTCAGTTCAGAATTTGGTGTGAGACAGCCAGAGAGGGCTACACCTGCACAATTGTTGTGACATACTCAGAGTCTGGATGCACTGCATCCAGAGTATCTAGAGATATGGCATGGCTGCAGCTGTTGTGCACGATCATGCATATATACAAGAAACATGCGATGAGGTTGCAGCTGACTTCTAGACTCATGCTGTGGCGCGGGGATGCTGTGGATATATGGGACAGTGCTGCACTTACAAATGTTAACTCCAGTCCCAGAGGCAGATAGCGTGCTTTGTGCTCAAGCAGCAGCGAATGGCAGCGGTGCCGCACCGCTGCCATGGGCGGTGCGTCGTGTGAAGCCGGCGGTGCGTCGTGTGAAGCCGGGACGCGTTGATAGGGCGTGTGGATTACGAATGCAGCGAACACAGCACAGCACGCTAGGTATGTGCTGAAGTTGACGCCTTGAGCGTCTTCAGGGCAATCAGGGCCCCAAGTTTGCGGTAAAGTTGATGTGCGCGCTGCCGTCGTATATACTGTCAAGATCTCAGCTGCCAGCCCGGGACAGTGCACGTGGCCCCGGAAAACTTACAGAAGAGTGAAGGAGAACAGACAAACACAGCACGGGAACGTCATCAGAATCAACAGCCACACACGGAACGCGAAATCTGAGTGTCTGCGAGTGATCTGCGTGTGGATTGCCTGTGTAGACCGTCCAGAGTCCTTCGATCAACGCCTGGGCCAGCTTGGCGCTGCTGCGGATCTTGAAGCCACATTTCTACGAGCTGCTAACAAAGCTGTACCGCCGTTAACGCGTTGTGATGCGTGTCTGCAAGTATGTCGTCACTGCATGGAAGGGCGGGGATGCTGACGCCTTCCGCCCGGCCGTCATTTCAAGCCGGCAGTCAGCACAGCTGGCTTTAGTTTCAATGTACGCTTCGCGAACCGCGTCGCAGACGGCTCAAGGGCGCAAACCTGCCGACGCGTCGGTGCGAAGGCTGTCGGACACAGTCACGGCGGCGGCTGGCAGCGTCCCCGTGTTCGGCCGTGACACACTGCAAGATGAGTACATGGACTTGGATGCACCGCAATGCGCGCAAATTGGCCTACCTGACAAGCTTGCTACTTGGGCCAACCTGCGGTGTAGAATACTGGCTGCTGCAACTCTGTTCTGCAGTGCTGCGGTGTCAGTCAGGCGTGCAGCGGTGTCGGAAGACAATTCCCTCGGGGGATCGATTCGATCCCGTCGAGAATGACATGTGCATGATTTCGCCTCGCCCCGCCATCACTCCGCGTGCCCTTTGCGTCGCAGCTGCCACCACCCTCGCCAGATGGAACGGGCAATACCGATGATCAGCACAACATTCGCACAGAACGCTGTGGAATTTCGTCAGGCACAATTGCGCCAGCTGATGCGAGACTCAGCCATGTTGCCTTCCCTGCCAGGATGCGCTACGTCCGTCTCGAAAGCCACCGACGTCAGAACAGGCGTGAGAGCTCTGACGCTCGGCTGATTTACTTCTTACATCACGGATGAAGTAGATGATGCGATGCTCGTATGTCCCGTGCGTGCGATAGAATGACTGTCACCGCAGTGGCCGTGCTCTTGCTCGTCTTGGCCGCTGTTCAAACGACCGCACAGGAGTGTATACGAGCCAGAACCGCTGTTGACGTCCTGGACATCGTGAGGAAGACCAGTGGCCATGCTCTAATCTGTCTTGAAGGCCAAGAGGACAGGTATGCCGTTTGTGAAGCCAACAACGTGCCCACCCAGCGCTTCGGCGTGGGGTGCACTGTATGCGCTGAGCGATGCCAAAAGTGCCGTGATTCGACATTCTGCTGGTTGTACGTAGATATTCAGTAAGCGCGAGTAACTTCTCCCCACCGCAGCGATATCTTGTTATGCTGGCGGGGCCTCAAACCACATGCACTCACGCTCATGTTAGGCAAAGAGTAGCAAATTGCTTCAAAGAGCGTATCTGCACATGCTGTGATGTGTCTTAGCCTGCATGAATCCCCATCGGCGGACAAGCGCGTGGCGAGGTGAGCTTTCGCCGATCGCTGCAGGACAGAATTGACGCGATCGGCATCACACCGCCGTGAAGTACAGCGTATTACTTTCCTGAGCGTATGTGCTTGGCACTAGCCTCAGCACAAAGGCAGTCCCTGCGATGTTGCGTGAACACGTCGCTGTGTGTGTGTGTGTGAGTGGTTCAGCCGTGCAGAGTATCTTTCTGGACGTCCAGCCAGTTCATCATCCCGGACAACGGCAACGTAACAATACAATGCGGCAGGCGGTTTATCTACACATACAGTTCCGAGGGGCCGATGGTCCTGGGCCGCGGGTCGGTGGTCGGCTTTCAGAACTGCAACGTGCACACCTACAAGGACGACGAGGCAGCCGTGGAGGCTGGCGATGAACCATACCCGCTCCTCTCAGTATTCGGCAATGTCGAGGGATCGGTCGCGCAAGTCTCGCAGTCCACCGTCTTCTTCCCCAGGGAGGTACGACTGAACTACACACCTCTCCTACATTCCTCCCCACGCCTGGCAACCTAACCCAGACATCACAATCCACAGTTCACCAGCGAACGATGTGCCATGACTCACATCTCGATCACTCCACTGCATGCTTGTTGATTCCCACTGCCACCATGCAGCAGTGCTAGCATCGCAACGCTGACCCTCCTGCAGTTCATGCAAGCCCTGGACCCAGCTGTGCTGCAAGAGCAGGTCGGAAACACAACCAGCGTCACTCTCCAGCTCGGGCCGCCATCAGACGAGGGCGCAGCCACAGCAGTCACCTTCCAGCGGGCCAACCTCCGCCCGGGCCCGAGGGCCGTCGCCAACATCCGGTTTGCCTTCACCGACGTCACCGCGTGGCACGCCGACTCGTTCGTGACTGCAAACGACGCAATCCAGGAAGCCCGCGTGCTGCTCGTGACGCACCAGCTCGCCATCGACTGGTGCTGCGCCAAGCCGGTACCGCTGCGGGTGCCCCCCGCGTCCCAGAGCGGAGGATCATCCGCCAACGGGGCCCGCACCGCCGGCATCGCAGCCGCGGCAGTCGCCGGCATCGGTGTGCCCCCCCCCCCCCCCCCCCCCCCCCTCCCTCCCCCTGGCTCTACCGTTCTACCACCTGAGCAGGCGCAGCCGGGCATTTGATCGGCAGACGTCCCAGCTGTGCAGTACCGGGCGTACCTTGTGCACACCACCCCCGCGCCACATCTTGTGGCCGAGTCCCCTGTGCCCGCCACTGTGGCAGTGTTCCATCACCAACCTGCGTGGCGTGGCATGCATGCTGGTCATGCATCACAGGGATCTGCGTGGCGGCAGCATCGCGCGGGGCCCCGATGCGCTGCGGAACACGGCCTTGGAGCGGTGTCTGCGACTGGCAGGCCTGCAGGGCGTGCTTGCCGTGCGACTGGGGTCTGTGTCATCAGTACTCGTAGGTACGCAGGACAGCATGCAGTCCCTGGGCAGTCCTCGCCGCTGCACCAGATGCCGCAGCGCGAGGTGAACTCGCCCCCGCTTTCTCAGCCGCACCTGACCCGCCGCCTGCGCTACAGTGCTCCTCGCCGCCGCCATCTGCTGCGGCGCCCGCCGCCGCTGCGCCAACCCTGACCTGCGCAAGCGCGGCCCACTCTCCGACTTCAAGCCGCACACACTCAACGGCGGCCGCGGCTGGCCCGACGCCGGCGCCGCCGTCGCGCGCGAACGCGCCTCCAGCATCGTCGGCCCGTCCCCCTCAGCCACCCTCGTGAAGGCCTCCGAGTCCCTGTCGTTCACCGCCGCGGACGGCGTGTCCGCGGCTGCGGCCGCAGTCGACCCGGCCGGTGCCGCCGGCTCAATGGCGCTGCTCAGCAGCTTGTCACACCCCGGCCCCCCCTCCAGCGACGTCGCAGCGTCGGCAGACCTCGGCGGTGGTCGCCCGCCGTGGCCGGCATCGGCGGACCTCGGCGCGCACAGCATGGCCAGCACGCTCGCAGCGTCCGCCGCGCCGCGGAGCGTGCCGGGGTCGGCGGGGGGGCTCACGGGGGTCGCGTCGGTGGACGCGGCGAGCAGCAGCATTGCGAGCCTGGGGGTGCCGGCGTCGGCTGAGCACCGGCCGGGCGCGGCGAATGGGGGCTCCTTCGGATCCGATGAGCTCAAGATCTTTGATGTGCTGTACCGCAGCAGGGACTCTGCGGTGTATCAGGGTGCGCGCTGGCCTCCCCCGGCTCGACTGTGTTGATACGGTGTTCCGGAAGGTGAGCAGTTATGCATGCTGTTGCATTGCAATGCGTAGCGATGTGCGGGGCCGCAGGAGAGTGCGCCGGATGCTCCATGCTGTCACCACGCGTCGCTTGATGGCTGCCCTTTCCGCGTCCGAGGCAGAGCGTCTGTTGTGCAAGGACAACGGCACAGAGGCACACGGCACCGCCGGGACCGCTCACCAGTCACCGCATGACCATGCAGCGGCCACACTTCTGAGCGCTCCTGGGGGGGCATCGCTGCATTCACTCCGTGCCCAACTCCCGTGTGGATATCTGCTGCAGGCCTGTGGCGCGGCACGTCGGTGGCCGTGAGCGTCGTCAGCATGCGCCTCGGGCCGCGCAGCTGCCAGCGGGTCCTCGGCACCGAGCGCATCGTCGCTGTGAACCTCGACCACCCGAACGTCGTGACGACGTATGTCTACGACTCGGTGGAGCCGGCGGACGTCGGCGGCGGCGGCGGCGGAGGCGGCGGCGGCGGCCGCAGCTCGACGCGCGCCTACGCAGTACAAGAGCTCTGCAACGGCGGCAGCCTGCGCAACGCGCTGCTGCGCGGCGTGCTCGCGCCCGGCACGCTGCGGCCGCGCTGGCCGAGCGTTCTGCGCATCCTGTGCGGCGTCGCGGCGGGGATGGACTACATGCATGCGCTGCGCGTCTTCCACGGCGCGCTGATGCCCGCCAACGTGCTGTTCAAGGTACTCTGCTTTACTGGCAGCGACCCACATACATGTGCCCCATGCATTCAGAGGCCGGCAGAAGACCCAGCACGTGTGTGCCCGGTCTTTTCAGCATTACACGTTGCTCTCGTTGTCACCAGTAGACACACCCGGCTGTTGTGACACACATGCATCGACACCGTGCGGGTGCGGATCAAGCAACACACCAGAGGACTCACGCATCATCCCCCACCCCTTGCAGTTCCCGGAGGGCCAGTCGCGCTCGATCTTTGCGGCGCTGGAGTCCAGCACGGCCGTGGCCAAGGTGTCAGGGTACACCGCCGCGCTGCGCAAGCACCGCCTCGCCGGCGACGGCGACGCCTCCGCCGCCTTCTACACCGCCCCCGAGGCCCCCCAGTGGCCGCGCCTCTCCTCCGCCGCTGACGTCTTTGCCTTCGGCGTCATCATGTGGGAGCTCATGCAGGGCTGCCTCGCGTACTCCCAGCCGTGCGCTGCGCCTCCGCCTGCTGCGTGCTGTGTGCTGTGTGTTGCGTGGTGAGCCTGTCTGCCTGCATGCGCATGGGCGCGCTGCCGTGTACAGCCGGCTGGATGAACGCGACTGCCAGCGCCGCGAGGGTGGCGGACGATCCACCGAACTTGACTTGCAATAGTGTCTCGGGTGGTGGCGTCAGGTGTCAGGTGCAGTGCTAGCAAAAGTGTCCTCAGGCGGCGGCATGTGCAGGCGCGCCCCGCAACCGGGCGTGAACCATGCGTACGCGGCGGTGCAGGGCCGCGGCGCAATGGCCGGAGGCGAACCACCCCCCGGCCTCGGCGGGCTGCCCGGCTTCGACACCTCCGATAGCGACCTCAGCCACCACCCTGAATACCCATCCCTGCCGGCGGCGGTGCCCCTCACATACACGCTCGTCATGCGTGCGTGCCTGAGCCAGGACCCGGCGGAGCGCCCGGCGTTTGGGCACCTCGTGTCTATGCTGGAGGACCTCAAGACCGAGGTCGAATCGGGCTCGTACGTCGACTCGACTGGCGGCATGCAGGTGGGTTGCCTGCGCCACAGACCCCGCCCCCTGAGGTGTTTCGATCACTGTTGCGTATATCCTGTCGCATCGATTCTTGCATTTAGATTCCTCAGGGTTGTCACTGCATGGTTGCACTGATGTGTAGTAGCTTGGTGCTGGATGCCGCTGTTGTGCGGACTACTCGCGCCTGCTAGCGAGTATGGTAGCAGTACACCCGGATTCTCTGTGAAGCAATACCACATTCCAGGTGATCCATCCTGGATCTGGATATCGTGCACTGGCGCGGCGTACTGACGAGCTGGAAGTGTGCAGCCAAGCAGCATGATCGAGCGGACGCACCAGTCGCGCAGCGTGCAGACGACGCGCACGATGCTGCAGCAGGTCGCAGCCGCCTCGCACGGCCTAGCGCTGCCGCCGCCAAACCTCTCCGCCTCACCCTCCCTCTCCGTTGACGTTGCCATACCAGAGGAGGGAGAGGGCGATGCCTCGGAGTCCACCTCCTCAGGGTCTGTGTCTGCCTCCGTCTCGGTCCCCGGGCCGCCGTCGACGGGGACAACATCCACGCGCACGCCGCGCGAGGCCGACGTCGCAGCCACTGCGGCCGCGGCCGCAGCCGCGGCCGCTGCGGCTTCGCCGCCGCAGCACCGCCCGACATCGGTGGACATCGGCCCGCTCGGGTTTGCGTCTGTGGACGAGTTTGAGCAGCAGCGCGCGACGCGGCCGAGCACCGCGGCGGCGGCCTCCCCGGCTGACCGCGGCGGCTGGCGTACCCGCAGCGGGGGCACGCCGCTACCGCCGCCGGCCGACGTGCGGCTGGCGTCTGCGATCGGCTCGGCCATGCATGCGCGCGAGCAGGTCCACACCGGGCAGCTGGCGCGCGGCAGCCTCACCCGCGACGCTGCGGGCGACATCATCCTGCAGCCGCCGCTCGGGTCCAGCCGCGTCATTGACTCCGGCTCGTCCGACGCGCCGAGTGAGCTGATGCAGGATGTGCGCTCCCGCACCGCCCACGCCGTCGCGCGCGCCGCCAGCAGTGCCGCTCTCAGCAGCATCGGCGGCACCTCCTCCGACGCGGCCGCGTCCGTCACCGACAGCGCCCTGGCCTCTGCCGAGCCCCGGTCCTCGCGCAGCCCGGGAGACCCCTGGGCGCGCGGCTCCGACGCGACCGGACCCTCCACCACCCCCCCCCTCTCCCCTGCTGGCCCTCAGGCATCGTCCCCCGGCTCGGCACCGCTTCCGACGGACGCCTCTGCAGTCGTATCGCCGGATTCATCGAGGCCGTACACAGACCCTACGCGGGTGATGCGTCTAGCCCATAGCCATGATCCGACCGAGGTGCTCCCAAGTGCGCTCGCCCTGGGAAGTCCAACGGTGCCGTCCCTGGCGTCGAGGAACCTGCTCCCGGCGTCGGAGATTGACAGCGCGGCGGACCGCGAGCGCAGCGACACCGCGAGGACTCTCGGCGCGAGCCGCGAGCTCGAGGCCGAGTTCGCGGCGCTGACTACGGAGTTCCCGGTGAGCTTCGACACCGGTGTGCTGTCGCCGCGCGGCGAGCCGTCGGACACCGTCACGATGGCGGACGTGCTGAGCCCGCCGCTGTCTGGCGGTCCCTCATCGACGGGCAGCGGCGGCATTGCGCAGTCCTCCCGCAGCCTCCGCGCATGGACCTCTGCAGTCCCTCTGTCGCCCACCGAAGCCCTGCCTCTCCGCAACCTGAAACACCTCTCGCGGTCGCTGTCACAGTCCCTGGAGTTAGAGCTGCCGAGGCTATCCGGCGCTCCCGCACGCGCAGGGTTCGTGTCGCCGGATGCGCCGCGGATACCCCCCCCGGACAGCCCCGCCAGGCAGCCACCACCCGTCTGCGACGCCTACGCCACGCCGGTGCCCCCGACTGTGATGCCGCCAGGGGTCGCGCAGCCGGCGTCGCCGCCACGGGCAGAGGCCGCGTTGCCAATGTCACCGCAGCCACCTTCCCCGGCGCATGTGCCGTGGCAGCCCCCGCCAGCGCCAGACCTGCAGCCGCTGCCCCTGCAGCGCACGTCGCCTGTTCCCCAGGCGGCGCCGGCGGCCCTGCCGGCACCGCTCAACTCATGGAGTCGCGAAGCCTTCAACTTTGTCCGGCCACCCCTTATCCGGCAGCCCGCTAGCGGCCGCCCCGTCTCCACCGTCTCACCGACCCAGCGCTCCCCCGGGGCGCACCCTGCCTTCCCAGTGTCCCCCGCGTACCACAGCGCCACTGCGATTGCTTCGCTCGCGCCGTTCGGCCAGCCGCCGTCGCCGCCGTCCCCCGGCCACCCCCTTCCTCAGCCGAACCATCACGCCCGCAGCCCGCCGCGGCGCCGCGCCGATTCGCGCTCTCCCAGCGCATCCCCGCGAAACTATACCTCCTCTCACTCTACAACGACGTCCCCCCGGTGCGGCCAGCCGCCTGCCTCCCACACTCCCTCCCCACGCTCCCCGCACCTCCGCGGCGCCACCTCCTCGACATTTACCCGCGCCTCCAACCCCACCAGCTTGTCCCCCTCTCTCGCGCCTTCCGGAGACACCGGCAACGCAGAACTCTCCGACCCCTCCCAAGGCGGGTGGTCCTCTCGCCTTGACTTCACCCCCCTGTCACTCCTCGATGCCGGGGATCCCGCAGCGCTCGTCGCTGTGTCCGACCCGGAGTTCATGCCTCCCCCCGTTTCTACTGCCGCAGCCCTACTCCCCCCGTCGCAGGTGCCTGGCCCCTCTAGCCACCCTGACGCCCCGACACCCCCCGGTGGCCGTGCCGCTCCGAGGTCCCTCGGCAACCCGCCACCGCCGCTGCTGCAGGACACCCTGAGGCAGCCGCGCTCCACTGGAACCTCGCCACGTGGCTATCGGAAGCCGAACCGCCACAAGTGGTCGTGCGTGAGCCCTGCCACCGCCCCTGCAAACTCTGACAGCCTCCCGCTGCTGCCGAGTGCGCCTCAGCCCGCCCCTCCCGGAACCTCTCCCCGACTCTCCCCCAGTCTGTGCGCCTCACCCATTGCCCCTACTCTTCCATCACAGCAGAGCACTGCTCATGGCATGAAGTAGTAACATGCATGCATGAAGGCCATGCATCCGTGCAGCGTACAGCGTCTCAAGCATGCCCATGCACGCACGTCGTTGGTGTGCGCAGCAGTGCAATGCGTTGCAAGCATGGCCCTCATGCATATTGTTACACTTGTCGAGGGCGTTGAGGTGTCGTGGGCCATTTCCGGCAGAGCGCTCATGCATGTGCTTGAGATTGAGTGTGAAGTGGGTGTGGGGCGGTGCACCTTGTTTCTTGCATGGCGCTGTGGACGCCTCGAGAACGCCCGTGTGAGGAAACAGGCGTAACAGCTGCGTATGTACCTACAGGCGGCGGAAGACGGCCGTTACCCCGGATGCCGCTACCATCCACACCGGGGCGTGAAGCCACACCCACTGGGCGCGGCTCAGTGCCGAGTAGCTTCAGCAGAGGCTCAATCGCGGCGGTCGGGGCCGGGATGACGGTGGAGGCAGGGGGCCTGGCGCCGGTGCCGGAGGTTGCCGTGCACGCCGCCTCTGATGGCCAGGCCGCCGTGGCCTCCGCGCCCTCCACCCCTGGCTCCGATGCGTCCCCCGTCCTCGTGCCCTACTCCCTCGGCAAGCGCAGCTTCATGTTCTAGCGCCCTGCGGTGCTTCCGCGCTCACCTCAGGCGCTCCCCGCAGCTGCCTCCCGCCTGATGGCCATTGAACACTGTTCACGCTGAGACTGGATGTGGCTGTGGTGGACATTCCCCCGGGAGCTCGCCATTCGCCCGGGGCGTCTGACTGGACGCTGGCCGCCGTGGTCTGGTGAGGTGATGCATGTAAGCCAGATGTGGCACATGCATGGAAGCGCGTCTGCTGTGCCGAGGTGCGGTGAGGGGAGGATGCACATCGCCGTGGCGGAGCGCCGCTCAGCCGTTTTCACCGGCGAATGGCTGCCATCATGAGGGGCCCTTTGCTGCGCGGTCACCATGCGATCATGCGCGTTGGGCTTGGCTGGCCTCTTCTGTCGCTGCTTGTGCACGGCTCGCGTGGTGCTGCCGGTGAGTGTGCAGAGTCGCATGTATGCGGCAAGAAACAGTTGCCACGAGCTGCTGGAGCTGTACTGCGGTAGGCATGCCTGCCTGCCTACTACTTACTTGACAGACTAGTGCTTGAATATTGCGTGTGTGTAGATGGGAACAGCAAGGAGGGTGGTGTAGGGGGTGCCAATGGTGGGAGGACGTGCGGGGGAAGGTGGGGGTGGGGGTCTTTGGATTGCATGACTGACACATTGCGGTGTCGGCCGAGGCTGCCCGTTGGGTAAGCTGGGCTACGACTGATTTGCAAAACCTTTTGCGAAACAAAACGGGGGGATTTTTTTTTCTGCGTGGAGGAGTTGTGGGTGGTGCGCCTGCGTGAGAGGCGTGTTTGTTGTGGCCGCTGATGTGTCACAAGGTCGCAGTCAGAGAGGCGGGTCGCAGCGCGGGTGCGCACAGTCTATCGCACTGTAACACAGCGCAACGCAATCGCATCCACACACCCTCGAGATATAGGGCAATCTCAAAGGCCCCCCAGCCGCTCTGCCACAATCACCCCAAAACTCTGTGCCCTTGCGCATGCACATGCATGCACACAGCAAAGCCCATCACATGCATGCACACAGCAACGCCCATCAGTGCCGGAAGGATCCACTTTGACCCCCTCCTGCCAACAGGGTGGTGGAGTTGCCTCCTGACTGCCACGCCTCAGCACTGCCGAGTCGGCAGTAGAAACCATGTGGCCCCTGAACCCCTCCCTGTGTCACAAGTGAAGCCCCATCCAGGACGTATCTCCCAGCCCTTCACGGAGGAATGGTGGCAACAACAACCCATCATCTATCGCCTGTGCGGTTCCCGCGGTGCTAGTTGCCCATACGTCCTGGTCCATGTAAGTTACAGGTGGTCAGCAGACGTCTGCAGTCACTGACCAGCTGGTACCAGCTGATCAGATCGTCGTTTGCGTCATGAGTTCGGCCGGGCGGGGGTTAATTGCGTGGCAGTGCTGAGTGCTGGAGGGCGGACGAGCTTCACATCGGAGCGGCAAGTGAAGGCGAGGCGAAACCTTCGCAGTACCCCAGAGTCTGAAGGCCAGACACAGGTGACATGTTTATTCACATGTTACGACGTCTGGATGACTTTGCAGACTTGTTGTCGGCAGCTACGGGGTGTGTGATTAGTAAGATCGGGGTGAAGCAAATCTATGCGACGCTATAGCGCGCTAGTGCCTGGCACAAGTTTGGACACTCTGCGCTCCTGCTCAAACTGGCCCAATGCAGAGCCGTCGCGACACTTCTTCTGCATGGTCGTGTTTGCGCAGACGAGTCATTGCTCGGTGAACAGATCTAGACAGCGGTGGCAGCAACACATGCGCAGCACCGAGGCAGCAGCCTGCAACATAAAGAACGCCTACACAACTTTTCTTGGTAGCCTGTATTGCTCTTACAGGTGTCTGCTTGGTGTCTACTTGCGTGCTGTGTGCTCACCCGGCGTTCGCTGCGATGCTTGCCCTCCCAACGTGGGAGCTGAAGCTACGCATTCTACGTGCATAACGTGGGATTTTCTGTCACTGGGGTGGAGGGGCCTTGTTCCACATATGCACATTCCGCACGCACAGATGCCAGGTGCAGTATCTGTGGCTGCACCACGCTCGGCACACCTCCATGGCGCCACGAGCTTGTCAGGGCAGTCAAAATTACCACAAGTGCTGTCCATGTATGCGTGCCCGCTGTGGCGGAGCCTGCATGCCAAGGGGTCTGACGGTGACGGTCATGTACAAGCAGTCCGTGACGTGACTGCGAGCAGATCATCGTTCGCGTGGTATTACTGTGGCATCATGATATCTTAGCTGGCATGGTGTGAGCGCAGATGGCTGTGCAACGTGTCGCAGATGGCTGGCTGATCCTCAGGACAGCAACGACAGGACCGGTGATTTCAAAACGGCCGTGTCGTCGGCAAGCGCATATGACACAGGAGCTCCGACATGCTCATCTGCACTCATGCTACATCGTGATGGAACATTGTCTGGAAATTTGAATCAAGCCCATACGGTCTGTTTCACTTGCCAGCCTGTCTATCATCTGCACTCCCACACAGTTGGACATCAACACAGAATGGCCCGTTTCACCAGATTTTTCAAGATACCATTTGTTGCAAGTCCCGTTTTTCCTTGCTGGTGACCATGTCTCATGCACATGTGTGAACTCCAAATTTCAATGATTCAGCCTGTGCCAGGTCCCCTTACAGACCTTGCCATGGCCCCGCTTCGTACACTTAAATTGTGGTCCTCCACGGCCTGGTATGCAGCGCAAACGGCGCTACAGCAGGCAATCCACTTGGAGTGATAGCTGGTGCATGTGCATTGGAGGAGAAGCATGGCGCTTCTCCTCCAATGCACATGCACCAGCTATCACTCCGAGATGGAAGTGTTACATGTGTAGCTACTGAGTCATGGTGGACACATTCACCTGTCTTGTTCAAAAGCTGCAGTGGCTGACCAATTGCGGTAGCCTGTTACACCACAGTACAGCCTGCAGTGGTCAGGCATGGTGGGATCCTGAAGAGCAGAGCGAGAAAGAGCTGCAGCAGAGCGAGAAAGAGCTGCTGAAGAGCATCAAGGCTAGAAGCGCATGCAGCACCGTAATGCACGCATCAAGGCAGCTCCTTTCGTCTTCCTAAACTTGTGCTGGGTAAGTGCGTATACACAGAACTTGTGGACACCCCAAACAGCTGGAGGAGGTTCGTTGATTTCTCACGATAGTGAAGGTCGGGGTTCTCAAGTGATAGGTGCAAAAACAAAGCTAATCTGGCAGCTAGCATGGACCTGGTCCTACTGAAGTCAAAATGGTGGCTCCTTGGCAAATCCTGGCCAATGTGACAGGACAGTGCTGGGTGTTGTTTGTGACTTCAGCGCCAATGCACGAGAGGACCTAGCACACGTGAATCAGAGAGTCCAAGGCATGCCAATGGCAATATCTGATGAACACACTGTTCAGGATTTCGACGATGGCTGCATCTTGTCGCCCCGTCGACAGTGGGGCGTATGTGAAAGACAGTTCCGTAGTGCACTTCCAGTTGACTGTTGCAAGACATCACAGCTACAGCTGCACAAAACACTCCACCGCTGACACGTGATATATGACAAAGAGACCATTGGCCGGAGAACTGGTCAGATCTATGCAGACTACAGCCGACACAAAAAGATCCAAAATCGACAGACAGCTGGGCTATGACACCTGAGCAAGATGATGGGCTCCCATCATCTGCAGACATGAGCTTCGCTGCAATATTTGAGTCACAGATGGGTGATACATGTTATCGGAAAGCACGTCTTCGCAACACAGAAATCCGATGTCAAATGCTCGTCAGAGGGATCGCAGATCTGGGTCTTTGACAGCAACACTAGCTTGCTTGTGGTGACACACAACTTGTCTTCACGATTGTAATTGCGATAGTCCGAGGTCCTGCCATTTGTTGGACTGCTTTTCTAACGCTTCTGTCTCCTCTTGCAGGTCATCGTTGTCCTCGGGTGGCGGAGAAACAGTGTCGGGCAGAGGCATGCCTACATAACAGTTCAGGATGTTTATATGCAGTATTTGTCGCCAAGATGTGCACTGTAACTACTTGCATTTCGTTCATCATACCGTCGTCCGGAAGTGTGTCAGATGCCCAGTCTGCTTTGACTATGTCACACAAATGCGGACGCGTAATCAGCCTATAGTCTATCGTCTTCGACATTTGAGTAGTTTGTCTCTGACGCTACCAGATGCTAGGGCAGCCGAACGGATTGCTGCTCAGTGTTGTTGATCCGCTTGCAAAACTGTGGGACCTAACTCGGCGACGGGCCATTCCACAAACACGTGTCGAGTACTCAATTAGAATCTCTCTTTCGGGCAACAGATCAGTACCGGCCAAGGTCTTGTGCGAAGGCATGGCATACAGCCACACAGCTGTGATCGTGGCTAAGGAACGCCAGGCGGAGCGCTGCAGTTCTTCATGAACCTCAGCCGCTGTGCCACTGCCTGAGTACGCACTGAACATTGTTTGCGTAGGCGAAAAGTGTAGTGCTTGTTCAGAATTGTGCACCCATGCCGCATAGATGCGGACTTGTGAGCAGGACAGCACCGCGCACGCGTGCTGTC
The DNA here is from genome assembly GCA_023078555.1 of Ulva prolifera. Taxonomy (NCBI): domain Eukaryota; kingdom Viridiplantae; phylum Chlorophyta; class Ulvophyceae; order Ulvales; family Ulvaceae; genus Ulva; species Ulva prolifera. Next base: position 9,191,448 of record CM041196.1, read on the forward strand.
CTCACGCACGGCCCCCTTGTCTGAAAATCCTTCTCGATTGTTCATTTACTCGTTCTAGAGTGCTGCAGTAGCATGAACCGCCTGCTATGCGTACCAGTGATCACGCCTGGCCGTTTTCAGCCAGTGTCTCCGCTAGCAGCTCGCCTAATCAGCACGCGAGCCGATGATCAGACTGGTCCCGGAAGTCGGTGTATCCTTCAAAGTTCCCCCTAGATTCCTTTTGAAGTAGGACAGAATGATTGACCGCTGGATCAGCGACATGATCCTCGCTATCCTGCGGCGATTTGTGGACATCGACTGGGAAAACCTGCAGATCGGATGGTGGAGCGGTGCGCAGGCACTTAGGCGTCATTTCCTTCGCACACCAGCAGGAGCAGCCCATGCTCCGGCTCCAAATGCTTCCATTGTGCGCAGGATTCACTCTGGACGACATCTGTGTCAGGCAGGACATCTTTGCCAGTCTGGGACTGCCTCTGGAGCTCCACGAGGGCAAAATCCGACGCCTACACATCTCTGGTGACTGGACGTACTCCTCTGGTCTCCGACCTCGAGTAGAACTCTCTGGCATCCGCATCATTGCTCGTGTGGCCACTCCGAGTGGCCCACCAGCAACACCATCCAGCCCAGGCCCAGTCTCAACAGCCTCACAAAAGCCATCCAGCTCTGTGTTACGAAGCCTTCTCCGCAGGCTGTGTGCAGTCCTGACTGACATCGAGGTCATTCTCGTCGATGCTGTCTCGAGCAGCCGGCGCCCAGCCTCAGCTGGCCTGAGCATTCGCAGCTTCTCCACGGAAGACCCAGCGGCCACCTCTCGTTTCCCCGCGGCCGCTCCACCACCTGCATCCACCGCTCCATGCAGCCATTTCACCGTCGACTTTGGTGGCGCCTTTCTTGTGCCTGCGGTGGCGCCAGAGACACCGGCGTGGCAGCGTCCAGGCTGGCAGGGTCTCCCAGGGCCCGCTGCAGCTGGTCTGCATTCTCAGGCGATCACCAGCATCGATGCAGCTCAGGAGTGGCTAGTAGTGCATCCCTGCTCCGTCCTGGTGCGCTCGCCTACCTGCCCCTGCTGCTTTCTTCATCCTCCCCCGTGGGCACCTCTGCAGCTGCTTGACGCCATAGTGTGGCACGTGTGAACCGCAGCTGCGCCCCTCTGCATGCAAATGGGCTGATTTCACTGACAGGCATGCATTGTGCCCTCATTGGCAGTGCATGCTGGAGAGCTTGGCACATTTTATTGCAGGAGTGGCTGCGATATCGTTGCATGTCCAGCTCCTGTCTCGAGATATGTCGCTGCGGGTGTTTGCAGCCGAACAGCCGCCCCTCACAACCATCGTAAATCGGGACCAGCCCGATCCCATAGTCTGCAGACTGCAGCGTCATCGTGCCGCATGCAGGGCACGGTTGAGACGTCTGTCGCAGACGGCGGCGGCGCTCTGTGCGCGGCAGTGCAGGCCGTGCTGCCAAATATCGCGCTGCAGCTGTCCGCCTGGCAGGCCGCAGATGCGGCGCGAGTGCTCGCCACCGCCGCCGCCGCCGCCGAGCGCGCGCGCTTCGCGGCCCTCCGCCCGCCAGAGCTCAGCGTGCTCGTGCGCCGCGGCAGCGCCGCAGCACGGCACGCGCCGCAGGCGCGGCGCAGCGCGCTGCGCGCGGCGTGGCGTTTTGCTGTGCTCGCGGTGCGCGCGCAGCTGCGCGGCTACCGCGATCGGGCCTCCTCGGCACGGCGGTCGCTTGACCGCCATCGCGTGTACGTCGCCGCCTGTGCCATCCTCGTCGTCGCGAGGCAAGGCCTTGAAGCCACCAAGCCCGGCGCCTCTCTGCTGACGCCAACTACCGACGCCCTTGCGGCGAGCCTGATGCACTGGCTCAGCTCCAATCGGCCCAACACGGCTGAGTCCAATTCCGCTGCAGAGTCGGTGCTTTCGCGCGGCGGTGGCTGGTGCGGCAGCCAACGCGCATGCGCCCCTCAGCCACCCGGTGGCAACGGCGTGGACTCTGCTGACCTGGCATGGTTGCATGATGTCACCGCCGTCAGCGCGGGCGCCACAGACACCCTGTTGGCTCTCGCCAGCCTCGCCCTCCGCGCCGCCGATGACCCCGCGTATTCCTCCGTCACGCTGCGCAGTGAGTCGACAGAGGGTGCGGGCAAGAGCGAGCAGCCGGTGCGCGGCTCCGTGTTTTCCCGTGTCGTCGAGCTGGCAGTGCCGGACGATGGCGGCGACTCACGCACCGTGGACGCAAACCTTCTGGAAGATTCTGTCTGGCAGTATGGACTGGAGGAGGGGGATGAGGCGGATCCGCATGGCTGGAACAGCGGGGCAGCGGCCGATGCGGAGGCGCCGCAGGGTCATGACATGCCAGGGTTTCCGGAAAAGAGGGCGGCCATGTCGGTCGCGGAGCTTGTTCAGGTGCGGGCCTTTCGAGTGTGCTGTGTGCTGTGTGCTATGAGTACAATGCCGTGTGGGCTGACTGTTGTGCTACCTGGGGCAGGATGGTTGAAAGATATCACTGGTTGATGTTGACCGGTAGTAGCGACCATCATTCTCATGCTCCTTACACGATTTGCTTGCACTGGTGTGCATTTCCGGGGCTGTGCAGCATCTCTGGTTGGTTTGGAGGCTGTCGTAGCTGTGTGATCGTTCATAATTTGTGCATTCCCCTGAGTGTGCCGCAGATGCCGCAAGCGGTCCTGATTACTAGAATGGGGGTTGTCCTAGAGACCATCCGGCGGTCCTTCGCAGCGTTCGCCTATACCTATGGTATGCGCTTCTGTTTTTTCATGCTCGGCCTCGCTATGCAGGTCGCCGGCGCCGCCGCGACATGCATTGCAGCGTGCGACCTGCCCAACCTGCACACATGCGCAGCACTCCTGGCCAGCCGGCTGACGGCGCCGACCTCCGACGGCCCCGCTGCCGTGATGCTGCCGCTGCCGCCGCCCCCGGGGCCCCTTCCCGCTTCGCAGTCTCGCTCTTCCTTTCAGACCCCCCTTACGAGCCCGATGCATCCCGCGGCGGCCGCGCCACCTCAGCCACCCGCGCCTCTCGTGCAGCTCCGGGTTCAGGTCCGGGTGCGCAAGGCGATGATCGCCGTCCTCGCCGAGGCGCTGCCTGAGGGCGCCAGTCCGGTCCCAGCCCCCAGCCTCAGCGAGGGGTCTGAGCACAATGTGCATGAAGTACCTGTCCCGCCTGAACAGCTGGGGCAGGCATATGGATCAAGGGGTTCCTGTGGAGCGCTGGAGGCGCCACCTGCTGGCGGGCCGCTGGGCGCGGCTCCTGCCGGCGGATCCATGCATGGTGTGCTGCGCATGTACTCTATGTTCAGCACACAGAGTATGCTGTCATTGGTCCCCGTGGGCCATGATGTGTTTGACTGTCGACAGCACGTCCTTGCTCTGGCCCAGAGGCGACAGGGGCTGCAGCTGGCTGCACCTGTGATAGCATGGCATCTAGGATGTGTGTCTGTTGGTCTCGAATGACAGATGCCGCTGGGTGCCGCTTTGAAATCTAAACGCTTCGTGGCTGCATGCACGCCTTGCTCTATTGAACAGCTGCCGCTGGGGGCGAGATTGAGGTTGTGTGCCCCCATGGCCAGCAAAACGAAGTCATGCTTCTTTCTTGCACACAGCGCCCCCATAGCCACATCGCGCATCTACTGCCACTCCTCCTGACACACTGCCACGGCTTTATACGTCAGCCCGGACGCGCGCACCGCGTATGCCCCCGTCATGCCCGCAGTGATGGGCGCCTGTGCATGTGCAGACCCGGCCGCGGCCAAGCCTCGCCTCACGCACCTGAATGTCCGCACACCTTTTGCGGACCCGGCACAGGTGCCGGACTCGATGCCCCCCTCCTCCACCACCGCCGTATCCCCCCGCGCCTCCCACGACGGCTCCACAGCCTCCCGCCATGAGCTGAGCGCCACCGGCTCCGCATCCTACGGTACCCCCGTAGCCACCCCGTCGGTCGGCCAGTCCTGGATGTCCGCCAACTCGACCTTCGTGACTCCAAACTCCCTCGCTTCGGCGGTGTCCGGCGCATCTTTCATGTCTGCCGCGGACACCCTCCCCGGCCACAGTCTCCACCACAGCGTCGCCGCCAACCCTGAGGCGAGCTCTGCCTTTCTTCCCTCAGCCGTGCTGCCGCACACGCCGCGCCTCGGGCCCCCTCCTGGCAGTCCCCCAGCCTGGCAGGGGCCGAGGGAGGCCGAGCCTGCGGTGGTGATCGAGGTGGATGACTTCAGCGTGCACAGCGTGCACAGCGCTGCTGGTGGGCCAGGGGGCAGCGTGACTGTGCACATTCAGGATGTCGCAGCGTGGGAGGCCGGGGCGGTGCGCGACGGAGAGGAGCACGCTGGGGGCAGCCCGGCTCGCGGCCCCACCGGGGTCTTCAGCCGGCCCCGCGGCCCGCAGATCCTCCACAGCGCGGCGGCGGCTGCGGCCACCACCGCTGGCGGGGCGTGGCCGCCCTCGTCGGCCCGCGGCCCCGGCAGCGTCGCCATGCACCCGCGCTGCGGTCCCGGCGTGCTGCCGCTCACCCCGAGCATCGTCGGCTCGGACCGCGGCCACTCGGCTGCCCTCCCCGGGCAGCCGGCCACGCCGTCGCCGTTCCGGTTGCCGCAGATCCGCTCCCGGCCAGGTTCCGGAACGCTCCCGCGCAACGACAGCTTGCCACGTTCGGCGCGCCGCTCCAGCCACCTCAGCCGCTGTTCGTCCCTCTCTTTACTACACGTCCAGTCTCGGCCTTCTCCGTTCACCTCCTCAGCGCCGTTCGACGCTCCACAGTATGGCCCTCCGCCGCTCGTGTCCATCACATCACGCGTGGCGCCCATGCGTACTGATGTCGACGTGACCCCGCTGACCGTCACCGTCACGCCCCGGCTGATTCAGTTCGCTGTCAGCTGCGGAAAGCCGTTTGAGAAGCTGCTGCCTGCGGCGCCGCCGGCGACGGCGCTGCAGCTGCCCGCGGCAAGCGCACTGGTGGCGGCCGCTGACGCTGCTGTCGACGCTGCACTGCCGGCACAGACGCTATCGCTGCGTATGCACGGGGTAGCTGTGGGTGTACTTCTGCCGTCCCCAGGCGAGACCACCGACTCGCAATCCGAGGTTGTTGCGACTGTGTCGGTGGATGAAGTCAGATGCGAGCTCGGCTCCATCTCTGACCCGCACCGGATCTCACGGCTGCTTGAGGATCTGCGGACTGCTCATGCATTTGAAGAGGAGCGCGAAGCGCCCAGCGGCGGCCAGAGACGGCGTGCCGCACTGCCGCTGGGGGTTGACTCCGCTGCGGCAGGGGGGCTGGCGGGGGAGCTCTGGCAGCATGCAGGGGCCGCCAGCGCTGTCCGGCTGCCGGCTGCGGCGCTCGCGGCGGCGCTGACGGTGCCAATGCATGCGAGGGTGGCTGAGGTGGCTCTGGGGATGCATGAGCGCTGGTCCGGGTCGGGCTACGAGGAGGCGGGGGACTGGGACATGCCGGACGGCATGCATGACGCGGCTGACGCAGCGCCGCTGCTGACTATCGCTGCTGCGGACGCCACCGTATGCATGCCCTCCGCACAGTTTGCACCCGCAGACGCTGATGGTGAGGTGGTCACAGCGCGGGCAACAATCACGCATGACGATGTGAGGAGGGGCCAACGTGCGATGGAAGCTAGCGAGAAGTTGGCTTCCGACATCGAGCTTTGCAGTGGCGGCCACGCCAGTGCTGCCAGGAGTGTGCCGTGGCTTCAGGTGCACGGCGCGCTCCAAGATGTCTGGGTGCGAGTAGCAGGGACATGCATGGAGCAGGCCTGTCTAGATGCCACCCTAGCCACCGCCAGCTGTTCATACAGCACGCCACCCCCCGACAGCTACAGCGGAGGCGGCGTAAATACCGCAGTTCCGTCAGATGCATGGGCGGCATGCAGTGTCAACGTGAGCGACTTTAGCGTGGCGCAGGTGGGCGGGAAGCTCGACTCTGTGCTGCCTGCGATCACGCCGTTTGTGCCGGGTGGAATCCGGATGGCCACGCTGCGTGCTGTGCGTGTGCATGCAGCGGTGGACCCCATGTCCGGGGCACCCCAGCAGCTTGCTGGTGAGGCGTGCGGGTTGCAGGTGATGGCAGACCCACCTGTAGCCACACAGTCAGGGTTCTGGGATTCTGCGGCTGGAACATCCGTGAGCGTGATTGGCGCTACGGGAGAAGGCTTTGCTCGCCCGTCCGGGCATGATGACGGCTCTGCCCACAGACCGTGGCCGGGGGTGGTGGCACAAGAGTCCTTGCTCAGGGTTGCGTTTGTGGCGGCAGACGGCGCTGACGTTCCAGCCGTGATCAATGTGCTTGTCCGCAATGCCTGCGTCAGCACCCTCTTCATCTCCGAGATCATCACCCTCGTGCAGTCGAACAGTGCGCCGTCGGATGGGGGCGAACAGTCAGGCAGTCCCCCGGACGACCATGACCCGGAGCCATCTGAGAAGAGCCACACAGCGGTTCCATGCATTTGTGTAGAGATCGTGGGATGTGAGCTGGCCGCGCCGGCACCGCCAGGGCGGCCGGCGCGTGGCGGTGAGGGGCCGGCCGGCGGTGCGGCGCTGCGCATCGGGCGCACCCGGGTGGTCCTGCATGGAGGGTGGCTACAGGTCAAACAGGCCGCGGCGGTGGCGTCTCTGACGGTGATGCAGCGGAGTGTGCGGCAGGCAGACTGGCTAAAGAGCGTGCCTTCGGAGCAGCTGCGGCAGGGCATGCAAATCGGGCTCGGAGGTGCGTGCTGTGCTGCTTACTGTGTGTTGTGTGCTGGTCGTCCTCCGAGCGGACACGACTGGGCACTAGCGATGCATGTGTGTCTTTGCTAGATTGTCGTGACTGCTGGTCTCTGGCGACGGATGCCATGGCAACCTGGTGTCGCTAGGTGCCCACCAGTTGTGCCTGGGCTGCTGCGTGTTGCGATTAAGGGGGCCCGTCAACAAACATGTGTGGCCACCAGCGTTGCGTGGTATCTCTGAGAGCTCCGCACGGGCAGTGCTGCGCGTCTTGCTGCCATCGTGGTCCGTACGTAGTCAGCATCTTCTCAGCTACCATTAGATCGCCATGAGCAATGCGCTTCCCGTATTTCTGCGGGGCTCCACAAGGTGTCGCCTGCTCTGCGCTCTGCTGTGCTCTCCTCTCTGATGAGACCGTCCCGACAGAACCTCTGGCCATGGCGTCGGTGTGGCTGTTCTTGTAGCCTGCACCACCCTCCACATCAAGCTGATGCATATCCCGCTGTGCCATCGAAGCGCCAGCCCCGCATGGTTCTGTGGTTGCAGGTGCCGTCCCCGCAGACCACTCGGCAGTCCGCGGTTCATTCGGGCTTTCTTTGCATAGCGAAGTGTTCGCGAGCGCCACCTCCAGCCACCTCCCCCCCTCGCCAGCCGCAGCCCTCTCCACAGCTTTCTCTTCAGCCCGCTCCACCATCTTCTCCTCGGCCCTCTCGGCATTGCCATCTTGCCGCCTCTCTGTGGCGAGCGCACAAGCTGACTCCCTCCCAGTGGCGGCGGAAGCACCGGTAGCCATCCTCCTGACGGAAGATCTGAGACTCGAAGTTCCGGCATCGCACCGCGGTCCCACGCTGCCTCCTACCTTGGGCATTTCCGATGCATCTTCGGGGCCGGCATCGACCGACCCCTGTGGAGATGGCCTGTCCTCAACCGCTCTCCTGTCGGCGTTGTCCGTGACGGTTGGTGCCAGCACGGAACGCTCATGCATTGACGTGGACGCTTCGGCATCTGGCCTTCATGCTGCGCTGTCTGCAGAGCAGGTCCAGGCTGTTGTATGCATGGTGCACATGCACGCCGCCAAGGCACAGCCTGCAGATGGAGGGCGTAATGCCGCTGGTGTGGGGTGCATGAGGCCGCCGGGTGGGGGTCCCGTGAGGGCGATTGCGATTGACGCGAGCAACTTTGACGGAGCTGCGTCAGATGATGACGAGGACGCCGCAGCGGCAGCGGAGGTCCCAGGGGAGGGCCTGGCAGGCACCATGTTCAGCGTTTCTATCAACGCGTGCAGCTTTCTGCAGCAGGTGTGCTGTCAGCAGGTCCTCACAAATGCGTTTGTACCTCGCGCCTCTTCTACACATCGTGCACTGATGCTCTGACTGTGCTGTCACTTGGCCTGGCAGTAGCCGTGCAGGACTGCGTAGTCTGGACATGGGCAACCAACACACACATGAGTGTTTGCTCGGAGAGCAGCAATGCGCCCACGTGGTGTAACGCACGTGATGCATGCAGGTGCTCCAGCGCAGCATGCGCTTTGCAGTCGGCCCCTGCTCGCTCGCCCTGTGCGCACAACCCTGCCGGCCCCTCTCCTCCGCCCCCTCTGCTGCTGCGACCCAGACCACGCTGGTGCTCGACGCCCGCGGCATGCATGGGTCCGTGTGCCCCGCACCGGCACCCGGCGGCCGCCCGACCGCCACCATCGGCCTCGAGCCGATCGCCGTTCGCCTCGTCACCGCCGATGCCCCTCCATCGCCTTCCTCCACCTGCGGCCCCTCCGTCAGCATCGCTGCAGAGGCAGTCTCGACTTCCACGTCCATGCTGTCAGTATTCAGCGGTAGCATGCCGCGAGCCAGCCGCGGGGAAGATGCGGAGGCTGCGCAGCACAGCGCGCTCGTCGCGCAGCTCTGCAGCGCGGCCGTCAATGCGGCGCCGGAAGCCGCCGCAACTCTCGCCGCAGCCGCCGCGTTTGGCGGGCTTGGGTCCGCACTCGATGTGTCGGCCAGACCGGGCGAGGCCGTGGCTGTGACGGTGGAAGTCGACGTGGCCACAGGTGCAAGTGGTCAGCGCATGCATGTTGACGTGGCTTTGCAGCCGGCAATGCTTGTGGTGGACGTGGCACACCTGCCCCCTGCGCTGAGCGTGCTCTCGCGCATTCTCCCGCCTGTTACAGGTGGCGGCGGCGGCAGCAGCGCCAGCGTGTCCACAGGTGCCGTCCAAACCGCACCTGCTGCACCGCCCATGCTGCGTGCTGTGCACCACACCGGCCCACGCCACACCGAACCGCCGTCTGCTGTGGAAGCGGCGGGTACGGCAGTCTCGGCTGCTTTGACTGCCAGCGCGCTGTCCATTGCCCTCGTCCAGCCCGTGGTGGACGGCGGCGACAGTAGCGTGGCGGTCGTGGCGCATGCATGCATGAACGCCACGGCAAACATCCACGAGGCTTCGTCGCGGTGCACTGCCAGCCTGACGCAGGCAGCGGTATACGCCGCTCCGTGTGCAGCATGCCCTCGGGTGTGCGGCGGCGCAGCGCCACTGAGTCTGCGGCCGGTGTCGTGTGTCGCAGAGGTGTCCGGGGCCAGCGTCTCAGCAGCCGCTGCTGCAGCGCAGCACCCGCAGCAGGCGCAGCATGCACCTGAAGGCAATCGCGCGGACAGCCGCATCGTTTCAAGCATTCCCGGGGGGCCGCACGGATCATGCGTGCGAGTTGGGGTCGATGTTGATGCTGTGAAGTTTGCGGTCGGCGCGGAGGACGTGGCGGTGGCGCAGCAGCTCATGCATGCGCTCCACGGCGCTGCGATGTTCGACTCGAGTGGAAGTGGCTACGAGGGCCCCCATAGCACCTGCTCGACCGGTGCCCCCCCAGCCAGCCAGCAGCCCTCCATGTCGGCCTCCCTCCCGATGCCCACCGCCACACGCGGATCACACGACAGCTCGCTCGAAACCCCACCCGACAGCAGCTGGCGCCCGCCCTCGAAGACACTTGTGGACACCATCGTCGACAGCACCTCCGCCGCGCTGTGCACGCTGCGTGCTGCGGCCCACTGGACACTGGACTGCTCCGTCCGTGCTGTCGAGGCGGCGCTGATACAACGCCATGCAGTTGGCGGGTGCGCGTGCACGACGCATGGCGCACACGCATTGCCGTGCGAGCTGCATGCGGCTGACCTCAGCCGCGCGGGGCTCGTCGTCACGCCGCTGCTGGCGCTCTCGCTGCGGCCGCATGGGCAGCGGCGGACGGTGGCGGTGGTTGCGTCGACGTCGGGGGTATGTGCGGAGGTGGCTGTCGCCCTCGAGGCCAGGGTTCTGAACACCCTGTGCCAGCAGTGGGACGTGCTGCTGGAGGAGTGGCCGCTCGTGCTGCGTGCTGGGATGCAGCTCAATACAGGCGCTCCAGCCCTCGGGGTGCGTCGCTGCTTCCCTTTGTGTAGTGGTGCCGGCTCCGTTGCGCTGTCACTTATTAAACCAAACAAGAGCAAGTCAATAGCAGAAGCTTGAGCGAGCCGGTGTCTACGCTGACCATGCATGCACACAAATCCCCCGCCCGCGGTGTTGTTCCATTGCCGTACTTGCACCCGGCCCGGCTGGACCCTTGCAGCATTGAGTCCTCCTCAGGCTAGCGGCAGCGTGGCTTCTGATCCTCCACATGCCGATGCAGAAGCAGCTCGGCGGCAGCAGGACGTACAACACGCACGCCCACCTCGCCTCGGAGCACCTTCTCGCCACCTCCGCCTCCGACGCCTTCATCCCCGCCCTCCGCGCCGCAGCAGAGATCCTCCACTTCTCAACTTCCAGCGCGCCTGCTGCCGCCGCCGCCAAACGCGCCCGCGCTGCTGCCTCTCCGATGGATGTCTCGCTGACACCTGCTGCTAGTGTCCTCTCAGCCGCCTTACCTACGGCCGAAAGGCAGGGTGAGGGTGGTGGGCCGGCGGAGGCTGCGCGGCGGGCACTGTGGGAGGAGGCATGCTTCGTCAGGGTGCTCAGCGCGGCTGCCGTGGACGCGTTCGAGCGCCCCCTCGTCATCCGCAACTCCACAGGTGCGCGGATGAGGCCCGACATGCATATGCCTATGCCGGCTTCTTCTTATCATAAGTATCATAAGTATTGTATTCAGCATCACTGTATGTATCTATCTATGTATCCGTTGTCCGGCGGCTGCTCCATTCCGGCCTCGCCTCCGCGTCGGGGCCTCGGCGTCGGCTTCGCGTCTGTGCATCTGCGTCCAGAAACCCCGCGACGCAGGTCGCTTCGCGTTCGCGTCGTGCCTCTGCGGCGCTGTAGGACGTCGAAGTTGCGCTGCACCTCTGGCCACGCGCCTTTCAGCGGCGCTCCGCCACGGATGCGGCCGCTTCTGGCGCAGCCGAGGCATCGCATATTCTAATTAATTTATATACTTCATATCTATTGCATCAGAAACGAATTGCATCGAGCTTCGAGCATGCCGCATCGGGCAGCAGAGCGCTGCACCTCTGGCCACGCTGGCTGCAGCGCTCCGCCACGGATGCGACCGCTTCGGAGCCAGCCGAGGCATCACAGAACTTAAATGTAGCATTTGCATTGTTTTCAGGGTGTCAGGCATCACTTGCATCGGCTTCAAGCATCAATCTTCTCAAGCGTCGAGGACCGACAGGCCCCCCTTCGGGCCACGTCTACTGGCTATCGAGCTTTTCAGCGGCGCTCCGCCACGGACGCGGCCGCTTCGATCACATATTCTGATCATAACTTATGCATTATATTTACTGCGACAGAAATCGCTCGCATTGAGCGTCGAGCACCGTGCATCGAGCAGCAGAGCGCCGCAGCTGCGATGCACCTCTGGCCACGCTTGCTGCAGCGCTCCGCCTGCATCGAGCTTCATGCTTCAGCTTCGAGTATCAAAGCGCAAGAGCCCCCCGAAGGGGGGCTCGTCGCTTGTCTATCTATGTATCCGTTGTCCGGCGGCTGCTCCATTCCGGCGTCGCCTCCGCGTTGGGGCCTCGGCGTCGGCTTCGCGTCTGTGCATCTGCGTCCAGAAACCCCGCGACGCAGGTCGCTTCGCGTTCGCGTCGTGCCTCTGCGGCGCTGTAGGACGTCGAAGTTGCGCTGCACCTCTGGCCACGCGCCTTTCAGCGGCGCTCCGCCACGGATGCGGCCGCTTCTGGCGCAGCCGAGGCATCGCATATTCTAATTAATTTATATACTTCATATCTATTGCATCAGAAACGAATTGCATCGAGCTTCGAGCATGCCGCATCGGGCAGCAGAGCGCTGCACCTCTGGCCACGCTGGCTGCAGCGCTCCGCCACGGATGCGACCGCTTCGGAGCCAGCCGAGGCATCACAGAACTTAAATGTAGCATTTGCATTGTTTTCAGGGTGTCAGGCATCACTTGCATCGGCTTCAAGCATCAATCTTCTCAAGCGTCGAGGACCGACAGGCCCCCCTTCGGGCCACGTCTACTGGCTATCGAGCTTTTCAGCGGCGCTCCGCCACGGACGCGGCCGCTTCGATCACATATTCTGATCATAACTTATGCATTATATTTACTGCGACAGAAATCGCTCGCATTGAGCGTCGAGCACCGTGCATCGAGCAGCAGAGCGCCGCAGCTGCGATGCACCTCTGGCCACGCTTGCTGCAGCGCTCCGCCTGCATCGAGCTTCATGCTTCAGCTTCGAGTATCAAAGCGCAAGAGCCCCCCGAAGGGGGGCTCGTCGCTTGTCTATCTATGTATCCGTTGTCCGGCGGCTGCTCCATTCCGGCGTCGCCTCCGCGTTGGGGCCTCGGCGTCGGCTTCGCGTCTGTGCATCTGCGTCCAGAAACCCCGCGACGCAGGTCGCTTCGCGTTCGCGTCGTGCCTCTGCGGCGCTGTAGGACGTCGAAGTTGCGCTGCACCTCTGGCCACGCGCCTTTCAGCGGCGCTCCGCCACGGATTCGGCCGCTTCTGGCGCAGCCGAGGCATCGCATATTCTAATTAAATTATATACTTCATATCTAATGCATCAGAAACGATTCGCATCGAGCTTCGAGCATGACGCATCGGGCAGCAGAGCGCTGCACCTCTGGTCACGCTGGCTGCAGCGCTCCGCCACGGACGCGGCCGCTTCGGAGCCAGCCGAGGCGTCACAGCACTTATGTGTAGCATTTGCATTGTTTTCAGCGTGTCGGGCATCGCTTGCGTCGGCTTCAAGCATCACGTTTTTCAAGCGTCACAGCCTGGCAGGCCCCCCTTCGGGCCCCCCTTCGGGCCACGTGTACTGGCTGTTGAGCTTTTCAGCGGCGCTCCGCCAAGGATGCGGGCGCTTCGAGCCCTGCTGAAATATCACATATTCTAATCGTAACTTATGCATTATATTTACCGCGACAGATACCGATTGCATTGAGCGTCGAGCACCGTGCATCGAGCAGCAGGGCGCCGCAGCTGCGATGCACCTCTGGCCACGCTGGCTGCAGCGCTCCGGCAGCATCGAGCTTCATGCTTCAGCTTCGAGCATCAAAGCGCAAGAGCCCCCCGAAGGGGGGCTCGTCGCTTGTCTCATTATGAGCTCTACCCCACTCTGCACCGGGGTTGCATGCCCACTGTGGTGGCTGCGCTTTTCTCGACTTGGAATGTGGAGACATCGTGTCCTCAATCAGTTATTCCACAGCCAATACAGTATATTATCTCCTCGCTGGATCTACTGTTGAACCGTGCCACGCTGCGCTGTGTGATCTCATTGTGCCGTGCACGGTCGGTCGTATGCATGTCCACTGTGGCCACCAGGCTCTCCAGCACGCAGCAGCAGTCCTCGCAGTGCTCCTCAGCAGGTCATGCATGCAGGCCTGGCACTGTCCGTCGCGGTCGTGCCGCTCACAGCGTGGCCGCTCCCGCCGACTGCATACATCCCCGCCACGGCAGTCCGCGAAGACAAGGGCCCCGCCTCCCCCTTCCAGCCTCTCCACCTTCCGCCCTCCGCAGCACATGTCATGCTGTCCGCCCGCGACCTGTTCTCCCCTGCCAATGGTGCAGCAGACCTCGCAGGCATAGACCGCAGCTGTTTTGGTGTCAGCCTCTCGCTGTCCGTTCCCCCGGGCTCCCTCGTGCCAGCCGTGGGGGGCCGGGCGGCTGGGAACCGCGGCACCCTTACAGCGCAATTCCTTCCATTCCGATGCTTCCCATTGACACAGACGGCGTCCCGCTCTGAAGCTGTCGCAGTGCTCCGCAGTGACGGCACGCGTGCTCAGGTCACGCTGTGTGCTGTGGCGAGGGTCGGCGCCGCGGTGTGCCCGGAGATCGGCATTCACGCATGCGTGCGCGTGCGGAACATGCTGGACTCCACGCTGCTGGTGAGGCCGTGCCGAGCTGACCCCCGCGTGAGCGCTGGAGGCCACAGCACGCAGCAGGGGAGGCAGCCATGCGTTGCGATCCCACCCGGCGCGACCACGCACCTGCCCGCCGATTGTGTCGCCTCGCGCGGCGTACAGCTGCGTTTCGTGCATGTGACAGATCCGGGCTCTGAGCGCCAGACGGAGTCGTGGTCGCCCCGCATTCCGCTGATGCAGACCAAGAACTCTACATCTCCGGACGCCCAGCAGGCAGCACGCGCCACGCCTGTGACCTGCGGAGCGAGCGTGATGAGTGTGCGGCAGCACGTGCTGCGTGCTGAGACCACAGCATGCGCAGCACAGCCGCTGGTGACAGACTTGCTCGTCCGGCCAGGGGTGTCCGTCATCAACACGACCCCTGTAGCCATTTCAGTCGCAGTTGCCGATGCAGAGCCATCGCCCGTTACAGTTCCACCCTTCGCGGCCAGAGGCGTCATGCTCCCCACCATCCCCCTCTTTGTGCAGCTGGAGGCAAATCTTGCGCACAACGCGGCCAGTGGCGCCGCGACCGTGTCCCCCAGCCGCCCTGCGCTCATGCATTGCCGCCATACGTCCAGCCAGGCGACATCGACGATCGTGGCATCGCTTACGCGCATGAAGGACGCGGCATGCATTGTGCTCTCTGCGCATGCATGCGTGCTGAATCTATCTCCGGTGCCCCTCCATGCGGTCGCAGCGCGCGCGCAGCACTCGGCGGACACGGGCAGTGGAGACACTTCCGCGGTCACCGCGCCGCTGCCACTGCCCCGCCGGTTGCCTGGAAGCGTGACGGTGCGGGTAGCCACACCCAACCCCTCTCCCGGCCGTCCACGCTCAGCATCATCCGCCGCCGTTGCGACCCTCAAAGCGAGTCAGCGCACCGCGACCGTCCCAGCCCAGCCGAATTCGGCACGCGGCCTCCCCAGCATGGACGACATCGCCGCCGTGCCCGGTGGCGAAGGTGGCGCAACGGCGCCGTCACAGCCCAGCAGCCGCCCTGGCAGCGCCCGCCGCTCCACCACAGACACACATCTTGGCGATCTCGAGGCGGCAACCGCCTCCGGCTCCGCGCTGCCATCGCTCGCACAGCTTGAGCACCTGTGGCCACACATCGCGCCGACCAAGCCCCACGTGGCTGCTCCCGCCAAGGCCTCCGACACGCTGCCACGCCTCGCGGGTCTGGGGGATCTCCTGCATCGGCCACGGCGGGTGCCGCTGCGGCACCCGCCACGGTCTGCGTCGGTCCCCGCTCCTCCGCCCGAGATCAGCCTACGGCCGAGGCCGCCGCAGCGCCCCGACACGGCAGCCCCATCTCCAGCGACTGCCGCAGATCAGGCATTGCCCGAGGCGGCCGCCCAGCTGGAGCCGCTGCTGCTGGCTCTTCCACCGGAGGCAGGAGGGGCCGCAGACGGGGCCGCTCCAGCGCTGCTTCATCTCGCGCGTCTTGGCGACGCGGCTGCCGTTGCGCGCGCCCCCGCCACGCATGGGCACGTCCTCCGACTCCAAGGCCTCCGTAAGTACACCCTACCACTCACCAGCCACAGCGCGGCGGACCCAGTGGCCCGCACGCACACCCTGCACGTGCCGCTACAGCCGGGAGCCGGCCACACGGCCAAGCTCCATGTCAGCATGCATGAGCCGGGTGCATTCGGCGACAGCGCCGCCGACACAATCGCCGGACTTGACGAGACCCACCCCGCGCTGCCCGCGCTCGGCGCTGTGGGCGCCCCAGCGCTGGTGTATGTCACCCCGATGCATGTGGTCGCGAACCGCATGCATGTGCACGTTGCACTTGAGCAACCGTCTGCCGGCGGCAAGGACATCGCGCCACAGTCCCACCAGCTGCTGGCCCCTGGCGCCACATCCCTGCTGCTGGCGCTGCCGCCACGCGACGCTGACTCTGACTCCCCTCCGACAGTCCGCGTGACGGCGTCCGACAGCGGCTGGAAACGCTGCGCTACCGTCCCGCTCAGCCCCTCGCTCCCCGTGCCGATCCAGCTCACTGCAATCACCGTTCCGCCGTCCGCCGCAACAGTACATACCGCGCCGATGCCGCTGCGTGCCGCGGCCCCCCCGCACCCCTGCCACGCCCCCGCGGCCCCAATCCCCCCGGTCACCTGCACAGCGCTCGACCCCTTCGCAGATGAGTGCGCGACTGTTCACATCGTGAACCTCACCGCGCACGGCCTGCGGGCGTACCAGCCGTCGCGCTCTCCGGCCCAGCGCACAGCACACAAAGCGAGCGCCGCGGCGCCGGGCAAACCCGAGACGATGCAGAACACGACGCAAGAGGTGCCGCCGCACTCCCGCCGGCCGTTCCTGTGGGATAGTGCGCTCACCGCAAAGATCGCAAAATGCATGGGCGACATGCGTACCGACCTCCCGACGCTCCCCTCCATCATGCTGCGGCTGGAGGTCGGTGTGAGCATTGACTTGCATGTGCAGCATGCACATGGGTGGCCCGTGGCTGTTGCGGACTGGCTCAGCTTGCCGTCCCGCCGCGTTCAGGTCCACAAGCTCGGAGCGGCAAAGGTGTTTGCGGACGGCGCGATGGCTCAAGACGCACGGGCCGTGGCTGAAGGCCTTCACGTCGATGTCCGCAGGGTTGACGTGTGGCGGCTCGAGATCAGGGTGTCAGAGGACGACCCGCACGCCTGTAGCCACACACCTGCTGCCCACCCGGCAAGAGGCCCGCGCCCGCAGTCGTGCTTGCGCGCGGAGCTCAGCTTTGCGGGCGCGCTGCTGACTGTGGTTCATGCCGAGCGCTCCCGTGAGGTCCTTGTGGCCACATTCAATGGCGTGCATGCGTGTCTGGAGCTGGACGACGAGGGGCGCATGCATGTGCGCGGCAGCGTGGCGAGCATGCGTGCGACCAACAGCTATCGGCGGGCGCTGTTCCGCGTGATGCTTGCCAGCCCTGTGGTCACCGCGCGCACCACTCAGGTGTGCATCCGCGCGCCGGTAACCCCTAACCCCTATGGGGGGGGGAGGCCACGCCGTTATCATGGACGAGCTGTCAAGCCTGCCGCTGTGTACCACTGAGCCGTCCCTGCTTGCCAGCCCGCCCACATGTACCGTGCAACGCACGTGTGATGCACCGACGTAGATGCGGGCGTGCATCATGAGGTGAATGCCTGCATGCATGCAAGGCCGGGAGTTTGTTGTACAGCAATGGGTGTCGCCTACATGTGTACCACCTGGTGATAAGCCCACCTCCCGCCACATCAACGTGCATCCCCACATACACAAGTGACGGCGGTTCAGCCCCTTGCATGACGCTGTTCACAGTGCTTTGCAGGGTTGGTCCGATGGCAGCGAGCCTGCGATCCGCGCCGTCATCACCGGCACACTCACGCCACACTCCCTCACTGTCGTCACTGCGCGCGTGCATGCCGCGCGCCTCGCGCTACAGCTCGAAGCCGACTTCATCAACGCAGCCATCGCCACCACACAGACCTTCGCCCGCGCCGCTCTGGCCGACCCATCCCCGGCCACTGCGGCGGGCCCCGCCCCTGCACGCGTGCTTGCCGCGCCACTCCTCGCTGCAACCACAGCCCCTAGCCTCTCATGCACGCCCTGCGGCCTCCTGCTCACACCACCGCACCGGCCTGCCGACACATGCATAGGGGAGGCGTTTTCAGCCCCGTCGGCAGAATCGGAGGAGCCAGGGTTCCCGGCTGTGCTGACGCTGCCGCCGTCACCCAGCGCGGCGCCAGAGCCACGGGTGACGGTCGCCGGCGTGCGCATCGAGCCGATGGCCGTCACGTTCAGCTTCTCGGCTCCGCGGCGCGCGGCAGCGGCGGGGGAGGTCGTGGGTGCCGCGAGGGCGGACGGCGCGGCCGCGCCAGGCGTGCTCGGACGCGCGGTGTCATCGGTCCTCGCGGCCGCCGGAATCTCCGCGGCAAACCTCACGCTGCCAGGCTTCTCCGGGCCGCAACACCCAGCGGACCCCGCGGCCGTGGCGCAGCTGTGGGCTGCGGATGTCCAAGCGGCGATGCGTATGGTGCGCATCACCCGCTTTCCTAAGCTCATGCAGCATGATTTATGCCCCCCCCCCCCCCCCCCCCCCCGGGGTTCCACAGTGCATGTGACTTTACAGCCATCTCACCCTGCTCCATTACCATTGACACTCTGTCACCGCGCCATAGCGGACCAACACATGCATTGCTGCTCACCGACGCGCTGGGTGCCGCTGCAGAATGCCCCCTGGCTCATCGGTGCCATGGACATCCTCGGCAGCCCTGCGCAGCTGTTCTCGCTCCTCTACGGCAGCCTCGCAGACCTGCTCGCGCTCCCGGCGCGCAACGTGCGGCTCGCGCTTGCGTACGCGCGCGGCGCCGCGCCCGCCTCCGCTGCGGAGCCCGCCCTCGGAGAGGGCCTACCCCCGCCCGGCCTCCTCCGCGCCGCCGCCCTCGTGGCCGCGCTGTCCTCCAGCAGCCTACGCGTCGGCGCCGACGCCGCCTACGCCATCGCCGCCGCGAGCCGCCGCAGCGTCGCTGCGATGCACCAGTACGGCCCCTGTGGCCACCATTTGCGCATTGTCAATGTTTTCGACAGTCACTGCCAAGCAGTCTGTGTGGCCTGCCTCATGCATATTGCCGGTGCCGCACAGGCGTTTCGCTAGGCTGAGCCAAGCATGTAGATTTGGGGGTACCATCTGCACGTCGGGCCAAATTCACGTAACGTTTTCGTTGTATGTGTCAGTGGTTGTTGTGAGTCGCTGCATACGTGTGCAGGCTGACTTTGCGCGCCATTGCCTCGTATGTATCAGTACTTTAAGCATGCATGCATGCGCTGCACACATGTGCAGGCTGACGACGCACCTGCTGCCGGAGCCGTTCCGGCCGACGCTCAGCGTGCTGCCGCTGCTGCTGGCGCTGCCGGCGGCCGCGGTCGAGTGCTTCGCCGCGACGGTGCGCGCACACTCGCTGTGGCTGCTGCCGCTGTCCCTCATGCTCGCGCTCTTCAAGGCCGCCGCCGGCGCCGCGCTGATGCCGGCGGCCCTCCTCCTCGGCAACTCCGAGGTGCGAACCTCTCGCCCCCTGCACCTGTGGCCACAAACCCCTCAGCCTCTGTGACCCCCTCCAGCGAGGCGTGTTTTGTTAGCCCTCTGTCTGCACTCTGACCAGTGCTGTGTAATATACCATCACGCAGGCGTTGCTGTGGCAAGGTAGTTCGATCAGATCATCCTGATGCTGAACGCTGTGAGCATGTATTCCATCGTTGTGTCGGCAGGTCCAGCCTCATGCACGTGCTGCATGCTCACAGCTCTGCGCGTTGCTGTTGGGAGACATCATCTGGAGCCGCACGAGTGAGGTTTCGTATGTGCTGCAGCTGGCGTGTGCGACGTGCATGCATGCGATGCGCCCGCCGCAGCTCACCGCCGCCATCCGCACCCCCCGACGCATCTCCCGCGCCCTGCCCCTCGGGCCGTACAACCCCCTCGCCGCCGCGGCGGCCGCCGCTCTGTCCGACCGTACCATTGTAGATGACGAGGCGCGCTTAAGCCACGTCACCCTCCTCCACCCTGACCCCTTTTCCGATTCGATTGACACCGGCACATGGACGGCACAAACCTCCCCACGGCAGCCGACACACGTTGGCGCACCTGTGGCCACCCTGTCCTCCACCACCCTCCACATTCTCCAGCTGCGCGATGCACCGTCCACTGCTAGCGCAGTGGCCCCTGTGGTCACAGAAGTGCTCGCCCGGCTTCCGCTCTCCGCGGTGTGTAGCACAGCGGTCGATGATCAGTGGCTAGAGGTGGTCTTCACCGCCCTCGCCAACCACCAGGCTGCCGGAGATGACGCCGTGGCGGTGCCGGATTCCGTGGAGCACGGCAGCACATTGGTTCGCAAAGATGGCGGGCCTGCAGCCTCAGCACAGCGTGCTGAATCACAGCACGCAGCAGCTCCTGCACTGCCCTTGGAGTCGGCCAGCACCGCACTCAGCACGGGCGGGCTTGATGATGGTGGCACTGGCGGTAGCGGCGACACTGATGTGGAACGCACAGGCAGCGGCGAGAGCAAGCCCCCGCCGCCGCGGGCGACAACCCCTCCGCAGGCTGTGGGCCCAGGGGAGGGACTGGGGAGCGCGGGGCTGCCGTTCAGGGTCCTCAGGGTGCGGTGCGCGGACGCGGACGGCGCCGCAGCGCTGCGGGCGGCTGTCGCGCGGCGGCAGGCGACGGTGCAGGAGATGCTGCGGCGGCGCGGCGCGCTCGCACAGGGTGCGGCTGATGGCCACAATGACGCGGTCGCTGCGGGCGGCGGCCCGGCCACCGAACATGAATAGGGTCCATGTTTTTTTAGAGCGATCAGGATCGGAGGCGTCCTCCCAGCATGTAGCAGCTACCACATGTGGTCCCTTCGGCCAAGACAAGGCGGCATTACTGTCTCTGTATGTGAGCGTGTGACACATGTGGGGACAGGTGCTCCACGGTTGCGCTCTGTCAGCGGCGGCGCGGACGTTGCAGCACACGACCCGCCCGCGCCTCGCCAGCTGCGCCAATAGACTTCTCCGCGACGTGGCCAGTCTGCGGCGCTCGCCGCGGCCAGCGGAGCGGCCGTCTGCGGCGCACAGGCGCTTGATTCCTACCTCCACGCTCCTCGAGGCCGCCCTGTTGCGCTACATGCTGCTGACGGTGCGTCTCCGCCACTCCTCACCACGCATGCATGCTGACAATGTATGCCTGTTAAGTTGATTTAGGACTCAGCCTCGAGTCACGCCAGACCTGCACGCCATGCAGTCTCACTTTGGGATTCTTGCATGCAGAGTTGGAGTGGCTTGGCGACCGTGCAAACTCCTGCTGTGGCTGCCTACGGGGCGTCTGGCACCCTGGCGGAGCGAGGTCGGCGCGGCGCAGAGGGCCTGCCATAGCATCGCCAGAGATGCTGCCACAGGCGGACTCATGCCGCCGCAGATGTGATGCGCAGCTTCCCGTTCTAGGCCGTTTTTTTTTTTTTTTTTTTTCGAGCACGTCGAGAGCTGCCATCACAGTCAGCCTGTGTTTTGAGCTTTTTATTTTCAATGTGAAGGAGAGTTGCACAAGCAGCGGCGCCTTGCCGTTGAGATCGAGCTTGGGCGAGAGGTGCCTCTGCATGCATGCATGCCGGGCAGAGCGTTGCCGTTTTGTGTGTCCGCAAGCGTGGCGCGGCCTCCGTGTGGAGGTGGTCGCTGTTTGCATCTGCACACGGCGCTATCATGGTATTGTCTGCGTGGGGTCGCATGCACACTCATGCATGGACATGCTCCCGAAGGCCGACGGAGGGCCGCTCATGGAAACCGGGTTAGCGCTGCCGCTGTTTCAAACGCGTTGCTGTGGCGCTGGGGTGTGATTCGTTGCAGAGGGTGCGATTCGTTGCAGATGCATGGGGAATTATTGGAGTGCAGTTTGGCGGGTCTGGCTGCAGAGTTTGTAGAGTCTGTTCATTTGCTGGTGGCATCCGTGTGTCGGCAGAGTAGCATAGCCCTGCGATGTGTAGAGCTGCATACTCAGGGTCGTGATAGATCGATAGGTTATAAAAGGTCGGCAATGTGCAGAGCTGATGGAGATGAAGCATGCGAACTGTAGTGCTATATCTGTAGTGTGGGCAAGGCATTGCCAGAGACGGCTGCAAGTTGTAATAAACGCCTGGCGCCTCGGAGATGTTGTGGTTTAGCCCCAGCACTGATGCTGTCAAGTGGCGTTGCTGAAATACCACTGCACTTCTGTCAGCTCGTGAATATCATCGGTTGTAAGTATGTGTGGTTCCTGGGACAGGCCATGTTGACAAGGCCTATACTATATATTGTATCTGGTAGGGATTCCACCATGAAGTTTCTGGCAGATAATACCGGTGTTACCATTGTGTTGGCGTTGCTGCGAATGTCCTGCGAGTGTTACGAATGCACCATTGCAGCAACAAGTTGCGGAGCAAACTCAGTGGGCTGTCACATCGTATGAGCCAACAGAGCATGCAACCAAAGATTCGAGAAAAACATCTGAGACGGCCTGAGGGCTGCATGCTGACAAAGAATAACAAGTATTCTCGTGGATGTGACGGTGAAAAATGGTCCAATTGTGGTGGATGCGCGGATGGGAAGTGTTGTTGTGCTACGTATTGAGCTGTAAGTAATGCACCGTGATTGGCACGTTATGCAACGACAGGCACATTGCGGAATGGACCGATCATTTGACATGCTTCGTGGACTTGCTTTTTTTGTATGAGGTCTCTGCTTGCACTGCTCAGATCCGCTTGTACAAATAACCACTGTGCAGCCCAGTGCTAGCCAATATCGTGCCCCAAAGTACTTGACACCCATATGGTGCTGTGCAACAAACATCGGAAACGAAAAGCTGGACCGATCGGCCGTTGTGATGCAGATGTATGCGCACTCCCTCCAGCCGGCGTCCAGCAAGTCCAGCGTCTTGAGGCGGTTCAGCCTGCTTGCCACAGGCAACAGCTGCCCTGCGTGCCGCAGCCAGATGTCCAAGATAGCAAATGTACACGTACGCATTTCAGCAAAAAATGCACGTGAGGTCCGGTGCTCGCGCCTAACAGGCCTGCGCGCGACAGATTTCATCGACGACGCGTTCGACGAGACGCCCCATGACCAGCAGAGGACGACGAAATCAGGAAACAGACTACATAAAAGCATGTGCTTGGTCAACGTGCTTTGCTATTGTCAGCTTGCAGTCGTCATGACGACCAGTCTAGATCTGCCAGAGGTCACGATCGAGAACAGCATCGTTGAACAACTGGCCCGAAACATCCGACACCTCACAAATGGACTCTAAGAAGATTTTTAATATTCAGCCACTGTAGAGGCTGGCTGTAAAGTACAACGGCAAGGCCAACGCACGCTAATTATATAAGACGTCTGTACAAGGCTTCCGTACGGAGCCAGCTGGGCACACACCATTCGCCGCTGAAGCCCGCACGCCCGCATGGATCCAATCAACTGCAAATCAAGTGTTGCGGTTGGGCTGGCTGATCCGAGCAGCGGCTGTGTTGAAGATTCTGCGAAATGCCCTGCAGCAATATTGGATTAAACCGAAGGCACCGTAGCCACGCTCATGCGAGCGTGTGACGCTTCGCGGAGCAGATTCACAGAATGTTTCCTCCAGCGCACCACCACAGCATACAACCGAATATCAACCAGAAGCTCCCATGATGATGTAATAGCCGCATGTCGATGCGCCACCCCAGCCGTTACCAGATACGCGAGCTCGAGCGGCCCAAGGTTGCGGATATACCCACTGAGTCAGAGGGCTGCATAGTACATAACGGCATTGCGACCTCTGGTTTCTTGTCGATAGAGTCTGCCTACCCTGATCTAGATGGCTCGCCTGGCAAAGGCAAAAAGAGATGCGGAAATGGAGACGCTCGCGAAATCGAAGCGAAAAAGAGAAATGCTAGTATGTGCACTCAGCGCAGAACTCCCTGCAAACTCACCGCAGCGTCAGCCTGACTTATATACTAAAGAAATGTCTGTTGCGCTGCGCGCAGGTAAAAGTCGACGTCAAGGAGGAGGAGGATTCGCCCGTCATCCATGCCGAGTCGGATTCAGAGACATCGGAATCGGATTCGGAGACATCGGACAAGCCACTACTTCGTCCAGTGAAGACAAAGAAGGAAGAGAGCCAGTGTATCAACACCAAAGGCGCGTACCAACCATACCATTTACCCGTGATGTCTCCGGTGTGATGTGTTCGATTGGTGCACGTGGACCGGTACCGCAGCAGCTAGCTGCATGAATTCTTAAGATTGAGATTCGTTTCTTTGTTCGGAGACATATATCTAGAGCTGTGTAGGGGTAACAGTGCTAGTAGTAGCTGTACTAGTTGTATGACCAGTGTGTTGGACCTGAAACACGATCGACGGATGCATTTCACAAAGGAATGCGATGTCGTCATACTTCAAGTTGATCGAGATGTATATCTCCATGCATGTTGCAAGCCGGCAGTGAGCAGCAACTTGAAGCCACACTGGCAGTGGCACCGCCATGGGCACTCCATCTGAGCGGCAATGGCATTGCCTCAGTTCTAGCTTCTAGAACTACACCATTCCCAGCGGCCAAATCCGGATCCGTCACGGTGTCATGCTGCAGCAGCCCCACCTCTGTCAATCGCCACCCAAATGAAAACAGTATGTTTGCATGATGTCAATGCCGTTCTACCTGTACACATGCCCGGTCTGCCACAAACAACTTTGAAGTCACTGACAGGCACTTCAGGGCGATCACGCCGCGGCATGGACGTGGCACCATTTCGTGGCACCCTGATGCACGCATGGGCCTCCAGAAGCAGCCATGGCTGCAACCGTCCATGCACATGGGTGCACACGTGTACAATGCTTGATGGTTTCACTCAGTGGTGGCTGCGTCTACTAGACTAGAACATAGCATATATGTTCTTTCAAGTTGGCATTGTGGGTCTAGGCCATGACATACTATAGTAGTACATGCACGTTACTGTGCATATATCTGCCTGTAAACTTGTCTGCAGCATTGGTCATCATTCATAGCTCTGGCACAAGAGGGCCTGCTGGTGAACCAGAGTCTGCGCCACCGCAATGCATATTCTCCCGACATCTGCGCATCAAGACGGGGGTTTGCTTGATCCATCCACCAGATGGGCACATGCATGCATGCATTGACTTGTATCGTGGACGGTCACACGTGTGGGTCCGACGCATGCGTTGCTGCGTCGCGTCTACAGTGGCATCGGACATATTGAGACAGGGTGCACGTGCACCGCATTGATCTGCCAGCAATGTTAACCCGGTACAGACGCACGTAACTGCCGGCTGGAGAACGATCGCGAGGTACCCTGCGGTCCTGTAGACACCGTGTGACGTGCCCCCCGTGGCCACGTGGCCGTTGGTTGTTGCTGCAACCGCGTCTCGACTCAGCAGATATCTGAATGATCAGCTCGGGCACTGTTGTTTGCAGGCGCTGCTGCTGGAGGTGCTCCTCAGGTTGACCCCCCGGACGCCTTCACGCTCAATCCGGAGCAGCGAGCGGCGTTCGCGTCCATCCTGGGCCTCCTCCGAGACGTCCGTCAGCGCAACGCCGATGCCTCGGCGCCGACAGGTGGCTCCCAGCCGCGGCAGCAGCGATTCATTCCAAAAGTCAGCATCATCGGGGCGTCGGGCACCGGGAAGACGCACCTGCTGCGCTGCCTCCTCGCCGCCGCCGCCGCAGCGGGCGCCGTGACCCTGCCCACGGCGTTTTCCGCTGCGTCGGCACGCGCCCTCGGCGGGGAGACGGCGCGTGCGGCGTTCGGCCTGCGTGACCGTGGAGCGCCAGCTGCAGCCTACGTCGACCGTACTCGGTTCAAGGTCGATGTCGTCGTCATCGACGATGCGATGATGTTGACCGCAAACCACCTTGATTCGGCCGTGAGTTCAGTCCTGCGCGGTGCCGGGTCTGCGGTGATGATCATCCTGGCTCTGAACCCCGCTGCTATGCTGCCGGTGATGGGCGGGCTGTCGAAGGAGCAGCGAGTCGCCCGCTGCATCATCTCGGCGAGCAACTGGAGCCCCTTCCGAAACAGCAAGCACAGATACACCCTGCTGCAGCAGATGCGCATCCGGAGCGCCTCGCTGGCACAGGCCGTGTGTGGCCTGGGGAACGGGACGGCCAACGCTTTATCAGAGCACGACTCCTGCGAAGGGTGTATGCAGTCCGTTCTGCTGCCGCGGGATGTATTTGCGCAAGAGTTCAGCCTCGTCAGGGTGCGGCAGTGGCTGCTGGAGGGGGCAGCCGGCGCGGCGCCGGGCATGGCCATGGTCATATGCGCAACAAACCCTCAAGTGCAGGAGCACAATGATGCATTGCTGCAGTTGCTGCCGGGCGCCGAGCGGGTGTACGTCGCCACTGCGAGCGTACGCATGCATGCGCGTACAGTAGTAGTACGAGCGTCGCCAGCGGCACCCGTGTCCGCTTCCCCCGCCCGCCTGCCAGAGCTTGATCATCCATGTGCTTTGAGCGCAGCCGTGGATGAGGGCTGCACGTCGACCTCGGACGGCGGCTCCAGCGCCGGGGCGGGCTCAAAAGGTGGTGCGGACGGCGGTTCCAGCTCGACGGCAGGCACGAAGAGCAAAGCGGACGGCGACGCTAGCTCCGAGTCAGGCTCTGAAGGTGATGCAGGCGGCGGCCCGACCTCCAGCGCGGGCTCGAAAAGCACCGCCGATGGCGACTCCAGCTCTGAGGCGGGCTCAGACGGCAGTGCAGGCGGCGACCCGACCTCCAGCGCGGGCTCGAAAAGCACCTCCGACGGCGGCTCCAGCTCCGAGGCGGGCTCGGAGGACAACTCAGACGGCGACTGCGACAATGAGGTGGGGGCGTGCGTGTGTGTGACTGAGCAGGAACAGCAAGTTGAGTTTGTCCGCAAGCCACGCGAGACGAATTGTGACGACATGCTGCGCCTCAAAGTCGGGGCCCCAGTGCGCGTCAGCTGTAATGTGTGGCCAGAGGAGGGGCTGTTCACCGACGCGCTTGCGACGGTGGTTGCGATGGAGGCCGACACCGTTACCGTCCGCATGGTGTCGCCGCGGCCGGGGGCGGCGGAGGTCGCCGAGTTTGGGCGCTCGCTGTTCGATGACGGAGTATACCAATTCCCGCTGAAGCTGGCGTGGGCGGTTACGGCCCACCGGGCGGCCGCGTTCACGCCAGAGCGGGTGGTGGTGGACTTGCGGAAGCCCTGCTGGGCGCACGGACAGCTTGCTGTGATGCTCGGCAGGGCACGCAGCCGCAGCGGCCTGCGGGTGCTGCGTGGCGGAAGTTGCTATGGCGATGCGTCGGATGGTGTGGTGGCGCGGAACGTCGTGTTGAAGGAGGTCGTTGCGGGCGTGCAGTAGCGGGCGTGAGCGTACTGTGAGCGCTGCCGCTGAGTGCATGCGTTGTGATGTTGCACGTATGCAGGTGGTGATGCATGAGCGGGGTGTGCATGAAGTTGAATGTGATCGTGAATCTGGTGCTGATGGGGAATTTCCCTTGAATGTTTGAATGTGTGTGTGCCATGTGGCAAAACGGCCAGGGGGAGGGGGCGCTGGTATGTTTGATCAACGTCGACAGGCATATGCTCCATGCGTTTGAGGTCTCTACCCATGCTGCAAGAAACAGCTGCCATGAATATTATTTACGAGTGAACACGGCGTTGCGCCCCTGCTGTCGCATGCCATGCGTATGCCATGTAGGATACCTCGGTAACGCAAAGCTGTATTACCCGGATACTGTGTTACGTACACCTAGGGACCCTGGACCGCACAGTCTGGGCACGAGTGCATGCATTGCGCTGTGCATGCTGTGCAATGCCATTGCAGTTCGGCCGCGCCGGGCTCAGACACATGGATGAGACAGCCACGCACACGGCGCCTGTAGCTGCGCATGTGCATCTCTCCACAATGACCATCAGATCGATAAGTTTCAGCCGTGGCAGGCGCAGGGGGACCGCTTCCACCCCCCACGAGCTCGGCAGCCAAGTGCGGCAGCCATCAGTGCCGATGTGCTACCACCTCGTGAGTCACCCTCGGTTTGGAGTGGGCCCGTTGTGAGCTGGGCCAGGCCCGTGAGCGCCTCTGCCAAACCGAGAACCCAGAGGCTCCTATCATGATAGGGTGCACCCGGAGCATAAAAACTGACCCTGCCACCGCTGGAGGTGACACGGATTCAATGCCCCTGAGCGCATCTCTGACAAGCTTGCTCTGCACAAGCCGCGGAGCAGGAGCCAGATCTGATCTCTAGGGACAAGAGCGAGGCGGACGGTGGCGGAGGGATCCCCAGGTGCCCCCCCCCCCCCCCCCCCCCCCATGAGCTGAAGTTCTTGTGACGTGCATTTGAATAGCACCCACCAATACCCTGTTGCGGAGGTGGAGGCTGTGCAGAAGGCTGTGATCAGGTCCCTGTGGCATGGGGGCAGCGCGGAAGCCGTCGAGGCACCGCGAGATCTGCTTCCGGGTCCATCGGAATCTAGCGATGGGGTCACACCGTCTTGCAGACGGCAGCATGGGCGATGATGCTTGCAAGCGCGGTGGCCGGCGGTTCCGTGTGGACGCTGTGCGCACCTGCAGCAGTTTAAGCAAACACTTGTAGCCACATGTGACTTGCAGCCATATGTGGCTTCAGGCCTCACCACTGTACAACGACACATGGAGCTGCTCGGCTGTGCCGTGCAGACGATGAAGGTGGGGGCTGTGTGGCCTGCAGTGGTCGAACAATGGTTGAGGCAGCCCTCTAAAGGCTTGGTGCAGGCTCCAAGGCCGCGGGGTGGGGGGGGGGGGGGGGGGGGGTGGCTCTGGGGGCTGCCGCCCGGCCGCCCCCCGCAGTGCGCAGGCCCGGCGGGGCGGTCTCCTGCTGGGCCGGTGTGGGTGCGGCTGTTGTGGGTGAGTGGGTGAGTGGGTGTGGGCTTGCACGTATATGAACGTGTGAGTGTTGGCGCCTTGGTGGTGGTGTGCATCAGAGCGGACGCTCTGCAGGCTGCTTGCGTGGGACGCGGTTTGCTATGTGCTTGGTGGTGTACGGTGGCTTGTCCCGTGAGGGCTGCTGACTGTGGGTATGCCGTGCTGTGCTGTGTTGCGTTGGTGACCAGAGCTGCTCAGAGCTGTGGCTGTGGTGCTACCTGCTCCCTCACCTGCGGCCCATAGAGGCCGTGGAGCTCTCCATGCAGTCACATCTGCATACATACAAGTAAAGCATATCTACATTTAGTTAGCCAGATCCTGTAGAGGGCACTGACAACTCCGAACGAACGGGACCACAGTGCTGACACCGCATGCTTTGCACACGCCTGCGACGCTGTGTCAGAATCTTCGAGTGGTGTACAAAGGTACGTGGAGGCACAGCGTCACAAGCCTCTGGGCAGAGCTGCTGGCTGTGCTGTTTGCAACTGTGTGCAAAATGGCACCACGACTGACTGTGTTTGTGGTTTGTGCATTCTCTCTCCATCTGCAGCACTCACATGTGAACAGGCCTGGTCGTGGATCGCACTCACATCTGAACAGGCACAGCATCACAGGCCCATAGGCCATGCTGCACACCGACTGCACACCGACTGCACACCGACTGCACACCGACTGCACATGGCGGCATACTTTATGCTCGTATTACTGCGTACCTCCACATGTCCTCAGAATCTGTGTAGTGTATGCAGATCTAGGTTTGCATGGTGTAGAGGGAGCCTGGCACGGAGGCTGCAGTGTGGCATGAGATGCTGTGCACACTGTGGCAGCTCTTGCCTTATGTTTTGTTCCAAGTGCGCAGACGTGGTATGGTGAGGGGCTGTGGACTGCACCTCGTCAGCTCCGTGTTGTAGGCACCTGGTGTAGCCTTGGCACCAGGTGTGACAGGAGGGGTGTCCACCACCTCAGCGACCTTGTACATGCCTTAAGCAAGATTGCGAAGGGCACAATACATATGCTTGCGAGTTGCTGTGACTGCTACAGATACTCGTCAGCGAGTCCACAGGTGTACCAGTGCGCAAACGAGCAAGGAGATACGATGCTTGACTTTGCAGCACTCTATTTAATGCACACATTTATCGCTCCGAACGCACCTGAGGCCCGGGAGTCAGACCAACCGGGCATGCGGGATGGACCTCCTCGACAGAGTGGTACAGAAGTTCACACGTGCCTGGCGCGAGAAGATACTGGGCTACGAGATATGCACTAGATTCAGAGAGAAATAATTTGCTGAAAGTGCCCCTGGGGCGCGTCCAGAAGTTGATCTCCGCGCGGTCGCGCCGGAGGACAGTCTGAGACAAGCATCATAGCATGACGAGCCCAGAACGCCCATCACACCAGACCTTAAACTACAGACTCAAATATAGCTGCTGCCAAGTCTGGCTGGTACAACTGCATGGTCACCATACGACAAATCACCCTTTCGATCGCTCCTTCCGCATCGTGCCTGCTGGACACGCACCATTCTCGTCTACAGGCTGCATGCGCCATGGCATTACGTGTACTGGGCATAATTGTACGGCAGGGCTGGCTGGCTCGATTTGCTTGCCCGTTCTGTTGGAGATGTCCTCCACCGAGACAAAGACACCCCCGCCATGTGCATTGACGATTCGCGGAGCAATCTCAGCGGACGTCGCTCGCAACTGGTCCAACACAGCACACGATCAGCTGCAAAAAGATTTAAGGAGCTCCGACAACTGCATGCCGATGAACAGTGATCTGGTTGTCTCAGCCGTTGCCGAATCCGAGTGGCCCACCAGCTCGCCCACCACTGCGTACACGTAGGTAGCAGCGTCTGCCACTGAGTCCGAGTTCTGCATCGTACACACCGCCAGTACACTCTGTATCTACTTGTGGATAGGTCTGTTTGACAATGCAGACGGCGTCTCGGGTGAAGGTAGAAAGAGATGCGGAAGTGGATAGGCTCAGGAAGCGAAAGCGAGACAAGCTGGTACGGCCTCTGCTTGCACATCTCTCCGCGGGGCAATTCCACTGCATTATTCGCCTCAATTCAAGCTTTTAGCGATGCATGTTGGGCTGTGTGCAGGTAAAAGTCGAGATTAAGGAGGAGGAAGGTGCCCCTGTCGACAAACCAGATCCGGACGGATTGAAGAAGCGGCATCATAAGACCACCGTCAAATGTGCGGCTTCCTCGATCACCAGTTGTGTAATGCTGTCAGCTCGATGCTCTCCCGATCGGCCCTCTGCATGGGATTTCGAGGCCCTCTGCATGGGATCTGTCGCTGCAGCTGTACTGGGACATGTACATGGATGGCTCATGACTCGGGGAAGGCGTGTTCTAAAATCGAGTGATCAGCCTCATCAAGCCTCTACTTGCTCGGAGCTTTTTGGGGCAAGTGATCTGTCTCACCTGCTGCAGAAGTGCATGCATGCTCCGCACACAGCCCCAATCGCTGCTGCACACACTGGGGCAACACATGACTCATGCCTTGGAGGGACTTGTTCATTGTACACAAATGTACAGCATGAATAATATACGTTGCAGCCTCTCCAATGTAGACTAAATCATGTTTTGAGAATGCTCATGCATCAGCTGACCTAGGTGCACGTGAAGCTGAGTCTGCTGAGATTAGCAGCAACTCAATTTACAAAAGATCGGGCCGCGATATGACAGCTGACCATTTAAATAAGAAAACATAGCGTCTCGCAGTGGTGTCTCCCAAGGATGCTGATCAGCCTCAGAGGACAGCAAACGCACGACACTTCGGCATATGTGGTCCCGTTAATTCGGAGTTGTCAATGCCCAATAGGATACGGCTCAGTAAATTTAGATTTCCTTGACTTTACACTCATATTCATGTGATGATACAGCATGACCACCGCCACTCCATTCTCTGAGCTCATTACTGAACACGATGCATGAGAGGCCATCTATAGAGGCAGCACAGGCGGGTATGAATGCAGGATCAATGTAATGCTCCCACGTGCATGATCAATGTAATGCTCCCACGTGTGTTCATGTATTCTTCGTATGTTGCATGTTACAATTGCAAGCTCATGGTTGAGCAGGAAGCGCCACGGCCATTGCATCACCTTCTGCACTACAGGATGGCCACATCTGTTCCATCCACTCCGAGCTGCATTATCGGTCAGTGTGCTCTGCTGCGACAGGTAAATTAGCGCCTGAGCAAACGGTGTGCATGCACTGATAGGGGTAGCATTAGTGTTGCTGTCCCTGAGGTGCTACAAATGGTGCTGGTGCTATCTGCCTTGCCAGTTTATTAACAAATTCTTCCTCATAGCACAGCTATGTAGAGTGCGTGCGGGTGGCAGCCTAGTCAGTCTATCCGTTGCGACATGCCACGAACCATGTCATAAGTAAACCATGTCACAAGTAGCGGTGCACTCAAAAACTGTCACCCGCCGGCATCAACGTACTTCATGGGCTGTGACGTCTGTTAATAGCAATGGCACCCAAGGCTGTCTTGTGTTGCCCGTTCCATCATTTCTAGTGTGTGTGACGTGGCATGATGCCGCATGCATTTAGCTGTTTGCAAGCTTGTTGGCGTGCCTGCGGGCGTTCACGTCTCTGTTACAAATGACTAAGTTTTGAACTGAGGACACTAGCTGCAGAACGATAGAGCCCTTGAAACTTCGAGCCAGCTGATGAAATAGTGCAGATGTTTTTTGGGCTGTGCACGTCGACTCCGAGATGGCGGCCTGTTCCATGTCCTGCCGACGGCCAGATGCATGCAGGCATCCCACACATGCATTGTCTCACTGGTCAGAGTCACATGTGTCGCACAAAAGGTCCACCCGGAACGATGTTACGTCACTGTACGGTCGAGGGTATATTAATCTTTGAGCAAACCTGCAACATGTGCAGAAGTGTGCAGAAGTGACTGCGCCCCGAATTCTGTGGTGCCTCGCGCAGTAGCACACACGTCAGTAGTGGCATTTGTATAACCGAGCTTGAAATCTGTAATTTGCACAGCTGCCGTGGGCGCCGATCCCCATGTTCAACCAAGATCCATGCAATAGTTCAGCCAGAGCGTCTTGGCTGCAGGTGTTGCCGACATGAAGGCCCCGCCGGCCGCTCCGGAAGAGGCCTTCACGCTCAACCCAGAGCAGAGGGCCAGCTTTAAGTTCATCATGCGCACCCTACGCCACGTCCGCGAGCTCAACGCTGGCACCCTCGCCGCAGCCGGGGGCGACCGGCAGCGACAGCAGCGCTACGTCGCCAACATGAGCATCGTCGGGGCGGCAGGCACCGGGAAGTCGCACCTGCTGCGCTGCCTCCTCGCCGCCGCCGCCGCCGAGGGCGCGGCGACCCTACCGACCGCCTCCTCCGCCGCGGCGGCGCACGCGCTCGGCGGGGTGACCACGCATGCGGCGTTCGGCCTGTGCGACCACGGCGCCTCGGCCCGGGTTGACTTCACGCGCATCCGCGAGGCGGACCTCATCGTCATCGACGAGGCGATGCTTCTCCGCGCGGACCACCTCGACGCGGTCGTCGGGGACGTCCTGCAGCGTGCGCGCTTCGCGGGGGTCGTCGTCATTGCCGTGAACCCAGCGGGCATGCAG
The DNA here is from genome assembly GCA_023078555.1 of Ulva prolifera. Classification (NCBI taxonomy): domain Eukaryota; kingdom Viridiplantae; phylum Chlorophyta; class Ulvophyceae; order Ulvales; family Ulvaceae; genus Ulva; species Ulva prolifera. The sequence goes on from CM041196.1 coordinate 9,224,478, forward strand.
CTGGTGCAGATCGGGGGGACGAAGGCCGCAAAGATCGCCCGCTGCATCGTGTCTGCCGCTTGCTGGCCCAAGTTCCGGGACAGCAAGTGGCAGTGCACCCTGACGCAGCAGATGCGCATCGAGTGTGCCGCGCTGGCGGAGGCTGTGCGGGGCCTCGGGGACGGCACAGCCACTGCGCAGTCCTCATCGGAGTCTGTTGAAGGGTGCACGCAGGCTGTGGTGCTCCCCCCCGGCGTGTTCACGCGCGTGTGCAGCGCGGACACGGCGCAGCGGTGGCTGCTAGAGACGCCTCCCGGGGCGCTGCCGGGTATGGTCATTTGCACGACGAACTACCAGGCCGACGAGCATAACGATGCAGTCCTGCGGCTGCTGCCGGGCGTGGCGAAGGTGTACCGCACCTGCGGAATGCCGGAGCTCCCGGAGCGCCAGACGTACGGCCGAGTGAGTGACCCTTACAGTGGCCTGGGTGCGTACGCGGACGAGGGCTGGGAGACCACGGCAGATGCCGGTGGCACCTCCGAGTGCGGGTCGGACAGCAGCGCGGATGGTGAATGGGACGAGGTCTTGGGGGCGCGTGTGCGGGTGGTCGAGCATGTGCAGCAGACGCCGTTCACCCGCCAGCCCAAGCAAGCGAACTGTGTGGACGAGCTGCACCTCAAAGTCGGTGCTCTCGTGCGTGTGGCGTGCAACGTGTGCGTTGAGGAGGGGCTGTACACCGAGGCGCTCGCGACGGTGGTGGCTTTGGGGGCCGACACCGTCACCGTGCGCATGGTGTCGCCGCGGCCGGGGGCGGCGGAGGTCGCCGAGTTCGGGCGGCTGCAGTACGCGGATGGGGTGTACCAGTTCCCGCTGAAGCTGGCGTATGCGGTGACGGCGCACCGGGCGGCCGCGTTCACGCCGGATCGGGCGGTGGTGGACCTGCGGGGGAGGGGTTGCTGGGCGCATGGGCAGCTTGCGACGATGCTGAGTAGGGCACACACCCTGCTCGTGCTACATGATGGTGATGTCTGGGGGAGCTCGTCTGGTGGCGTCACCACACGAAACGTTGTGTTGAGAGAGGTCATAGCCGGGGTGCAGTAGGTGGTGTGATTGTAGCATGAGCGCTGCAGTTGATGACCGAATGCATCGTGATGGTGCCCAGTGCCTGCGCGTCGTGGTGATGCGCGTGCAGAAGACGGGTGTGCGTGACTGCTGACTGGAAACACGTTCTGGTTGAGACATGTGTGGCAGATAGAGTGTGTTATTCGAGGATGGCCATCTGCCACGGCAAGGGGTCGATTGTAATGCGTGCTAGATGTGCTCCATGGGTCCATGGGTGATAGTCTGCGCTACTGCCTTCTGCTGCGGAATCGTGATTCGTGTTGCGCAGTGCATGACGTGCGTGTACCGTGTACAGCAGGATACATCAGCAACACAGAGATTCGTTGCCTGGCCACCTGTGACCACTCCCAGCACAACCCCTCTGCAGGAACCCCTCTGGTTCAACACAAGGTACACTGCGGCTGCTCCGTCATACAACGTCCTTTATGCTCGACCGCATGTTACAACGGGGCGCTGGCGCCTGACGCGTCGACGCGCTCCAGTACAGGCTGCAGGGTCAACACAAACAGGAGGGGGCCCAGGGGGTCACCTTCAAGTTGGTGGATGCCACGTTGGCAGAGAACCGGCTCGACGTCTTCCGGAGCGCTGGCGATGTGCAGCGGGGTCCTGGCGCCGTACGCCCATTGCGTGAAGGGCAGCAAAAAAAAACCAAAAAAACCGCATGTCACCCCAACACCCCCTTCATGCATTCAGCACCTGAGCCGCCACCAGCCATGCTGTCCTCCGGCGTGCGCGGGCATCGAATGCGTGTCCGCACGCTGCAGTATCGTGCAATTTGTATGATTCCCCGGTACAGCCGTGGGCGCCGCGGGCGCCCGTATGCGTTTCCGGTGGCCCCTGACAACTCTCGCGGCTGACCTGTACTGTGTGTACACTGGCTGCTTGGCCGGCAGGCATCCTCGCGTGCTGAATTAGCAATGAGCCTGCAGTAGCACTCAGCCCATGAGCACTCTTCACGCTGAACTGACCACCACCATACATGCACATGTGCTGCACAACACTTCTCAATGTGCACACTGTGCTAGCTCCAACTAGGACTGACGTCCGGCAAAGGGGGACGCACCGACGCCAACCCACCAGCAATGGCAATTGACATTCAATAGTTTTACACATGTCATCGAGCAATGCCCGTGCCCCAGTTCAGCAGTGAACAGAGGCAGCAGTGCTCCGGGCCCCCGGTATGCTCCACAGCCTGCTCGGCTCGAGTAGTGCGTGCAAGCTCAGATCCAAGCGGCAGTGGAGCGATGCGGGCCCAACCCCCATCAGCTGGTGGCATGTCATCCGGACGATGGGAGCAGCTCCAGCAGCGCCGGCGTGGCTCTTGCCGTCCCATCATGCACCGCCCTTGCATCATGTGTTTGCACCATGCATACGGAATCAGCAGCACGGGAATGCCACGCAATGCATGGGCATGGCGGACATTGGCTCTCCCCCGAGTATCCGCACGGCATGTGCGATATCCCTTCATTTGCTCTGGGGCCAGGCAGCAGCCGGGGGTGTTGCAATCGCAAGAACACAGCAACGGCGCACACACGAGTCAGAGCACAGATGGGGGTGCGGCTCTGAGCCACACAGTCACGCTGCAGCACCGCCGCAGTGCCGCTGCGATTCGTACAACTGGGAGTGGCCCAACCTCCGCCCGGGAGCCTCCTAAGACATGCCGCCTCGATGCTGCGATACAAATACGGAGCAGGTGGGAAAGGAGTCCTTTCAAAGGACAGGGCGCTGCTTCATCCAGCCCGCTGCGCACAGCGCACTGATCGTCCTCATGCGTGTGAAGCACTTCTGACTCCGCAGCAGTAGTCAACACTCGGGGTCACAAGTGCAAGATCTACAGAGCAGCCGGGTGACACCTCAAGCTTAATCGATGTCGACATGAGCGAGGCCGGCCAACACCGGCGCCACTTCCCGCCCTTCCACGCCGTCGCCATCGTTGAAGCAGAGCAGCCGGCGGAGGCGCGGCTAACACTCCAGGGCTGCCGCCACCTCCTCCAGGCCATCTACACCATCCGTCTCACCAAAGACACTTAGTGCCTCGAGGCCGGACAGTCGCCGCAGCAGCCCAGCCAGCCACGCATGGTGAGCACCCGCGGCCACGCTGTCCTCCTCGACTGAGCGCAAGAGGCCATTCCCACTGCTGCCAAGCTCCCGAATCTGCGCAGCCTCCCCCCCTCCGCCCGGCTGCGCCAGCGCCTCCAGCACAGCCATGGACCCGACGTGAGTCGTGTGGTTGCACTCGACCGCCAGCCGCGTGAGCCCCTGCAGCCGGGGGCGTCCACGAGGCGCAGGAACCCTGCATCCCCGAGCCGATTATACCCCAGGCACAGCGCTTGCAGACCTGGTGTATCATCAAGCAAAGCAACAGTGGATGAGATAAAGCCGTCTGGAAGACGTTCGCAGTTGCTGCTCCGGTCGAGCAGAGGTCAGGCGCGCCAGCAGAGGAGCGTTCTCGCCAAGAATGCGGCGGTGCACTCGCGCGACAGACAGGTGCCACCCGTCGCCGAGGCGCAGGCCAGGCAGGCCGAGACAGCGCAGTGCCGTGAGCTCCATCAACGCACACAGGCCCAGCACCATCCGCCCCCCGCCGCCCCCCCTTTCCTGCCGCTGATACGCCCCATTGTCAATCGCTGCATGCAGCTCAGAATCTGACAATAGCAGAGACAAGCGAGTCACATGCATGCCAGAATCCGGGGGGGGCAACCCCCGGGGGGTCGCAGGCAGTCTCCGAATCGGAGCCACAATGCGGGCCGTGGTCGAGACATGCTCGCTTTGCCGCCGGCTCCTCGTCAGGCCTGTGGCCCTCCTCAACTGATGCACACATCGGGCCGTCCTCCGCATCAGATGGGCATTCGGAGGTGTCACACGCCTCCTCTAGACCGCGGAGCAGCTGGGGGGCTCCTTCAGGGTCCCAGGCGCGTTCCAGGGTCCCCCCCGCCAGCGGCGCCGCCGCCGCCAGCACCTGGCACATTGTTGACTCGCACTGCGCGTCACAGAAGCTCTCGCCGTACAGCGCCCGCGCTCGCACTGGAGCAGGGGTCCTTGCGGTCTTTGAACGTGGCGTAGCTGGCCCTGTGACTGGCGGCTGCATGCATGGAGCTGGCCCTGTGATGGGACGGCGCGTGCATGGAGCTGGCCCTGTGATGGGACGGCGCGGAGGCGCGCAGCTGCGCCGGCGCGTCGCGTCGCACCACCGCGGCGGCTCCGGCACGGCCGCGGGTGCGCGCTCCGACTGCGCGCGTCCTCGCTGAGACACAGCATCACTTGGGTCGCGGCGTTGCCGGCATACGGCGCCGGGGGCAGCCTCGGAGCTGTGGGCGGCGCGAGCTCGGCGCGGGGGTCCATTGGAGCAGCTTCAGCATATCCAGCAGCACCGGCATGGCGGCTCCGTCCGCTTCATGCATCGGGCTGGCGGCATGTATCTGCAAACAGCACACACGAAGTTGGCAGCAGGGGATTGCAATGCAACAAGATGCTGGGGCGGGTGTCACTTGTACCCTGGGAACCACATGCTTGTACCCTGGCAACCACATGCTTGTACCCTGGGAACCACATGCTTGTACCCTGGTCACCAGTCACCGCATGGCTGATCTGTACATGGATCGCGATCGGCGCATACGATTCGGCTCATTCGGCACCAGGTGTTGCAGGAGCAGGCCCCCGGCGCGCACACAAGTCAGAGCGCAGGTGGGGAGGAGGAGCCTCTGATCCACACACTCACGCCACAGTACCGCCCCCGGAGCCTGCCTGCCATTCACACAACTAGGTCTGCTCTACATCAATGTCGACGACCAGGATGAAAATCGCGGCTGCCCTGCAAATCGGGAGCAGCTGGCACCGCCGATCTGTGGCACGGCGGTCACATCACTGGGGAAAATCCACAGGCGGGGCTGTTGGCTGTTGCCCAGCAGTTCAGGAGCAGGAGTGTGTATGCACAGACCGCTCCTCCGGCGAGCATGATGTGCACCGCAAAAACACCAACAGTCCTCACAGACACGCCACTCCCCTGGCCTGAATCCGCAGCACTGAAGCGCAGCTGTAGTCACCAACACCGGACCTGTGAAACAGTGCGTCACACTCCAGGCAGGCGTACGTCGACATGAGCCAGGCCAGTCAACAGCGGCGCCACAGCTCGCCGCTGCCACCCGTTCTCACCACGGAGCATCCGCAGCCGGCAGCATCAGCAAGGCACCGGCCGGCAGGGCGCACCGTCGCGGTCAGTCTGTGAGCACATGGCCGAGGCCGCTGAGCAGCGGCGCCACAGCCGCCTCTGCACCGCATACACGGCCACGCGTGTACGGATCGGCGCGCAGAAACACCCGCAGCCGGCACAGCCGCGGCAGGGCCTCCAGCACCCCGACCACCTCCCGCAGGCCCGCCATGTCCTCGAACATGTGCCGGATGTTGAGCGCCTCGAGGCTGGTCATCTGCCGCAGGAGAGCGGCGAGCGCAGCGGCGTGCGGGGGCGCGATGATGTTGTCGCTGATGTCGAGCTCCCGCACCCCCGGGCCCCCCGCGGCAGAGGCCTCGACGAGCGCCTGGAGAACCGCGCACACGCCCGCGTGCGTCGCGTCACTGCCTTCGATGGCAAGCCGTGTCAGGCCCGTGATGTAGGGCAGCTTTGCCACCTGCAGGAGGCCCACGTCCCGCAGCCAGTTCCAGCCTACGCTCAGCGAGCACAGCGCCGGGGTGGCGGCAAGCAGCTCGAGCAGGCCTGGGATCAGCTGCCTGCCTAGGTGAGCAGCGCAGCTGCGCTGGCAGTACCCCGTCAGGTCGAGCGCGGCCAGCTGGGTGAGGAGCTGCCCATTCCCGCGGGCGAGGTTGCCGTGCAGGCGAGAGACAGGCAGGTATGTGTCACTGTATCCCCACAGGCCAAGCGTGCTGAGGCTCGTGAGAGCTGTCAACTCCGTCGCCGCGCACAGGCCGAGCACCAGCTCGGCGCCGTCAGAAGGCTCTGCCAGCAAGCCCACATCTGCGCCGACGTACAGCTCCCGCAGGCCCGTGAGCTGCTTCACGGCGCGAATGACCCGCTGCGTCACGGCCGGATGCTCAACCACAGGCACCAGCGTCAGCGACGTGAGCCGCGTCAGCTGCGACAGCCCGGTTGCTCGAGACGCAGACGGCAGGCAGAAGCACTCCATGAGTGACAGCTCCGAGAGCTGAGTCAGCGTGGCCACGTCGCTGACGAGGCGCGCCAGCGCCGCACGATCCAACGCACCCCAGTGGTCGGCAACGCAGTCCACGCGGATGCGGAGAGCCTGAAGTGCGGGCAGGGACTGGAGCGCCGCGCCCAGCTCCAAAGGGCTCAGGTACATCGGCTCGGCGGCAGATATGCTGAGCTCCCGCAGCGTGCGCAGCTGCGCCAGCGCGACACACCACCGCGGCGGCTCCGGCGCGGCCGCGTTCGAAAAGCGCCTGTACACAACCCCGCTGAGACACAGCGTCAGCTGCGTCATGCAGACGCCGGTGGCCGGGGCCGGGGGCGGAGGTACGGACGGGGCAAGCTCAGTCTGGGAGGGGCCTGCACCGGCGCCTGCTGCATGCGTGCGCGGAGAGCGCCGCACACGCGCACGCTTTGCGGCCGGCTCCTGATCTGCGCCGCTACCCTCACGCAGCGGCGCCGGGGCAGCAGGTGGGTGCCTCCTGGAATGCCTTGGTTCTGATGAGGAGACAGCACCAAGGGTTGCATCGGCAGGGGAGGGGCCGGCGGGGTCCCAGCCGCGCTCGGAGCTGCCCCCGGCAAGCGGCGCCGCCGCCGCGAGCAGTCGGAACAGGATCGATGCGCAATCCGGTCCGCATGTGTGAGGCGCCTCGCGATCGGCCAGGACTGCCCGGCTGGCAAGGGAGAGCCGCGGCGGCGCGCCGGCCTGTGTGCCGGGGCCGCGGTCAGAATGCAACGCGCACGTCTTGCCGCAGGCGGGCAGGGGCGGCAGCACGAGAGCGTCGCCGGCGCAGCACGCCCGCGCGATGGCCGGGTGGAAGGTGGGTGGAAGCAGCTGCACGAGGCGCGAGAGCTGCTCGCCCGCGGGCTCGCGGGGGCACGTGGCGGAGAAGGGGTAGCTGCCACCACGCCGATCCATCGCGGCCATCACGGCCGGCCAGAAGCGTGGGGCCATGGAGCGCGTCATCTGCACACGCATGCACATGCATGCCAGTGCCCCCTCGCCACTCGCAACCCGAACATTCCCGCAGATTCTGCGGCTTTATTCGTGAAGACGAATGCATCATGCACACGCACAGCAACCCCTCCAGGACGTCATCACAGCAGTGTGCAGGGTCGAGATGTCGGCTCGAGAGCTGTCCATCCATGATTTGTGGTGGGTTCCATCCGGTGCCGGGCTCAGCAGCTGCAGTTGCTACACGCACCATGGGGAGACCCCTGCAGTCAGTAGCGGAGCATGGAAGTCCAGTCTTTTCATGGCTCTACCATTGATTTGCCACAGGGGGCGATGGCAGTGCACGGGAGGCACCGCACCTGTGCCGCCCTGGTAAGTTCCTCCTCTGATGGTTGGGCTGAAGCAGCCACACCCGCGCCGCCTCTCACCAGCGCCAGGAGGAGTGACCGCGAGGCGGCGGCCACCGTGACGGAGTCTTTCAGAAAGTCCGCAGCCTGCATGCACACGCCCCATCCCGCTGTCCTTTCAGCATGAGATTGAGCCGGCCTCGGCCCTTGTAGCAGCTTCTGGGAGACCCCCCCCCTCCCCCATGAGACAGTATATTGTCATGCAATGTTTACTCCGGACCGCTGTGATGTTAATGTGGTGGAGAGATCGAGCAGTACGCTGTGTGAACCCCCCCAACAGTGCGTGGCCTGACGATTCGATTTGATGCGATGTGTTCGTCACTGACAGCGACGAACACATTGCCGTCACGATGCTAACACACACCTCTCGACTATCTCCGACATAATATTCCAAAAGGCGTGCTTTGAGTGCTTAGCCAGGAGCATCCCGTCTTGCGCTGGCCTGAGAACGACAACATCGCTCACATATATCCAGTGACGCCAACGACACGGGTGGCCAGGTAGGTCTACGCTGCATCATCGAGGAATCAACGTACCGTCAGCGCATCGAGGAGCAGGTTGTCCTGCAGCTCGACGTACTCATCGGCGCCACCGTCCGAAGCCTTATCCTGCTGTGCAAAAGCCAGCCATGCCAAGACCTCCGCCACGGACAGCGGCAGCGGCAGATCAGCTGTAGACTCTTGCTGGAGCAAATCCTGGATCAAACTGCATCGCTGGGCACAGGCTAGCGGTACATCCAGATCTTCTACAAGCGGGGTCCCGGACACGATGGTTGTCGTGCCGGAGGACAACCTCAGACATGTCATATTTAACGGTTGATCCAGAACTTCCATCGCATCAAACTAAAATCTAAGTTGGTACTTCACTGCTCCCGAGGCAGGCTTGTGCAAACACAATGCCACCACGCAGGACAAGATCTGCATGTCTGTTTGTCCTACGAACGGAACATCAATTCCACAACAAAAATCCAGCCGGCTGCTACATGCAGATCTCAGACTCCCAGTGTCAGCTTCAGGAGCGGCTACGACGGTTCTGCCATTGGCGGCTGTCGCGCCATTGCTGATCCGGCCCTTCCGCCACATCTCCTGCAGATGTTCTGCAGGCCAAGGGAAAGCAGGCAGCGGCAGCCTGCATGAAGGTCTCCACCCCAACGCATGTGAATTTGTCCAGGTAGAATTTTGAACCAGAACTGAATCAACTGAACGCACAGCAGAGCTGGGGAAAGCATCCGTCACATATGAACTGGAACCGAACACTGCCCTATGGATCTGCATTGCTGTCGTCACGACAAAGTACGGTTGGCCCAGCGCAGGTGCCACCGCACCCCATGAGCATCTTCAGCACCACGCGCTTCCACAGATCTGATCATTGTGACGCTTGCCAATGCAGTGCTGACAATGCACTGGTAGCCTGCCAGCACTCGGGACCCTTGTGGCTGGCTGCCCTCCACGCAAGCTGGGGCAATGCGCGCCATGGGCCACCGCAGTGCAGTGCAGCCAGTCTGCAGCGCCTGTGCATCTGCAGCATGTGTCACCTCAGCATGTGCACACACACACACACACACACACACAGTTTGTGAGGCGCGAGTGTCGCAGCCCTCAAAGCACACGTGCGCCTCACAGCGCGCAAAAACTGCCGAGCTCACAGCAGTGTAATGCAGTGCTGCAGCTGCAAAAATCACGAGCAGCTCGGCCACGCATTCGCAAGCAGCAGTATACCTGGACCACCCGATGATCCCACAAACTCCTCGAGACGACCCGCTGCGCTCTCCTTCTGCGCACATACTCCACCTGTGCACAGCTCCCACTGCCGGCATGCACTTTCACGGTCAGTCTACAAGCACATGCCCGAGGCCAGTCAGCAGCGGTGCCACAGCCGCCTCTGCGCCGCACAGGCGGCGGCGGCGCATGTACTGGTCGGCGTTTAAGAAAACCCGCAGGCGGCGCAGCCGCGGCAGGGCCTCCAGGGCCCCGACTACCTCCCGCACGGCCGCCATCTCCGTGAACATGTGCCGGACGTTGAGCGCCTCGAGGCTCGTCATCTGCCGCAGCACAGCGCCCAGCGCGGCCGCATCCGGCGCCTCGATGGAGTTCCCGCTGATGTCGAGCTCCTGCACCCCCGGGCCCCCCGCGGCAGAGGCCTGGACGAGCGCCTGGAGAACCGCGCACACGCCCGCGTGGGATGCGTCGCAGCAGTCAATCGCGAGCCGCGTCAGGCTTGGAACGCATGGGAGCTCTGCCAGCTGGAGCAGGCCTGCGTCGCGCAGCCAGTTGTGGCCCAATCTCAGCGAGCGCAGCGCGGTGGTGGCGGCTAGCATCCGCAGCATGCATGACACCGGCCACTTCCCTCCGCTGCGCTGGTGACATCCGGTCAAGTCTAGCGCGGCCAGACGGGAGAGGAGGCGCTCATTCTCGCTGGCAAGGCGGTAGTACAGGCTCCGTAGTAATGGGCATGCAATAGGGGCCGACTCCGGACAGGCCTGGCGTGCTGAGGCTTGTCAGCGCGGTGAGTTCGGTCGCAGCGCAGAGACCCACCACAAGGTGCACTCCGGCGGCGGGATGTTCCCACGCGCCCATGTTTGCTCCCACGCGCAGCTCCCGCAGCCCAGTGAGTGCCCTCACGGCGCGCATGAACGGCTCCGGCGCGGCCGATCGCTCAACTAGCGGCTGCAGCGCCAGGGACGTAAGGCTCGTCAGCCGCGACAGCTCGGTCACTCGCGCCGTGAGGTCAGGCTCGCCGAGGCAGAAGCACTCGATGAGTGACAGCGCTGAGAGCTGAGTCAGCATGGCCACTCTGCTGACTAGGCCCGCCAGCGCAACGTTAACGTACCTCAGGTCACTCCAGTCCCCGCCATTGCATCTGCTACAGTGGATATGGAGCGCGTGCAGGGCGGGCAGGGTCTCAAGGGCCGCGCCGAACTGCGGAGGGCTCAGCTGCATCGGCTCAACGGCGGAAACGCTGAGCTCCCGCAGCATGCGCAGTTGCGCCAGCGCGACACACCACCGCGGCGGCTCCGGCACGCCCGGGCTCCCGCGGCCCCAGTACTCCTCCCAACTGAGACACAGCGTCAGCTGCGTCACGGCATTGACGGCAGTCGGAGGAGACCTTGGACTCAGGGGCGCGGCAAGCTCGGCGTGCGAGGCCCCTGCGGCGGCTCCTGGTACATGCGTGTGCTGGGGGCGCTGCGTACACCTGCGCTGTGCGGCGGGCTCATGATCGGTGCCACTCCCTTCTGGCACCGGCACGACTGCCACAGGTCGTTCCGTGGAGTGCATACACTCCGATGAGTAGACGGTGCCACCGCCCGCATTCACAGGGGAGGGGCCGGCGGGGTCCCAGGCGCGCTCGGAGCTGCCCACGGCGAGCGGCGCCGCCGCCGCCAGCAGGCGGAACAAGACCGATGCGCACTCCGGCCCGCACATGCCGGGCACTGTGTTTCGGGCTGTCGTGAGTGATGTCGTGAGTCTGGGCCCGTCTGGGGCGTCTGAGCTGCCTCTGCGGAGCTGCGGCGGCGCGCCGACCCGTGTGCGCGTGCCCCGGTGCTTAGCGCACGTATCCGCGCAACGGGGCAGTCGGGGGAGGATGAGGTGGCTGCCGCTGCAGCATGCCTGGGAGACGGCCGGGTGGAGGGTGTGCGGAAGCAGCCGCACGAGCCGCGAGAGCTGCTTGCCAGAGGGCACGCGCAAGTCTGTGGCGGAGAAGGGTTGCTTTCCGCCGCGCCACTCCACCGCGGCGACGATGCTCGGCCAGAAGCGCGGGGGCACCGAGCTCGTGATCTGCACATGCATGCGTGCCCCTGTCGCCACTCGCATATGCATGCTGAACGTTCAGCAGGGTGTATGCATGAAGGCGCATCATGCACATGCACAGCTCCTCTTACGAACTTCGTCCGGGCATTTTCCAGGTCGGCGATGTCTGCTTGAAATCGAGACGCGCCCGCACACGGTTTTTTGCTAGGTCCTGGCTGATGTCAATTCAACTGCGGTCCGGACATCCCACCACGGAGATTCCCAACGGGCATTTCCAGATCAGCTGCGCTAGGATGCACACAAGGGGGTCGTCGAGGTGAACGGGAGGTCACACCTGAGCTGCTCTTGCGTGCTCCTTCTCTGATGGGACGGCAGGGGCTGCCTTCATCTTGCCGGCTCTCACCAGCACCAGGAGGAGTGTCCGTGAGATGGCTGCTGCCGTGACGGAGTCCTGCAGAAAGTCTGCCACCTGCACAACCCACATCTCTGAGTTTGAGAGCTTCATCCTAAAGTCAGTGCCTATCAACATTACAAGCAGCTTCTTATACCGTGTGGCCATGTGCAAGCTTTGGAGGCTAGTCGATTGCTTGGTAAGGACGCAACAGCCTTCCGCAAGATGAGCTCTTGCAAGCGGCCCGTGGCGTAGGATATTTGCAGCGGGATGTTTATGGCGGGCTACGGGCTGTGTTGGCTTCCCTTGTATTACAGCCATGTTGAATCGATTTAAAAAAAAATCCGTGTGCTACACGTTGCAGTGCATGCACGTGAAGAGCCACAGAATCACATCCCTGTTATCACGAGAACACATATGTCATGACCATCGTTTATACATATCTGTGGGAAGCTTACTCTCAGTGCATCCAGGAGCGTCTTGTCTCGCTTGCTTATGAGCTGAGTACCGCTGTGGCCATCTTCTGCAGCTGTGCATGCCTGGGCGCACACTAGCCATGCTTTAACTTCTGCTATCGAGAATGGCACGGGCATGTCGACATTCGAGCTGTCGTCGTGTTTGTAGAGTTCCGCGATGACACCGCTTCGCTGGGCGAACGCGCCTGGCACGGCTAGAACCTCCTCTAGGCATACAAACGATGCCGATCGAGATGAAAGGCGAAGAGCAACAGTACATGAGAGTTGATGTTTCGTGTCCATGCTATCATGCACGCCACGGAAAGGCTATGAAACTCAGAGTGTATTCTTCTCCCACCAGACTGCCTGTTATATTCGCCAAGCGGAGACAACGTCCCGTGGGATTTCCAAAAGGCTAATCGCAACGTGTGTGTCTCAGGCGCGATTCCGGCTTGTGCAAGTCGCGGCATGTCGCTCCACGCGCTCTTGTAATGGCGAGCTGCGCGCAGCTGCGGTGAAGGTATCACAAGATACACAAGACAGACAGCAACGCGCATGCAGAACACTGCAACACCATCGGATCCGTGAGTAGCACAAACATCAACGTTGTTTTCTGTTGGGCTTGACCCATTGTGAGCTGCATGCTCATCCTGATAATCCTGGCCCTTGCCAGCTGGACGATTGCACTGTATATATCTATAGCGTTGCATCACTTGGCTGCTGCGATTGTGCCAAACAGCTGCCTTATGCACACCACATTCCTTTAATCACATAGTGCAACACTCTCGCGCGAGTCTCCTTATCATGCACGACAGGCTGGTCAGGAGAGCCCGTTCGACACGATCCGCGACGTAACATGGACCAGCATACTCATAGACAAAGCTTCGAGAGATCAGCGATGCGTCGCATCGGATCTGCCCCGAAAACTGTGGGGTCGCGCCAAATTCCAGATCTGGCGAGTGTCGACGTCTTCGAGCTGCACGGCTGCATTTAGTCTGATGCTTCACGTCTACGAATTGCAGTCGCCAGAAATCACGGGATGCTTCGAAGTGCTGTATGTTCATCAGCCAGCCAGAACTGGAGGCCAGCAGCGCACATCAGATCTAACAGCCATACTGCCAGTACACCGTCGGACACAAATGCGCTGACCGATCATATCTGCTGCACGTGTCGGGAATCATAGCTTTTGCAGCGTACCTAAAGCTGCTTTTGCTGTGCAGCGATCGATGCTGTTCAGCAGCTGAGCACGACAGATGCTTTTCATCCAACACAGAGTTCTAGCAATCATGACAGTCCTTCAAAAGTGTGGTCCTTGCAGAGTTACACTTGCAGTGCTGGGAAAAACAGAGGCGCAACAATCCATGTTTGACATACTCAGCTGTCATAGCAGTTGACCTGCCTCGACCACACTGACAAACATATTCTGCAAACCTACTGCGCAGATGATGCTCCTGAATGTGCTCCTGAGTGATCAGTGAAGGGACGTAAGGTTTGCAATGTCTAGTGTTCATACTGTGGCGGCCAGTGCCCAGTGTTCTTTCTCACTGTGCAGCAGGTATCTGTCATCTATCAGCTCGCATGGCTTTGCCACAGCCGATGCACTCGCAAAAAGGCATGCCACATGCCAGATTGAAACAAAACAAAAACTCTACACTACATACTTCTGCTTGCATCTCCATAATGGGATCCGTTCAGCCTCCAGAGCTGGCCATCACCGACACACACACACACCGCAAGCAGCCTGTGCACACGCCCGACACTCTCCCCTTGTGCTCAACTCAACTGGTTCAACACCAGCCACACCGGCGGTGGTTGCCCGCAATCAAGCAACCCATCACCTTGCACATCCCATAGAATGCAACCCACCGAGATGTCTCAACATCCACTGCCACTCACCACCTGCAGCCTCCGCAGCTGCGTCAAGGCAAAGTACCTTGTCCCCTGATTCTGTTCATTCTGGGTGCGCGGTGGAGCCTGCGGTCGCCATGCTCACATGTCTTGCATGCATGGTCCATGACCACACACGCCAATCAACATGACAGCACATGCCACTCCACGTAGTGCAGGCAGCACCAAGCATGCCAGACACGCACTCATTGCATGCAACACATGCAACACACGATTGTTGCCCGTGGTATACACAAACCCAACGAAAGCCTATAGGGCAAGTGCATCTGCAACTGCTACAGGCAGTGCAGATGCTTCAGCATTCAGATCTGCCGAAGCTGCTCGCACTGACAGCCTGACTCAGCCAGCCACGCATCATGCATCGGACGCATGCATGGCCATGGTATGCATGCCAATGCCTGACGTAGATGTTGCAAGTACCAAGTGGATCACCATCACATACGGAGGGAGCCTACAGCATATCCCGCAGGCCGCACCCCCTGACGTGGGTGCACACAAGAGCAAGACAAGAAGGCACGCACCTCAGACTACTACAACTGCGCCCGGCACGCAGCTGACCATGTCAACCGCATATATAAAGCATCAGTCAGCACCAGATGATATCGAGCAACAGAATGGCAGCGCGTACAGGAGAGAATGCACAGACGTCTGCGGAACCGCATACAACCGGGTCCGCCTTGCTGCCCCGCGGAGCCCTTTCAACTGTGTGCTCACGATCAAGGTGATAGGAGTGACCACTGCGAGGGAGCACCACTGCTAGGAAGGTAATCGAGTGAACAAACAGTCCACATCGCTCATCCGAGCATGTCGCGCACCATTCACCGGCGGCCCGCACCTGCTGAGTCAATCCATCTGCACATGCTCGAGGCCAGCCAGCAAGGGCTCTGCAGCTTCAGCACTCGCAGCGCCGCAACGCCCACACACCCCAGGGGGGCTCGGCAGCCGCAGGCGGCAGAGGCGCGGCAGTGCCTCCAGCGCAGGCACCAGCTCCTTCAGGCCCCCCGGCCCATCAAACACGCCCCGCAGGTTGAGCGCCTCGAGGGTCGTCAGCTGCCGCAGCAGGGCGGCCACCTCCGCCGCATGCTTTGGGGCGACGCAGTTGCTGCTGATGTCGAGCTCCCGCAGCCCCTCTCCCCCCGCCGCAGCAGCTCTGACCGCAGCCTTGAGCACCGCAGCGGCGCCGGTGAGGGTTGCGTAGTTGCCGTGGAGGTCCAGCTTTGTCAGTCGCGAGATGAAGCGGGCGATGTGGGCCAGCGCGTCATCGCCGAGGCGATAGTATCTCAGGCTCAACCACCGCAGTGCTGGAAGATCGGCGAGAAGGCCGAGCAGAGCCGTGACGATCTCCTGGCGGCGGCCGTCGATGGCACAGTCTAGGTTCAGGGCCGTCAGGCGAGCCAGCAGCGGGGGATTCTCATGGCGGATCCAGTGAAGCAGTCTTCCAATCACACAAGCCCCACCGCCGAAGCTAGACGGCAACTCGAGCCGTGTCAACGCCACGAGCTCAGTAGCGGCGCACAGCTGCAGCGTGACCTGTGCAGCTGTCGCGTGCTCACCACTCACACACGTGTCCATCTCGGCATGGAGGCGCTCCAGCACTGCCATCTGCTTGACCGCATGAACAAGCACGTCGCTGCCTTCAGGGCCCATGACAAGCCCCTTGACAGCAAGCGAGGTGAGCCTCGTGAGCCTGGACAGGCGAGAAACCTCTGGCAAGGAGACCTTGCTCGTCGGACCTCTCTCATCATCCGAGCGCATGGTGCCAAGATAGAAGCAGTTTGCCAGTGAAAGCGCCGTGAGCTGTTCCATTGCGGCGACAGCGCTGATGAGACGCGCTAGCGACTCACGCCGCGCAAACGTGCAGTCATCATCGCTGCAGCACTCGCAGTTGATGCTCAGCTTCTGCAGGGCTGGAAGCGACTGCAGCGCTGCCCCGAACTCGGGAGGGCTCAGCCGCGAAGGCTCGGACGCTGTGACGCTCAGCTCCCGCAGAGTGCGCAGCTGCGCCAGCGCGGTGCACCACCGCGGGGACTCGTATACACTGCCGCCCCAGAAATTCTGACAGCCATCACCTTCAAGGCTCAGCACCAGCTGGGTGGTGCGCGGGCCAGCCCACTGCGGCAGGCTGGAAGCGGCTTTGTGTGGTGGCAGCAAGGCCACGGTGGCAGCTGCCGGGGAACGCTTCACTGAGGGCTCCTGCCGGAAGCCCGTGGTGGTCTGTAGATTGCAGTGGTTGGAACAGGACTCTGAGGTAGCTGAAACGTGAGAGCTGGCATCTTCTGCAGGTGGCTCGGAGGCGCGGCCATCTTCGGCGCTTCGCGACACTACAGGAGCCAACAGAGTGAGGAGCTGGAACAGTGTAGAGGTGCGGTCGGGCCTGTGTGGGGTTGCGGCAACGTCGTCTGCAGTCACACCGGCTGCAGCGGTTTGGTCAGCATCCGTTGCATCCTGTCTGGCTCGGTGGGTTGCGCAAGTGTCCCCGCACGCCCGCAGTGGTGGTATGCTGATGGAGGTGCCATTTCTGTTGCAGCTGCAGCACGCTTGGAGGGCGGTGGGATGGAAGCTAGAAGGGAGCAGCCGCAGGATCCTCTGGAAGGCTGAGCTGTCAGGCTGGCGGTCGTATGGAGGGTTGCAAGAGAAGGGGCTGTCGCAGCATCTCCGATTCACCGAGGCAAAGATGGTGGGCAGGCAGTGCTCGGGCACAGCATGTGCGATCTGCAAACATGCCATGAGTCAGGACAATCATGCGACGTTGATCAATCAAGACGCATGCCTACCTCTGCACAATTAGGTGAGACAGGCCTGGGCAGTGGGGCTGACGATGGGAGACGAGTATGGATGGCTAGTAGTAGAATGCTGTTGACCACAGTGTGGGGACATGGACAGACACTCAGCAGATATCAGTAAGCAGCAAGGCGCACTTTCAACGCCCTCGCACACTCCGCGTCTGTTGGTGGAATCAAGGGACAAGTCTGCGGCTCCAGCATTGCCAGCAGGAGTGCCCGGCAGAGGGCTGCTACTGTAGTTGAGTCCTGAAGGAAAACGGCAGCCTGCATGCGCACCAACCTGCCCGCTTGTTCAATGGCTGCTTCAAGTTGAACTGTTCAAATGTGGTTGTGTCTGCAGAAGCGACAGGTGTTTAGCGATCGCTTCCTCGTGAACCTGCCACTTGGAAAGACGTTGGTAGATCTAGTGATTGTTCAAATGGTCACTGTCTCAGCAAGGCAAAAAAACGCAACATGGCAAATAGTCTTCTGTGCGCCAGGGACGACCATGATCACAGATGCAACATTTTGAGCCGCAGAATTGCTTCAAACATGAGATCTATACCGGGACTGCGAGGGCGGTGACCTGTCGCGAGCATCGCGAACGATTAGAACCATGCCCTGATCCAACCCAGCAATACTGCTTGCCTAATGATGTAAAGCTTTACTTCTGGAATTGTTTGCATAACAAGAGCACTGAGAGACTTCGTGAGCGCTTGGTCAACACAGGCTGGTCAATCGAAACTCCTTTCGCTGTGCATGAATAACCTATGATAACATGGAAGCTCCTGATCGCGAAATATTTACATCTCGCACCTTCAGAGCACTCGTCAGCGTGTCGTCGTCCTGTTCGAGGCATGACATTCCCTTGTCCACAACGGTCTTGACTTGCTGAGCGCACGCCAGCCACGCCTTGACCTCTGACATCGTCAACGGCAGCGGCAGATCAGCTTCCTTGCCATCGTTCACTGTGGCAAGGTCTTCAATGAGCTCTGATCGGCGAGCACACCAGTGTGGTATATCCAGGGCCTCTGTTGCGGACACGAATGACACTCGATCGGCAGATAGTCGAAGACTGAATGAGATCTGATCACAGGGACACATGTTCGCAAGGAGTGGAACAGCTGTCAACGTTGTCTTGCGCTGGGGAGAAACAGCATATGCTACGTATACCTGGCAGCGCTGGTAGCCCGCGACAGCATACCGAACGCAAGCCAGCCTATAAAGCCGTTTACGTTGTCGAGAATGCTTTATGGTTGCGGGGATTCCATCACAGGTAGCAAGGGTAACAGCTCCCGCCCCGGTGCACTGCACCGATTTCCTGCATCCCGGACTCCCGGTACATCGAAACCAGCCAACACAGACAAGGCGCTTCTGTAGAGGCGTTGGGATGTATGCATCACCTGCCAGCGTGTATACATGTATGTTGGCAAGCAAGGGTGCATTGCATGATCGCATTTGCACGCCTGCCAAGGAGATGGGATCACTCTGTTGGGACAAATTTGCGTAAGCTACTAGTAGCCACCACATGCATGGTGCCTATTGTCCGGCTGTCGTCGATGTCCGGTAACTATGTCCATGTTAACGACTTGACACATGCAGCACGCGTGGTATGATCTGCCAGGAGTTTTTGGCTTTGCAATTGACCGAGGGCTGCAGCAATCCTTTGCACTCACAGGCCAAGCTACCCACATCACTTGCAGTTTGCAATCGGGCCGCAGGTGCATACATTCTTGGTGTTGTGTGTGGATCCAGCCTAGCTGTATGTGCAGCCCTGCAAAGGCAGCGAGATCAGCATGCACGCCGAAGGCATGTGTTCCGCCTCAGCTGACGGAGCCACACATTCACGCCGGGCAGTTTCTCCAACATACATTCCGCATCCAGCGATGCCATTCGTAGCACATATTCGTGCAGGCACAGACAAAGAATTCCACTACCCTTCCACGGGAGCACACAGTCCTTGTCACACCTGTGCGTGGTTCACCATGCACATGCATATGACCCGCTGCTATACACTCACGGCGCTATGCACATACACCCTACACGGCACCAAACACACGTTCTGGGGGCCTCCCTTTGCCACCTGTCGCATCTGCAAAATCAGTAAAGTACTCCCAAAGGCGGCCTATACTATCCTACAAACACGGACTGGCAGCTCCTGCGCATGCACTGGGCATCCCACTGGCTGGCAACTCAGCTCACGACACCGCGGTGTCGTGAGCTGAGGGGGTGTGGGCGCGCCCACGCCCCCTCTAGATCCCTCTGCAGCACACCCTCCCTTGTCACCCATGCATGAATGCCATGCGCCCCAGCCCGTGTCAACCCCCCGTTCCCCATCTCCCGCCACACTGCTGCACACAGAGATCGATGCCCGGGTACGTCCTCCGCCCCAGCTGCCCTCTGCATCATGTGGCAGCAGCCGGACGGCAGCGCGCGCCCCCCGCCCGTAGCTGTCCGTGCCTGCAGAGCAACCATGCATGCTGGTCAAGATGCAGCCACGGAGTGACACAGGCAGCGCCCGCACGGCGGTGCACGGCCAGCCGCGGCGCCTGCGTGTGCGGTGGCTCACACGGAGTGCTCATCACGGTCAAGCTGAGAAAAGTGAGTGCAGCTTGCCTCGCTGCAGAACGGCATGTTGCAAAGTGCGTGTCCCCTCATACGTAAGGCGGCACATCAAAACAAGTGAATGCGAATCGCATTGCCATGCATATCATGTTCACAATCGCTAGGCTGGCCCGCAGGACGCTTGCAGGCTCAGTAGGGGACCCAACAACGACCCGCGCAGTCAGGGTCCAGTCAGCAGGGGGCAGAGGCAGCACACACCTGCACGGTCGGACAGCATGCACACGCCAGTCAGGCCGCTCCGCGGTGGCAGGCTACAGGATGCTCACTTCAGGGCGAGCCTGCAGCATTGCACACATCCAGCACACACTGGCGGCGTAGAAGCGGCAGCGACTCCACGGCGGCCACCAGCTCCCGTAGGCCCCCCGGCTTGTCAAATACGCTCGGCAGGTTGAGCGCCTCGAGGCTCGTCAGCTGCCGTAGCAGGGCGGTCACCTCCGCCGCAGCCTCCACGGGGACGTCGTTGCCGCCGATGTCGAGCTCCCGCAGTCCCTCTGCGCCCGCGGCAGCGCCTCTGGCCACAGCTCTCAGCATATGCTCGGTGTTGCGTGTGGACCCTTCGAATGCGCAGCCCTGCATGGGCAGCACAATGTGGCATACAATAGGCGCAGACTCTGACACAATCTGCATCGGACGCAATCAGCTTCATCTGGTGGGCCCCTAGACAATTTCAAGTGTCGCCTATGCACAACTCGGTTCTTGAATAGACATTCCGCAAGCACCCGATAAACATGTGGCAGGCCATCTCAATACCGCAGGCGAGCATGTACCAGCACAGTGTCTGCTCAGAAGCAACCTGTGCACACCAACCCGTGAGGTCTGCACACATGCATGTGCCCTGCTGCTGTACATTCACTGGAAAATGAAACCGATGCTTCAGAGGCGTTGCTTCATGTGACACGTGCTACCGTCTCTCTGTATTTCTCACACCAGAAGTCACAGATGCAAACAGTCCGCACCAACCCCGGGAGAGGCTGAACATGCACATGCATGCAGCATGCTGCTGTACAGCCACCAGCACAACAGAATGATTGCCTGCAGTGACATGGGCTAAATTGTGACAAGCAGACTGTCCCCCCACCCAGGGTCGAACAAAGTACAAGAGCCGTTACATGGCAGAGCACCAATTGCCGTAAGGTAAACTACAAGATATGCCATTCCCAATCTCCAATGCATGCGTCGCCGTACCCCTCTGCGAGAAATCCTTGTCGCCCAGCGCTCGCCACAAGCATGTGTACACTGTGGCGGATCTGCGGGCTTGCCCTGCATTCCGGGCGGCCCCTGCGTGGCGTGGCAGTGGCCGGCCTGCTGGGCGTTGCTCCACGTTGCCCCTGAGATGCGGCTGCCAGTGCCTGCAAAGCAGCGCATGCATGTTGGCCCAAACATGCCATTGGAACAACACAGCGCAGCACACACAGAGCGATGCGCTGTCAGCCACGGTGCTGCAGCTACATGCACCCACTGTTGGTCAACGATGTGTGCCCATCAGGCCTCGCTGCTGAATCTTGGTTGAGCTCCGCCCAACGCAGGTTGGGACATCTCATGATGCATGTGGTTGCATGTCTCGGGCAGTGCACAGCGCATCAAAGTTGACATGCCGTGCTTCTGCAACACATGCAGCATCCGCAGGGCTGAGTCGGCCAAGCCGAGTCAGCCGAGCTGAGTCAGCACATCGAACAACCTGCGGCACATTCGCCCCAGGATGCACTTGGACTCACCATGCACACTGTGCCCACAGCAATTGGGCATGGACGCCACCCACAGTACAGGACAATCGTAGCCTTGACTTCACAGTTTCGCGCGAAGTACTCGAAGTGTACATGACCTACGCCAGTAGTCCGGGCACACAGGGTGGCAGGCAGAGGCAGCACACACCTCTGAGGTCGGTCAACGTGCACATGCTGCTCAGCTGCGGAAGCCTGCAGATTGCTCAGTGCAGAGAGGGACCCGCGTTGTTCAGGACATCCACCACACACTGGCGGCGCAGGCGCGGCAGGGCCTCCACGGCAGGTACCAGCTCCCGCAGGCTGCTCCCCAGCCCGGCAAACACGCCCTGCAGCTCCAGCGCCTCAAGGGTCGTCAGCTGCTGCAGCAGGGCGGCCACCTCCGCCGCGGCCTCGTGGGCGACTTCGTTTTTGCTGATGTCGAGCTCGCGCAGCCCCTCTCCCCCCGCCGCAGCGGCGCTGACCGCAGCGCTCAGCACCGCATTGACGCCGCGGTGGGTCGCACGGTTCGACTGTACGTCCAGCTTTGTCAGCCGTGAGACGAACGGAGCTACACGCACCAGCGCCTCGTCCCTGAGCTTGTTGTAGCTCAGGCTCAATGACTGCAGTGCTGGAAGGCTGGCGATAAGGCCTATCGCAGCAGTGACCTGCTTCTCACATTTGCAACGGATGGCCCAGTCCAGAGACAAGGAGCGCAAGCGGGCCAGCAACGCGGGGTTCTCGCGCCGAACTCGCGGGAGCAATCCCACAATGAGCTGACACCGCATATCGCCCCACTCCCTCTCCGCCAGCTTGAGGTGCGTCAGCGCTGTGAGCTCAGTAGCTGAGCACAGCTTGAGTGTGACCTCGGCAACGTCCTCAAGCTCCTCGTCGCTGTAATCACAATCATCTGTGTCCATTTCAACATGAAGGCGCTGCAGTGCTGTCAACTGTTTGACAGCATGAACAAACTCGTCGACGCATTCCGTGCCCATGATTGGCCCCTGGACAGTCAGCGAGGTGAGCCTGGTGAGCCGGGACAGCTGAGAAACCTCCGGCAAACAAACCTCCTCCATGCGACCTGCCCAATCCGGCGAGATCATGGTGCCGAGAAACAAGCAGTTCCTCACCGACAGCTCCGTGAGCTGTTCCCGTGTGGCCACTGAGCTGATGAGATATGCCAGCGACTCTCGCCGAGTGTTCTCATTACGGACTCGGTTGTGACGGGCCCTGATGTCACAGCAACCGCACTCGATGCTGAGCTTCTGCAGAGCTGGCAGGGACTGCAGCGCCATCCCAAAGTCACTGGGGCTCAGCTCAGAAGGCTCGTCTGCGGACACGGTCAGCTGCCGAAGGGTGCGCAGCTGCGCGAGTGCGGCGCACCACCAGGAGCACGTGAATATATTCCTGCCCCGAGACTTCTGGCGGCGATCATGTTCGAGGGTCAGCTCCAGGCGGGTGACGGCAGGGCCACCCCACTGTGGCAGCTCAGACGCTGCCCTTGGGAGACGGAGCAAATCCCTGTGTGCCTTTGCCGGAGAGGTCTTGCCGACACAAATGCGCTTCGCAGCAGGCTCCTCCCGGTCGCTGTCATGACTGCAGATCTGTGAGACGCCGGAGTTGTGAGAGCGCTGCTCATCATGTGCAGGTGGCCTGGTGGCGCCACCTGCAGGAGACACAGCTGTGTCTCCAACGCACTGGGAGCTGCGGTCGGGTAGTTGTGCCAGCAGCATGAGGAGCTGGAACAGCATGGAGGTGCAGTCTGGCTCACACGTGTTGCCTGTGTTGTCGGATTCAAACACGTTAGCATCATCTTCGTGGTGTTCTGAGTCTCGCAGCCGTCCGCATGTCTCATTGTAGGCCTCCAACGCTGGTAACCTGATGGACGTGCCATTTTCGTTGCGGATGCAGCATGCTCGCAGGATGGTGGGATGGAAGCTGGAAGGGAGCAGTCGCAGGATCCTCTGGAAGTGCGCCCTGTCAGGCCAGCATTGGAAAGGACGGGTGGAAGACAAGGGCCTGTAGCAGCGCGCCACGTCGATCGCGGCAAAGATCGATGGCAGGTGATGCTGGGGCACAGCGTGCACGATCTGCAGAACATCACATGAATCAAGCTTCGCAACATCGCTGGCAAGTCTGTACAGAACGATCTTGCATGATGCATGCCCACTAGTCAAAGCTGTGCAGCAGGAAATGGAGAATCGAACATGGTGTATTACAATCGTGCAGCTTTGAGGAATCAGGATGGCAAGGTTCAGTATGCTGTCACTTCGAATGCTCAGGAGACATCGATGGGCAGCAGGCTGCACCCGGGAAGCCCTCATACGCTCCGCTTCTGACGGCGGACTCCATGTATCAGTTTCACGTCCCAGCATTGCCAGTACGAGAGCCCGAGAGAGGGCTGCTGCTGTAGTCGTGTCCTGGAGAAAGTCTGCTGCCTGCATGCCACCTGCCCATTCGGCGTACGTGACAAGAGTGTCTCGATCATACTGTGCCCATCTAATGAATCATGGTATGTGGGCTTGCAAGTCGCAAGAAGGCCAGATCATGCAAACTCCTCCTGTAGCTGGTGATTGTCCCTTTCTTGCTCAACAGCTTGTCAGCAAGGCTGACAGATGCAGCGGGTGTCACAAAGTTTTCCTGTGCACATTGAATGAAATCTCAAAGAAGGAGGCACACAACCCACGCAGTCTGGCTGCAAAGATCAATCACGGTCAAAGACTACGAGCGTGGTCAATCAACTGTAAACACGCATCGCGCACGTTCAAAACGTCTCGCATGCCATCACGCAGAAGCATTGCGGTCAGAGTGCAGAACATTGCTGATTCTAGATACAGTGAAAAACCACACTCCGTGACAAACGCGCGAGAGTGAAGTCCTAGGCTGCCCCACCAGGCTCGCGTTGTCGATCCTTACGTTGGGACACTATTTTGAATTCAGCTGTGGTAACAAATTATATGAAGGCAGTACCTTCAGTGCATTTGTCAGTGTGTCGTCGTCCTGTTCGAGTGGTGATTGGAAAAGGCATTTGCCACGTTCGACAACAGCCTTGACTTGCTGAGAGCACGCGAGCCACGCCTTGATCTCGGCCATGGACAATGGCAGTGGTAGATCGACATTCATGCCGTCGTTCAGCGCCTCGAGGTCATCAAAAAGCTTGCAACGTTGCGCACACCAGTCTGGGATGTCAACGACCTCTGTCGCTGACACAAACGACGTCCGATCGGTAGAGCGTCGCAGATTGAGTACGGAAGTATCAGAATTGCGCATTTTTGCAGGGCTGTGAAGAGCGGATCAGCTAATACCTTCCGTGTGCGCCAGCAACGCTAGCTAGTGTATACCACATGCAACCTAGCAGGGCTAATGTCCAGCGACAACGCAGCATTGGCATCAGTGCCTACAGAGACGATCTATGTGCATATGCGTCCTGCCGGTGGACACGGAATCCAAGTCAGGACAGCTGAGTGACCATTCGGGCGTCCTTCCTACGAAACGCCACTGTCTCGCGTGCAAGACCCCCGGTAAATCGAGACAGCCCTTTTCGAACGTGGCGCGTTCCAACGTCTCTTGAACGCCGGGGGGGCACCCGATCGGGAACGCGTGACTCTGTGGGCTAGCGCGCTGCGTGTATGCATCAACGGCTACGCGAGATCATCAACGTGCATTGAGACTGCCGTCATTGTGGGCTTGACTGGCAATGGGAGTTCATGCCGGGCAGTGTTTACATCTGAGGTGCATATGCCGAGATCAGGCTTTCCAACCAAGTGAGGGCTAGCAGCTGCAGAATCACTGTACACGCAAGTATGCACGGAGCATCCTTCGCATGCCAGTGCCGGAACGGCCGTAGCAACATCAAATTGCAACCTCATTGTACATGGACTCAACCATGGCGCTAGCCCTACACACTTGGAACATAACATAGCAGGTACAAGGGACAGATGCATCTTCTGAAGCGGCCTGACGATCAACCTGGGCACGTGCACCACCATGTCAATGTCCAATAGGCTACGGCTCAGTACATTTAGATTTACTTAACTTGACGTGCATGGGCCCCTGCGCAAGAAGCATCCCAGCGACTATTCAACCATGACTGTGGGGGCCCTCGCGTCAGCACACCGAGCGATTGCAAATCTCTCCGTCGCCTCCCATGCATGAGATGCCGCAGATCCTTGCATGCACTCGTCATTCCCCATCCCTCGACCCAAGCCACGCAACGGTCGGTGTCAACGCTCGCCTTTCATCACACCTGCTGCCCTCTGCACCGTGGCTGTGCGGCGGCAGCCGGAAAGCAGTGGGCGCCCCACGCAGCTGGCGCTGCCTGCAAAGCAGTGCACCCATGATGACAAAAGACATGACCGCCGAAAGACACAGCACAGCACACACAGAACGACGCACTGCCAGCTACTAGTAATGCGGTGCTGCCCCTGCGCCCACAGTCAGTCAACGGACATGTACGTGCACAAGCAGTGTCCGTACGACAGCACCTGTGTCACCTGGGTGAACCTTCCCCCGTCAACAAGTCGCACGCCGGAAAAGTGTGTACTGTCCATGCATGTTCCCAGGCAGTGCGTAGCGCCCACAGATCGACATGACTTCAAGTCATCACATGCATGATATGGATGGATGGGTCCGCCGAGCTGAGTCAGTGTTTCAAACGACTGGCTGCGAGTTGACCCCCGAATGCCGCTCAGCTTGGCACGCATACCGTGTCGCCTGAAGTGGGTAGGGTTGGCGGTGGGCATGCAGGACATGCTTTTGAAATGCAAGTCACGTTACGGCATTATCAGTCAGGGCACACTGCGCAGCAGAAGATGACAGCGCGCACTCCGTATGGTCAGGTTATGTGCGCATGTGTCAGCGCAGTCAGCATTGCCACTGTAGAACACTCGGGGCAGGACCGGCCCGACTCATTGAGGGTGTCCAGCACACGCTGGCAGTGGAGAGCTGAGGTCCCCAGGCGCATGGACGGTCTCCTGGCGGCCGCCCAGCACGCCACCCGGCAGGCCGCCCAGCACGCCACGCAGCGCAGCACGCCCAGCACGCCACGCAGCGCAGCACGCGCACCTCGTCTTGCGCTCCTCAGGCACCGAAAGTCTCGCGGAGCCCTGCAGACCAGTGTTGGGTCATCGGGCCCGATCACATAGAGCAATTCCAAATATTCACACCTATTTTCGGGGTCACAGCCCTGGAAATGCTGCAACGCGACCCAACACTGCTGCAGACTGTGGACTCGTGGACACATTGACTCGGACATGCACCGGTAGCAAGCAAACATACTCTGATATCTCCTTGGCACAATGGTCTAGACAACTGGTGATGGCACACGGCCCACAGTTCAAGGGTGGCACACACGTTCGCTCAGTCGATCTTCACGTGCCTGAGGCCAGCCAGCAGCGGCGCATCAGCCGCGTCTGAAGTGTCACCGTGGTGCCTGGCGCCACGGGTATCAGGCAGCCGCAGGCGGCTGAGGCGCGGCAGCGCCTTCACGGCAGGCACCAGCTCTTGCAGGCCCCCTCCCCATTTGAAGATGCTCCGCAACTTCAGCACCTCGAGGCTCGTCACCAGCCGCAGCACGGCGGCCACCTCGGCGGCAGCCCTCAAATCGACATGGTTTTCGCTGATGTCGAGCTCCCGCAGCCCCTCCGCACCCGCGGCAGCGGCTCTGACCGCAGCCTGCAGCACGGCAGTGATGCCGAGGTGGGTCGCGCGGTTGCCGTAGCCGACGTCCAGCTTTATCAGCCGAGAGATAAAGGGAGCTAGGCGCACCAGCCCCTCATCCTGGAGGCGACAGGTACGCATGCTCAAACACCGCAGTGATTGAAGGTTCGCGAGGAGGCGTAGCACGGCAGCGATCTGCTCGTTATCATACCCTCTGATGGCAAGGTCCAGGTTCAAGGCGGCCAGGCGACCCAGCAGCGACGGGTTCTCTCGGCCGATCCGCCCTGGCAGTGTATCAATCACATGGCGTCCCATGCCAAAACGGAAGCCAATCGGCAGCTCGAGGCGTGTCAGCGCGACGAGCTCACTTGCAGCGCACAGCTGTAGCATCATCTCGCCAGCAGCGTCATCTTCTCCACTCGTAGCTGTGCACATCTCAGCACGCAGGTGCTCGAGCGCCGTCATCTGCTTGATCGCATGAACCAGTGCATCACTGCCCTCCGGGCCCGCCATAGGCCCCTCGACAACCAGCGAGGTGAGCCTCGTCAGCCCGGACAGCTGAGATATTTCTTGCACGGAGGAGTTCCCCACGGGGCCGTTCAGATCGTCCGCACGCATGGTGCCAAGGTAGAAGCAATGCATCAGTGACAGAGCGGTGAGCTGTTCCAGTGCAGCCACAGCGCTGATCAGGCGCGCCACCGGCGCATGCCGGGTGTATTGAGCATCCTCATTGATGCAGAGCCCACCGTCGATGCTCAGCTTCCGGAGGGCGGGGAGGGACTGCAGCGCCGCGCCGAACTGCAGGGGGCTCAGCCGTAACGGCTCCAATGCAGAGACACTCAGCTCCTGGAGCGTACTCGGCTGGGCCAGCGTGGCGCACCACCGGGGGGACTCATACACGTGCACGTATCCGCGTTGCATGCTCCGTATGTCATCGTTGTCGAGGGACAACACCAGCTGCGCGACGCCAGCTCCTCTCCGGAGTGGCTGCTCGAACGTCGCCGTTGCGGAAGCGTGCACCACCTCGGTCGCTGTTGCTGGGGTGTGTCGGGTTGAACACAGGTGCTTTGTGGCGCGCCCCTGCTGGACGCCTGGCTCCGGCTGACGATCGCTGTGACGGGTCGGCGAATGCGTCAACACGCTGTCCAGAGAGCTCATTGCAGGGGCCGCTTGCAGGGCGACGTCGCGTGTGTCCCGGACGTCCTCATGGCTGCAGCGTGCCTCGGGCATCAACGCAGTGAGGAGCTGGGACAGCAAAGAGTTGCAGTCTGGGCCGCATGTGCCAGAAGCGGCACGGTCGCCGATCGGGTGCACCGAAATGTACCTGGAAGGGACCCCTGCTCGCTTCCTGGCGTGGTGAGCTGCGCAAGCTTGCACGCAGGGCGGCAGGGGTGGTATGCTGACCAAGGTGCCACTTTCATTGCAGCTGCAGGCGTGCAGGATGCTGGCCTGGAAGGTGGCAGGCAGCAGCCGCAGGAGCCTCAGGAAGGTGAGGCCGTCGGGCAGGCGGCGGGAAGGTCGGTCAGCAGAGAAGGGGCTGTCTCCGCGGGCACGTTCGCGGTCGATCGTGTCAAAGATGGCGGGCAGACAGTGCGGGGGCACAGCGTGAGCGATCTGCCACTTGTCAGGAGAGGCTGCTCACCACAGGTAGGAGCAAGCTGTACGCATGGGGTGGATCGTCTATGACCCATGATCAGAGTGTGAGAACTTGCTGAAGTAGGCCAACAAGTTGAGGCGTCAACAAGGTCAACTAGTTGAGGTCTGAGTTGAGGTCTGAGGTCAACAAGTTGAGGTCTGACAATCATGGCCAGACATCTGTTCACTAATTTGTTGATATGACGCAGGCGAGACAGGTAGCACCACGAGAACAGTGTGCAACACATACGCATGAACATCGACACAGCAAACCCAAGCTACCTGTTGGCCAGTGTGTAAAGAGCTGGGCAGACACTCAGCAAGGGGTGGCAGGACGCACTCGGGAGGCCTCTGCACAATCCGCTTCTGTAGGAGGCCGTCGCAGGTTAGTCTCACGGCCCAGGATTGCTGGCAGGAGAGCCCGGGAGAGGTCTGCCGCTGTTGCTGAGTCCCGCAGGAAGTCTGCAGCCTGCATGCCACCCGCCTGACCACTCATCTGTACTTGCAGATATGTCTACAGCTTCTGTGCACATACAAGCAGTATCTGTGTTTCTGGTCCCATGTGACCCGAACAAAGGTCTGCTCAAGCACGTTGATGTAGGCATGGTTGACTCTTGTGGTGGATGACGTCTGTGCAGGGGAAAGAAAATGCACATGATTGTGTGTACTGCCTCCCATACCCCACAGCTGAACAAACGCAGATGCAGACACTGCAGACTCGAATCCCGGTTTCCAGGATCAGTCTTGTATCTGGACTGCGAGCGCAATCAAAACGAGTGGCCACCTCGGGACGCATCGCGAGCAGTTGACAGCGTACCCGTGCCTCAACGCGGTGGCACAATTTGCAATATGCCGATCAATTATTATTTGTTGGGTGCTTTTGAAGCAAGTAAACAGACAATCGCGCGAGGGCGCGCAGGCGGGATCAGCTGCACCTAAACGGCTGTGTCGACCCATGCTTCAACGAACAATGTCGCACTCAGCTGGAATGACTACAGACAAGCTCCACACCTTCAGTGCGTCTGTGACCGTGTGGTCGTCTAGAGTCAGCCGTGTGTGTGCCGAGTTGACAACAATCGTCCATCTCTGAGCGCATGCCAGCCACGCCTTGACCTCAGACATGGACAGTGGGAGTGGCAGGTCTACATCTGAGCCATCCTGTACGCCTGCGAGGTCTTCAATCAGCTCGCATCGACGGGCACACCGGGTTGGGATGGCTAGCGCTTCTGTCGGGGACACGAACGACACAGATCCATCCGCAGATCGACGCAGCCAGAGCGAATGTTGATCGGGTGTATCCATCCTAGACAGGCTGCGAAGTGGGATGGCCCTACGCGATTGCTCCAGCTGGTCAAGCTTGAAATAGCAGCACGATAAATAGCGGAAACACTGCATGCAGTAGCCAGACTGCAACAGCGTTGCCGGTGGTCACTTTCCACTGTGTACAGAAATCACGTGTGGGTGGGCAGAGTTCAGTGTCGACACCGCTCAGAGCCCTCGTCCTGCTGAGATACGGAAGGCCGTGCACTGCAGCATCCCCGATGAATCTTTCGCATGCGTGCTGCAGGCACTCTGAACGTCACGCGTCTGCTGGCTTTGAACTTTGTCATGTGGGTTCAAGCGGGTGCACTACTTGCCGCTCGGGACTATCATCCTGCCGGTCTCAGCTGAACTACTGCCGCGGGCCTGCGGATATGTATCGGAAGTCTGGGATTGTCATCTCTCGGGAGCAGGGGTTGCGGTATGATGCGGGCCTGGAGGACGCGATCCTGCCGGACTGAGTTGTGAGTGCGGTTGTAGTGTTCGTGTGTGTGTGAGTGTATGTTGCTGTTGATTCGGATGAGATTCGGTTTCGGTGTTTGTTTTCTCCCGTTCACTCTTTTGTAATATACTGCCGCGGGCCTGAGTGCATCAGGCGACCTCCGCGCGGGATCTGCAATGCACGCTATGGCATCGGTTTGTCAATGTGCATCGCAGATTCGGCGTGATTCCTTCTGCCCATGTATCTCAGAGATAGAAACAAATAAAGTCATGCATAAATTACACATTCCTGTGACTGTAGTTGGCCAACGGCTGCAGCGTCACTGCACATTACACACATGGCCATGGAGTCCTCTAGGCATACCACCGGCAGCGCGGCGGATCCACAAGCAAGCCTGCGTTGTGGTGCGTGTGGAACTGTACCTTTCTAGCAGTATGCGTAGCTCAGCACAGGCAGCACATTGCAGCATGCACGGGGAATAGCTGAATTCAGTGTCATCTGCAGATGCGCATCACGATCAAATTTGGTGCGGGTAGCAGCCCGGACCCACCATGGCAGATGGCAGCAGGCGATCTGACTTGCATACATGCATGCACGGCTCCTCGATGCACACCGCGGCTCCAAGGCCCCATTCCTCAGGGCGGCACGGAGCGCTAGCCCACACAGGCCACATCGCTACCAGAAGCGCGCCATGCGCGTGCATGGCCTGTTGCTGTACTGCGTTAATGAATATATATTCAAATGAAGGACACAGCGGCATGTCGGAGACTCGAGATCTGTGCGGCTACATGTGCCACTGGCATGCCAGATGCCATGGCATCGGCCACGATCCCAGGGGTGCACCATGGGAGATTTCAAAGCGGTTTGTGCTACACGCAAAGGGTGGCAGACACCAACGGCCCTCCGCGCTCCCCCTCCCCGAGTCTCACACACCTGATCCCCATGCATGCATGGCATGCTATGTGCACCCATGGGAGCCCTCCTCCGAGTCGTGCACCATCCCTCACCAAGCGCCTCACACTGCGGCCGATCTCTGGGATGCTTCCTTGCAGCTGCACTCTGAGTGGCCTGGCGGCGGCCGGCCTGCTGGGCACGCCCCTGACGTGCAGCTGTCGGAGCGTGCGCATCAACGCGTGCATGGTGGCCAGGCCGCCACTGCACACAGCACGGCACGCACGCAGCGGTGCGTGTCGGCTGCAGCGCTGCCCCTGCCCCCGCGGTCAGTCAACATCCACTGGCAGGGCGCAGGCGGCGCTAGCTGTGTAGCCTGGGTGAAGCCCCCATCGCCACGGAGTCTTCAGTGGCCAGCAGCGG
Source organism: Ulva prolifera (assembly GCA_023078555.1). Taxonomy (NCBI): domain Eukaryota; kingdom Viridiplantae; phylum Chlorophyta; class Ulvophyceae; order Ulvales; family Ulvaceae; genus Ulva; species Ulva prolifera. The sequence continues at coordinate 9,256,058 of CM041196.1, forward strand.
AGTCGCAAAAGGACCTTCTGAGCAGGGGTGATCTCCGACACGCCATCCAGCGCCCCAAACCTGCGCCGCAAATCAAACAAGTCAAGCGCGGCATTGCTGACTTACGGGCCCTGGAGCCTGTGTGATCATGACTGATTCTGACTAGGGTGTGCACTGATAGCAAGTGAATGCATGTCTCCATGGGAAAGTCAGCGCTCAACGCGCACAATAACATCCCAGGTCAGCGCTCAACGCGCACAATTCAAGTTTGGACACACACCTTTGCTCAGTCCATCTGCATGTGCTTGAGGCCGGTCAGCAGCGGCTCAACATCCACAGTCGCAGTGCCGCCAGGGTGACAGATGCCAGAGGTCTCAGGCAGCCGCAGGCGTCCGAGGCGCGGCAGCGCCTCTAGAGCAGGCACCAACTCCTGTAGGCCCCCCGGCCCGTCAAACATGCCCCGCAAGTTCAGCGCGTCCAGGGTCGTCAGCTGCCGCAGAAGGGCGGCCACCTCTGCCGCGCGGTCCGGCGCAATAAGGTTGCTGCCGATGTCTAGCTCCCGCAGCCCCTCTGCGCCTACGGCAGCGGCGCTGGCCGCAACAAGGAGCACGGCGGTGACGCCGATGTGGGTCGCGCGATTGCCATGGACATCCAGCGCTGTGAGGGCTGAGATGGAGGGTGCTATGTGCACCAGCGCGTCGTCCCTGAGGTCGTTGTGACGTAGGCTCAACGACCGCAAGGCTGCCAGGTTGGCAAGAAGGCCTAGCACGGCTCTGACATGCTGTTTAAGGGAGTGATACTTCTCGTAACTGCCATCGAGAGCGCAGTCTAAACACAAGGCGGTCAAGCGGGTGAGCACCGGAGGTCTGTCTCTGAGCATCCGGTCGAGCAGTGCACCGCGATAAAAGGCCTCGCCTCCACAAGAGCTGCTCGGCAGCTCGAGGCGGGTGAGCGCCACAAGCTCAGTAGCAGAGCACAGCTGCAGCAGCATCTGTACAGCAGGCGCATGTACATCACTCTTATGTGTGTCCACGCCCACATGGAGGCGCTTCAGCGCCGTCATCTGCTTGACAGCATGAACAAGCACGTCGCTGGACTCTGGGCCCATCATGGGCGCCCTGACAGCCAGCGAGGTGAGCCTCGTGAGCCTAGACAGCTGATGCACTTGGGGGAGGGGCGCCCTGTCAGTCACAATCAGGTGATCGTCGTAGTGCATGGTGCCAAAATAGAAGCAGTTGGTCATGGACAGCTCCTCGAGCTGCTCCACCGCGGCCACAGCGAAGATCAGGCGCGTCAGCGGCTGACTCCGGGCGAATTCGCATCCGTCATCGCTGCAATACTCACAGTCGATGCTCAGCTTCCGCAGGGCAGGCAGGGACTGCAGTGCCACCCCAAACTCGGAAGGGCTCAGTCGGGCAGGCTCGAGTGCAGAGACGCACAGCCTCTGCAGCGTGTGCAGCTGCGCCAGTGCGGTACACCACCGGTGGGACTCGTGTGCACTCCCGCCCCAGTAATGCTGGAAGCCATCGCCTTTCAGGCACAGCTGCAGCTCAGTGATGCCACAGCCACGCCCGTGCGGCAGCTCGATTGCCGCCCGGGGGGCTGGCAACCACCCCTTGATGGCCGGTGAGTCGCGACTCACACAGATGCGCTTTGCTGCGGGCGCTTCCTGAAAGCCCGTTGCGCGCTGATGGTTGCTACGGACAGTCTGCGGCTGTGACTTGACAGAGTCATGAGAGGATTCAGCAGGCTCAGCCGGCGAAGCGGCGCCGCATGGGTTTCCGTCCTGATCGGGACTGCGGGTTGCTGCCGGCGCCAACAGCGTGAGGAGCCTGGGCAGGATAGAGTCGCAGTCTGGCCCACACGTGTTTACAGTGATATCTTCTGCAATCAGGTCAAGTGCAGCATCTTTGTCCTCCTCTCTTGCTTCCTCCCTGGCCTTGTGAGCTGCGCAATTCTCCATGCAAGCCCGCAACGGTGGTATGCTGACGGTGGTGCCATCGTTGCAGATGCAGCATGCTTGTAGGATAGCGGGGTGGAAGCTGGAAGGGAGCAGCTGCAGCATTCTATCAAAGCTCGCGCTGTCAGGCTGGCGGTGGCGCGGAGGGCTGGATGAGAAGGGGATGTCTTCGCTTGCCCGGTCGACCGCAGCAAAGACAGAGGCCAGGAGGTGCTGGGGCACAGCATGCGCGATCTGCAAAAGATATGCTATGATGTTTGACATGAGTCAGGCTGATCACCACTGCTGGAGTCATGCCGGGCATACAAATAGTCAGGGTGCATGCCCATGTATTGCGGCTTTGCACACACACGCGTACTCGGTCCCCAGTCCCTAGACTATATAGGTCTCATGATGATGCTGTGGTCAGGATGACAGTGATCAGAAACTGTTTGCCTAGACATGGGTAGACACTCCGACGGCTTCACAGAGCAGAAGGCCGCACCCAGGCTGCCCTTGCACGCTCCAGCTCTGAAGGTGGCCTCCAAGGGAAAATCTGAGGGCCCAGCATCGCTAACAACAGTGACTGGGACACGGCAGCTGCTGTTTGAGAGTCCTGGAGATAGTCTGCGGCCTGCACGCCACGCCTCCTGCCCGCTCAGCCGTGGTCACAGACGTGTCCGTAAAATCAGTCATGCTCTCTTATTGGGCTTGTAGGTCGTACGAAGGGCGGCTCAAGGTACACTTTTCTGGAGCTGATGATTGCTCCCCTGCTTGCAGCTCAGCAAGGCGGGCAGAAGGCAGTGGACTTTGCAAATAGCATACCACGCACAACGAAAGAGCACACAGAAAAGGATCGTAATGTGACATCTCAACATCAGAGCCATACCAGGACTGCAGGCGCGATCAATCAAGCGGACTCTCACGATGCATCGCGATCGCTCAATGCCTCTCCCGAGCTTCTACCCAGCAACATGTATCACAGGACAAGGATGAAAAACTGCATTTTCATGGACCTGGCTGATAGCATCCGGCCGCAGAGGCTCGCGAGCGCGAGTAGGCATAACCAGCAGCAGACCGACCAGGCTGCCTTTGTGGGGCTGTGATGCAGCAATCGATGTTACATTGAGCTGTGATCACACAGCATCATGACTCGCACCTTCAGTGCATTTATCAGCATGTAGCCCTCCGGTGCCAAAGGTGATATGCCCGGGTCGACAGCGGTCTTGACTAGCTCAGCGCATGTCAGCCACGCCTCGACCTCTGACATCGACAATGGTAAGGGAAGATCATCTCCCGTGCCGTTATTGAGTGTCGCGAGGTCTTCCAAGAGCTTGCATCGCTGAGCACAGCGGTCTGGGATGTTAAGGGCCTGTGTCGCAGGGACGAAAGACACGCCATCGGCAGAGCGTCTCAGACAGGCTGAGCTTGTAGCAGAGTCGCGCATGGTAGAGGGGCTGCAAAGAACAGCTGAACGCTTCGCCTTGAGCTAGCGCAGCTAGCACATGCAGCTTACGGGCGCCAACGTATGACCGATACACCGAATTGACGCCAGATGTACGGACTTGCTTTGTGTACGCATCTCGCGGGCGTCCACGACAACAAAGCCAGAATCGCAAACAGCTAACGCGAGAATTCATTCAATGACTGCTTCAGTTAATTGAGCAGAAACGTTTCTTGCAGGCAGTACTCCCGGTATATCGAGACCAGCCATTGCGAACGCGTGGAGACTTTCGTGGCAGATGTACGCACTCATGTTGACTGGGTCTGACGGTCACATGTATGCAGCAGTCCCCTGGCGTCTCGACCCCGGCCCCAGTCTGGCGGCAAAGATACGCTTCCAAAGGCAGACCGTACGGTCCAAAGGCAGACCGTCCCATATGAATGGGGACTGGCATGCCTGGACTCCTCGCCACAGAGCACCCCAGCTGGGTGGTGGTCAATATTGACCATATGTCTACCCGCTCAAGACTGCCACGGCCCCTTGTTGCAGCACCCTGAGTCCACACAAACCTGCCACTCGCCTCACTTGCCATGCAGTGCATGAGATGCCATGCACACATGCATGCGCTCCACCATTTGCGTCCCCCACCATGAGCGTGTGCACACTTTGGCCGGTCTCCAGATTAACCCCTAGCTACCCTCTGCTTGATGTGGAGGCAGCCGGCCCGCAGTGCCCGCCCCCCACCAGCTGCCAGTGTCTGCAGAGCAGCGCATGCATGGAAGCCATGACAGAACCGCCAAGCGGCGCGGCGCAGCGTGCGCCGAGGGACGCACTGGCAGCGGCGGTGCTGCACCTGCGCCTGCAGTTTCTGCACACAAACTAGCGGTCGGCAGCTGGACAAGCCGTGAGACCCGGGGGAGGCTGGACAAGCCGTGAAACCCGGGGGAGACTCGGGCTTGTGGCAATGCGGTGGTGTAGCCGCTACGTAGCCGCTACACCGCCGGATCGCTGCAAGAAGCGCGATGTGCAAGGAGCCAATGGCATAGCGGCCATGTCGCCGGATTGTCGTGTATACGTAGTGGAGTGGCATGTATCAGAGTGTGTGATGTCCAGCAGATCGTTGTGATGTCAAGTCGACGTACTGCATGCATCTCATGCATGGGTGCATCGCAACCTTCCCCAATTTGTTTGTTTCGCAGCGAATTTTGCGTGCCCGGGTGGGACCACCCTTTAGCGGGAGTGGATGACACCCTATGCTCACAGAACATTCCTGCACACGCTGTGTCCACACACACAGCAACAGCAGCCCAGTGGTGTTCACGTTGGGTCGATCCACATTATACGGCCGTGAAGGTGGCGACTGATCACAATCGTGTTCATGGACGGATTGTTAGCAAGGCAAGCATATGCATCGGAGAATGTGCACTGCCGGCGTTGGCCCTCAGCGATCCGATTTCACATATGCAACAAGGCGAAGTCTAGCTTCTTGGATCAAGGCGACAGCAGGACTGCGGCATTCAACAAGTCCCGTCACCATGTACAGGCTTCCTCCACCCGCGCTCCACTGCCTCGGCGCACCAATACTCATCACATGCGTAATAAAATATTAACTCGTGATTACTTTGTAGCTGAACCGCTGGAAGACTGGCGCAACATCGGCTACGCTCATCGGCTGGACGACCCGATCGTCACGCATGGTTCGACCGGTTCGACTTTCATTCCTGACATGCACCTTGTGACCAAAGGCCTTGAATACAAAGATATGCACACCTTCACTGCCTCAGTCAGAGTGTTGTCGTCCTGCTTGAGTGATGGTTCGCCTGTGTCGCCAACAGTGGTGACCTGCTGAGCGCATGCAAGCCACGCCTTGAGCTCTGGCATCGACAGTGGAAGTGGCAGATCAGCATCCGAGCTGTCACTGATTCCTGTGAGGTCTTTGATGAGCTCGCATCGCTGAGCACACCAATCTGGGATGGCCAAGGCTTCCGATGCGGACACAATCGACGCCCCGTCCACAGATCGCCGCAGCCACAGCGAAGCTTGGTCAGAGGTGTCCATCTAAGGAAACTTGAAGAGCAGAAGCGCAGTTGTAGACGCTTCCTTCTGCGGATAAAGCTTGTAACAGCAGCGCAGATCAAGCTGAATACTACCAGCTACAGCGAGAACACAACGAAAAACACGCAGACTGTAAGCACGTGTTCGTTGTATATGAATATCCAGAGTCCAGAGTCCAGAGTCAGCATGTCTGAGAGCTCCCATCCTCTCGAACATGGTATCCGGACAGGCAAGTCTTGTACGCAGTATTCCCGATATGTCGAGATCAGTCACTTCAGACGTGCCAGACTGTGTTCAACACAGCATACAATCCAGCTAGGCCTGAGTGTACTTACTAAGGGCAGTGACCGGGCATGCTACCAGTTCTCAGATTTCCAAACTCATTCACGCATTGATGGCAGCTTCGCCGGGCACGAGCTCGCATGCACCACAGCCCTAGGCCTAGCTACTAGTACTACTAGTAGCTGGGTGTACGAATGAATAGCCAGCTGCAGACTGCATCATCAATCATGACGTGCCAGTCTGAATGCCATACTATCACATCCCATGCATGCACACAGTGAGGCCTCCCGGGGTCACACGATTTCATCCTCCCTGTTTGCTGGCGCTGGTCATGCTGGCCCAGGCGATGTACGAGTATGCATATGTGAGCATGCCTGCTGTCGAACATGCCAGCATGCCTAGGAGATCTCTGTGCACATGCGCACTGTGCACATGCACACTGTGCACATGCGCACTGTGCACATGCGAACACACATGCGGTCGAACATCTATGGCAGCTCTGCAGCATCCAGCAAGCACTGCCGAGGCGCTGCTTGGGGATGCTAACATTGCTGCATCAGCTACGTAGCGTGTATACAGACCTGTTGAGCTGTCCCAACAACGCTGTGCGGTATTGACCATTCACAATTCACTGTTCGTTGGGGTGGTCTCAGCCACACATGCATATGTGCGCAGCTGGGGCCAGGTGATGACTCACTCGGAGCCGACCAGCTCGGATATTTCAGGGAATCATCCCAAAAGCAGCGCATGTGTGTTCGTCTGTATCTGGCCAAATAAGCGTGCAGGAACGTGGCCTCGTAGATCTATAGCGGTGGCTGTTCTGTCGTGGGCAGTGGTGATCTAGACAGTTTTCGCAACATGCGTATGCGCCGGGTTGCAATCAACACTCTGCGGGCCCCGGCAGACCCTGCCCCAAGCGTCCGGACCACAAGTGGATGAATTTCACTGACAAGCTGCGCGCGAGAGGCAAGCACCAAAAGTCGGCTGCCGAAACAGTGCTCAAAACTCTTGGCTGGGAGTTGTACATGTCGACTCGTGTGTACGGCCAGGCGAGATCTCCAATGTGGCAGTACGTTCGTCTTCTGAATGTAGTGCAGCTGCATGTGTGTGCCAAGCATACGTTTCGTTTGGGTGCACATTGCAAAGTGCAGTTGGTGGTGTAGACAGCTGGTACCATGCACAGAGCCTCAGCAGCCGCAGACATAGACGGGTATGCTCGCCGTGGCCGTGATGATGAGCCTCGATGCCAGCGCGACACCGCCCCCAGCGCAGGAACGACCTCGCGCATGGCGGCCACTGTGTCAAACATACGCCACAGGCTCAGCGCCTCGAGGCTCATCAGCTGCCGCAGCAGGGCGCTGGCATCCCCCCCGTGCTTAGCGGCGACTGAGATCCTGCCAATCTCGAGTTCCCGCAGCCCGTCCGCGCCCGCCGCAGCGGCTGCTGTCACAGTCTCCAGCAGCGCAGCGACATCGGAGTGGCGCGTTTGCCGCCGATGTGCGGCCACGTCAGCTGCGAGAAGAGAGGAACACGGAGGTCTCCGAGAGTCTGAGTCACGCATATCCATGAATCCTCGCAGCCTGGTGGAGGCCGGCATGTTTGGCGCAGTGCATGGATGACATGTGCTGCGGTGCAGGCACGCGCCAAGTAAGTCACAGAGGTGTTTCACATGCCGCTAGGTGCCTTCAGGCAGCAAAGAAAGGCATATTCAGCTAATCTTGCAAGCCATCATGATGGCAAGTATACTCCCCACGTCCGGCCACGGCTGCGTTCATGTACAACTCACATCTGCATGTAGTTCTCAGACCAACACAGCACCAGCCGCGCCGTGCTAGTCGATGTGCACCCGGTGCAGGCCGGTCAGCAGAGGCGCGACACTCGCCTCATCCCCACACCGCTTGTGCCGATAGTCCCACCCCTTATACACCCTCAAGCAGCGCAGGTGCAGCAGCGCCTCCAGCGTTGGGACCACCCCCCGCAGGCCCGCCAGGCTGTCAAACAGATGCCGGACATTCAGGACCTCCAGCCTCGGCAGCCGCTGCAGCAAGGCGGCAAACTCCGCGGCATGCTTTGCCGAGACGAGGTTACCGCTGACATCGAGCTCCCGCAGCCGGTGCCCGCCCACTGCGGCACCCCTGGCCGCCGCCCGGAGCACGGCGCAGAGGCCTACATGCGTCGCGCCGTTCTGTTCGAGCACGAGGCGCCTCAAGCGCGAGACGCACGGAGCTTCCATTGCCAGCCGCTCCAGGCCCCGGTCCCCAAGCCCGTTGTACCCCAGGTGCAGTGCCTCCAGGGCCGGGACGTCTGCAAGCAGAGCGATGACGCCAGACATGTGGCTCTCTGTGCCTCCATCAAACGAGTCGGTCAGATTCAAGGCGGTCAGCCGGTCAAGCAGGCGCGCGTTCTGTGTGCGGAGCACGCAGTGAAACTTTGAGATAGGCAGGAATCCGCCTCTGTCAATGTACAGGCCTGGCAGCCCGAGGGCCTGCAGCGCTGGTAAGGGCAGAGTCGCCTTGCCGATCTGCAGCACAAGGGCGGCGCACGCTTCTGGGCACTCACGTGTGAACATGCGGGCACTGTCGCATGTCCGCATGGCCACATGCAGCTCGCGGAGCTCTGTCATCCGGCTCACGGTGTGCACCAGCTCCTCCTGCCTGTCCGGCCCCGCGACGAGGCCCCCAATCGTCAGCGACGTGAGCTGCGGCAGCTTTGCCAGGTGGGTGGCTTGTGCACTGCGCTCAGGTTCGGCCGTGCCGAAAAAGATGCAATCGACGAGGTGCAGCCCGGAGAGCCGAGTCAGCGTCGCCACCGCCTCGAGCAGGATGTCGGCGGCAGCGAGAGACGCAGTGTTGAAGTCCCGCCCGGTGCACTTGATGGTGAGGTGTCGCAGGGCCGGCAGCGATTGCAGCGCCGCCCCACACTCCCGGGGGCTCAGGTGAGAAGGGTCACCTGTGGACACGCTGAGTGCACGCAGGGAGCGCAGCTGAGCCAGCGCGTGGCACCACCGCGGCGGCTCCGGGTGGGCGCCGCCCTTCACTTCGATGTCCAGCTGACTGATGAGGGCGCCCTGCCTGAGTGAGTCCACAAGACGCGGTAGCTCGGTGGCTAGAGGGGTGGCGGGTGGTTCGGCAGGTGACCTGGCCGCGCCAGCCGCTTGCATGGAACGGTGCTCCAACTCATGGGTGGCATCCCAGCAGTCAGGGTGCCAGGCGCGCTCGGCGGTGCCCCCGGCCAGCGGCGCCGCCGCCGCCAGCAGCTGGAACGTCAGGGAGGCACACCCCGCTGCGCAGGGGCTACGGCGCGGCAGAGTCGCGCCGTCCGCAGGCTGCTGTTTGGTTGCCGGTTTGCCGGGTGATGCCGCGCACGTTGCCGCGCATGCTGGCATGCATGGCATGCATGGCACAGTGAGGCAGGCCGCGCCATGGCCCGCGCTGCTGCAGCACGCCTGGACTATGGCCGGGTGGAAGCTGCGGGGAAGGAGCTGGAGGAGGTGGGCGAGCTGCTGGCGATCGGGGCGGTGGCGCGACGGCGGTGTCTCTGTGGAGGCGGAGGCGGAGGCGGGGTGCGGCTGCCTCCACAGCGTGTGGCGGCGCATGCACGAGAAGATGCTCTGCAGATAGTCCGGGTTCGCGGCGGCTGCGGCGCTCGCAATCTGCACCCCAGAACTGGAGTCGATGATCAGGTGAGGAAGGTAGCTGTGATGTTAGGCAATTAGGCGGTAGCTTCAGCGATTCTGCAGTCAAACAGGTGTCCGGGCGATTGATGTTATCAATTCAGGCCTAGGGACCGTCAGGTGCTGTACGTTGCGGGTGAATGGACTCGGCGATCGGGAAAAACATGTGGGGCACAGTCGTATGCGCACCCTGGCAGCCCTGGCACACTGCTGTGCGGATGGAAGAGGTGCCAGGCCGTTGACTGCAGCCGCGGTGGCCACGTTTCCTTCGTCACCAAGAATGGCTAGAAGAAGACGGCTTGAGATGATTTTGGTCAGTTTACAGTCCTGCAAGGCGTCCGCAGCCTGCAACACGCTCAGGCCTGTCAGGGCATGGTGTGCCCATCATGATTGTGTGCGGTGTGTACAGCAACATGTTGATGTGGGATCACAGCAACATGTTGATGTGGGATCTCTGGATGTGGGCAGTGCCGTGATCTGCAGGTCCATGACCCATCCCTGATTCCTGAGCTTCGGAGTCAGTGGGAAGCGAGGCAGCATGGCAGAGAAGGATCAGTAGCGCTGCTCAAGCTTGGCAGTGACCACAGCGGCCAGATTTTGTCAGGGATCCGGACACATCATGTGTTGCCAAATAGGATCAGGGACTTGGCAACCTGTGCTCAAGCTTCCCACATCACCTGAAATGCCACACAGCCAGAGGACACCCACCCAACGGGTGACTGCATATTCTCAAGATCTAAAGCTCGTCGTGAACTTAGAGGTGAAAGCTTTGCTTTACACCGGCACGAACGAACAGTCTGCCGTGGCTTCATGGACTGGCTCGTTAGCCGAGCTTGTCGATGTGCAAGCGACAGTACGGCATGAATGCCTGCACTGGAATCAATGCGTGAATGAGTCGCAGTCGTCAGGCGTACCTTCAGCGCGCTCAGGAGAGTGTCGGTGTCCTGATCGACGGTCAGGCGACGGCACTTTGCTTCACGTGTTCCTGCACGTTCCTCCTGCCGAGCGAACTCCAGCCAGGCGTGCACTTCAACCATCGACAGCTGTAGAGGCAGCTCTTCACCCCATGCGGTCTCCTCGTCGTGGCAGTTTCGAAGGCCTTTTATCAGTTGGCATCGCTCGGCGCAGCTGTGAGGCACCTCCAGGCACCTCCAGGCACTCAGAGGCTCAGCGTCGCTCCTGCCGACAAAGGACGTGCTACAGTGGTCCAGTCGTAGCCATATCGACTCTGAATCGACGGTTTTCATTGTCTCGATGTCCGGGAGTTCAGAGTCGCTGCAAGTGCTCCCCGGAGACAGCATACGCAGTGTTTGCGGCAACAAAGCAGCGGCTCTGCAAGCACATGCGTTTATTTCACAAACAATCTTCAACCCATTTGTGCAGCGGGACACCGTGGCACTTACAGCGGTGAGAAGCCGGGAGGACGCGTACGTGTGAGGTGTTGTACTGTCTGCAGGAGCGAAGGTGTGTTCAGACGCAAATCTGCCCCACGACATGTCGAGACATCTATTCTGACGGCATACATCAGTGCAATCGAGGGGGCTGCGGCCAGCGCACCCACAACAGGCAATCCTGAAATCACTGCAGGAAACACACATTGACCATCGCTCAGGTGCATGCACCCGGTGCTCCTGGGGCCCGCAGAGTGTTCATCGCAGCCAGGCTCACGTTTGAACCTCAATCGGCACAGAGCACATCTGCCCACGACAGAATAGCCACCTCTACGAAGCTGCCTTCATGCACGCTCGTGTGGCCAGATCAAACACGAACACACATGCGCTGGTTTGGGGATGATGACTGGGTTTGCAAGGCAGGCGCCGAGCACACAACCTGCGGCGGCGCAAGCTGCCTCGAGCACTGCCTCCAGGCGGCTCTTCCTCGATGACACGCAGTTCGTTCGTACACCGACGCTCTGCCGTTCGGTGGCCTGCTCGATGCGCGCAGCTACCCCGCTGACGGCATGCCACACGGCCTTGCGCAACGCAGATGCTACGGGACTGCTGGCCCCGTCCGACGACCTGCCGCTGCTCACTGCCCAGCTGGCCTGCGGGGTGGGGCGCCCGTGTGGCTGCAGATCTGCCCACCCTGAGCCGCTTCCTTCCCCGATGTCTCCGCTGGCATCATTGAGTAGCTGCGAGCGCGAGGTGCGCATGTTGCCGGGATGTCCGACAGGGTGCATGGCCCTTACGTAATGGCCCTTACGTATACGTGCCGCAGTGTTGATGGAGGACAGGCTGTGCTGCGCGGTGATGGCGAGTCGCGAGTCGCGTGTCGCTCCTGCGCGGCTACGGTGTGAGCCAGGTGAAGGGGAGGGGAGGGGGCCTGGGTGCGGGGCCTCCTGGACGGTCTGTGCTCGGCAAGGTCGAAGCTGTTGTGTGGGTTGGAGTAGGTGCCCCGGCTGCGCTCGCGCTGTGGGGCTCTGGGAGAGTGCCGCAGTTTGAGGTGGGTGCATGCACGTGTAGGGGGGGGATATGTGTGCACAAAAGTGGGTCAGAAAGAGGAACTGAAGGACGGCAGCCCCCCCCCCCCCCCCCCGAATTCGCCTATCCCGGCAGCACAGCAGTACAGCAGCTGTGGCGCTTGATGTCTCCGCCGCCGGCCGCCGCCGCCGCCACTGCTGCACCTGCACCTGAAAGTGGGTCAGAATGCCTGAAAGCGGATCAGAATACCAATACCACACCAGTATTACTGTGACCTAGAGTGTAGCTGCTGGACGTCGGCTGGACCAGAAATTCAAGAAGCTACACCCCAGCAAAGCAGCGCCAGCACGTCAAGCAGCAACACCCACACAAAGTAGACACAGCATGGACGACACAAAGCACCGTATAATTAGGTTGAAACAGTGGTATCTCGCAGCATTAGGTACAAAGACAGTAGCAACCGCTGCACGACGGAGCGCTTGCACATGCATGTCGCGGAGCGCTTGCACATGCATGTCGTCTTCCGCTGCAGCAACGCCTGATGTCACAGACGGTCTGCATCACAGTTTTGAGAGAAGGGCGTCACACCACCTGAATTCATCGGACAAGAATTACTCATGAACGAGATCCAAGTGTGTCAAGCCGGTCATCATCCGAGCCAGACCATCAGCACGGCTACCATCGCCATCATGTCGGGAGTAGACATCGAGGATGCGCAGCTGTGGCATCGTCTCCAGGGCGTCGACAATCGGCTGCATGACCTCCAGCCCAAGCCCCACATTTGACATCAGCAGAGCCTCCAGAGCGCTGAGTTGGCGGAGGCTGTCTGCAAACCGCATCGCGTGCGCCGCGTCCATGTCTTTGTCATGGATGTTTGCAATATCCAGGGCGCGGAGGGTGTGGCGCCCGGGCGCGCCCTCCTTGGCAAGTGCATGCAGCACAGTGCACACAGAAGCGGGGGACCCATCAGCCCGTGACAACTCCAGATACGATAGCAGAGGCAGACTTGGCAGAGCCTCTGCGAGACTGTTCAGCCCATCATCTCCCAGCCTGGAACGACCCAGGGCCAGCTGCCGGAGCGCAGGCATGTCGGCTATGAATGGCCCGATGGCATCGACCGGCTCCGCGATGTGACTTAAGCACAGGGTTGTGAGGCGCGACAGTAGCGCAGGGTTGTCTCTGCGAATGGAGGCGTGCATTTGGGCGGCAGGCATCCAGCCGCGGTAGAACCAGTGCCCAAGATGTATGTCGAGGTGATGTAGGGCGGGAAAGCCGGGGCCCACAAACAACTCCGCCAGCCTCGCCTGATGGTCAAGGCCTTCGTCAAGGATCGTTTCTGCCAACTCGAGGAGGTCTGGCGTAATTATGAGCTCGTCTAGGGAGGCCAGCTGCTTCACTGCGCCCGTAAACACCTGATACCACGGGCAATCGCAGCGCCCACCGCTGCCGAGGTGCAGCTTGAGGTTGGTCAGCCCCGACAACCGAGACAGGCGTGCGACAACGCCAAGGCCCGCACGACGCTGCGCCAGCTCCGAGGCCGATGATGAAAAGCGTGCGTCCGTTGACGGGACGTCATCAGAGGCGCTGGGGAAGGTCACGCAGTCGTGGAGGTCTAAACACGTCAGCTGTGACAGTTGTGACAGGCCGTCAAGCAGCTGCAAGGCTGGCCCAGGCCCGCGGGAAGGTTGCGCCTTCGCACTGCGAGCTCGGTATTCTCTTCCTCTTAAGCTTAAGAGGGGTCCTGTGAAATCAGGGTCTAGGCCAAGCTTCGTGACGCGCCTGGTTTTGCCAGCGTACACGAGCTCAAGCTGTCCGAGGGTGGGAAGATCACGCAGGGCGGCGGTGAACTCCGGCATGCAGAAGGCCTGAGGACTGCGGAAGTTGTGGACCACCATGTGCAGGCAGTTCAGCGCGGTGAGCTGGACTAGCGCACGCGGCCACTGCGACGGTGCCGCTGGCGACTCCACGCGTACGTCCAGCCTGAGGTGTTCGAGGGCATCACACGACTGCAGACGCTGCTGCGCAGGCGGCGGCGTGCCGCTGGCCACGACACGCAACTGCGGCAGTGGGGAGGCTGGCTGCGCATCATCAACGGCCGTCCCGGACTCCGGTGCGGCGCTCCGGGATAATGTGCCCCCAGACGCCGCAGCGCTCGGCACGCATGCGTCGCCGGCAGGGCCAGCCGTGCCGCCCGGAGGCGGCCCAGGGGGGTCTGGACCGCCTCCGGCCGTGAAGAGTGGCGCAATAGCAGCGAGCGCGAGGGCTGTCGGCGAGGTGCAGGAACACTGCTCGGCGCCCATCGCCCCCGCGCGGCCCGCGCCGCGTGCTGTGCATGCTGCGCATCGAAAGTGCGCGTGGCTCTTCACATTGATGACGCAGTACTCACGGGTGGAGCCATGCGAGGGCACGCAGCAGGCCTGAGCGACTTGGGCGTGGGAGGTGCGGGGAAGCAGCCGCAGCAGGGGCTCGATGCATACGTGGGGCTGACCTTCAGGGTCGGGGCTGTGGCGTGTATGAATCGTGTAGAGCAACGCCCGCACGATGTGCTGCGGTAGTGCCTCGTCAATCTGCACGCCGGCCACCTGTGACGTGGCCACTTCAGCACAGAGAGCCACACGTGACAGTAGTGCAGCTTAGGCGCCGCGGCCGCGTGAACACACAGCGCCTCAGCGGGCCGCAAGCGTTGCCATGCGACGGTTAGAGCGGATGAATGCGGACACATAAGCAGCATTTGATGCACGGGGGCGCTCGTCCATCTCAGGTGACGGCTGAAGAGCCCATAGAAATAGCCTCCGTGCATATTCAGGACATGTATCAGGCGCAAGTTCAAGCACCAGTGGCCAGTGCAATGCCAGTGGTGAATGTCCACTGTTCAGGCCCGGGCGGGTGTCTGACCGTGCAACGTACACCCGGAGTGCCATTCACACATGCATTGTATATATCCTCAGCCGCCCATGCCATGCACATAGTCGCGCACACACCAGAGGCTTGAGCGCGAGCTCCAGCATTGCACGAGTACGTTGCTGGATCCGTGTCAAGAATGGCGCGCTGGAATCGCTCAGTGCGCATGACTGCACACCTCGACCACGACACGCTGGTGCGTCTCTCGCGGAAAGAACAGAAACAACACACGCATGCCTCGCATGCAGCCTCACAGTGCACAGCATCGCAGAACTTGCACGTTGGAGTATGGAATGCTTGATGAGGTATTGAGCAGCTGCAGGGCAATCTGCTTCAGAAGATCAAGCACACACCTCGAGTGCGAGAGCGGACTGTGCCTCCGTGAGCGGCGTGTCTGTTATGCTTCCACCAAGCAGAGCCTCCCCGAGGGCCTTCTGCACCTCAGCCACTGTGGCCTCGTCGTCGAGGAAGTCGGCGGCCTGCAGCACACGTCAAGTACTATAGTGTGCTCTGGGCCAGCTGACTGTTCAACAAATTGCTTGCTACAGCTGCAGTCAAAGCTGCAGCTGGGGCGGGTGCAATGACCACCGCATGGCACACCCTCCAGCACGGCCGACTCGGCCTCATTTCTCACAGTTGTGGGGAGTGAGACAGAAACAAGCTGATCAACGCACAATGCGCTGCTGAGGCTGCTACGGTGCCTCATGCTGTGCCTTGGAGCACCTGTGAGTGGTCACACCGGGGTGTCCAAGATCTCCTCTAGATGAGTGCACCGAGATGGCACAAGACTATCTTCCAAAACAGCTATATAGTCGAAGAGCATTAGCGGTCATTTGCCCGTGGAATGCAGTGCGATAGCGATGCAGGGGTTCATTTCTTCGCCTCGCTCTGTGCCACTCTGAGACCACGCAGAAACCAGGAGCCAGAGCAAAGTGGAGCCACGAAGCAGATCAGCGTACCTTGAGTGCTCGGACGAGCGTCTCAGAGTCTTCGGCTGTTCCGGGGAATGTGTTCGTGCTCGCAGCGACGGGGCTGGAGCACGCCAGCCATGCCTCGACATCGGACATGGACACACCATGAGGCAACGGCACTGACACTGTAGCATCGGCTTCACCGTTCTCATCTGCTTGGTGGCAGAGATCAGTGATTAGCCGCGATCGCTGGGCTGCTGCAGCGGGCACGACAGCGGTGTTGTGCCCCCAAACGAAGGTCGCCTCCGCTGGCGAGCCCGCGATGCACAGATCCACGGAGCCAGAAAGAGAAGCCATCATCTCCTAACGCAAATGAGAGTGGAGAAGCCTGAAGTCGAAGATGTGCAAACGAGACCTCGGTGCACGTTCATGGCTGAGGTATGCCGACAGATCGCTCGTACTCATCTCACAGATACAACTAGTGTCATCTGAATCATCGTGAAGGAATTGGCGAGTATGTGACCCCACAGCCGGCTGCCAGTGGCCAAGTGGTAGCAGGCTACCTCAGGCGTATGCAAGTACAAGTCCAATGGCTGCGTTTTAAGGGCAGCAGATATGTTGAATTCAGCCTACGCAGGATAACTACTAGTTATCCTGCGTAGGCTGAATCCAAAATAGTATCCAAAGCTACAGATCACCATGTACATGCATGTGGCGCGCTGCAAAGTAGCTAGAGCACATCTACTTCTAGCAGAGACCTCGCCTGGACGAATCTGGCATTGGCTGCTCGCTCAGACATGTTTGGGAGTCTCAGGCTCTCCAGGCTAGAGGCGGACTTCATCACGCACACTGGGTGGCGCATCCGCGGCCCTCTGAGCAGAGCTACAGCACCGCCTGGGGTAGCCAGCGCCGCCTCCCCCCACACGATGTCGATGTAGTCCCTCAGACCCGGACACAGCCCACCCACTTCCCGCAAACCTCACCCTCGTCTCCCAGGCGTGGGACGCCATGCACTGCTGCCTGCAATCCTCGTTCCCGTCGGTGATCGGATTTATCGGGTACCCGATACTGACGTCAGTACTGCAGCCCTTCGCACACTACGCGTAGCTACGGTGGATATCCCGGCACACCAACCGTCCCAGCTACCTTTTGAGACGCGTGCCGGTCCGCCTTGCACCTTGCCGCCTCCAGCCTTGCGTGTACACATGTGACTTCACATCGAGTGCTTCCACTGCACACCGGCATGCACATTCAGTGAGCTGTGTTGAGCGGCTGGTGTGTGCGAGTCAGGGATTTCTCAAGTCCCACTGCCGGCCATGCTCCACTTGCAATTCAAATCGACAGAGGTGAGGCAGAGCAGAACAGGTATCTCGTTGTACATGTCATGTGGAAAGAAATGCAGGCTTAAGAGATGCAGGCACAAGATCCAGAGACACATTCTCGTTCAGCACTGCCCGTAAGGCGAGCGCGATCCCTGACAGCAAGGACTCCGGATGATTTCAGACAGAGCACGGACTGCAACTGTGCCATCCATTGATGTACACTGTGGCACTGCAGCAGGAGTCTCGGAAGCAGCGCACGGTGCGGAGTGGTGGCTATCATAGCTCCAGCGCCGTCAGTTGTTGATCAACGACGCGGCCAAAGCACGCGCTCGAATCACCCGGGCAGTGGCCCAAACCAACAATCTGAGCTCAAAGACCGCAGAGACTGTACTCTCAGCACAGCGTCACGCCCCATGTCACGTAGCCGTGACCTACAGCTCTGCCTGGACACAAGATCGACCAGTTCTGGAAGTGAAATTGAAGCACCTCATGAGTCAGTAGGACAGGCTGGTCAGGTGTGTTAGCCCTGTCATCATCTGCGCCAGGCCGCGAGATCGCTGATTGTCTGCAGGAAAGGTGTGTGCGGCGAGGCTGCGCAGCCGTGGCAGTGTCTCCAGAACGTCGACAACCGGACGCATGGCCTCCAGGCTCAGGCCACAGACGTTTGACGTGTGCAGATCCTTTGGAGCGCTGAATTGGCGGAGGTAGGCGGCAACCTGCACCCCTTCAGCCACGCCTACATGACCGATATTTATGACAAGATGTGATATCCAGTTTGCGAAGGGTGTGCCGCCCGGATGCGCCCGGCATGGACAGCGCATGCAACACGGCACACAACGTGGCATGGAATATGTCGGGGGCCATCGAGATGTCGAGGGCCGTGAGGGCAGGCAGACGCGGCAACGCCGCTGCAAGACTGTTCATCCCATCATTTCCCAGTCCACTACGTGAGAGGTTCAGCGACCGGAGCTTGGGCATGTCGGCTATGAGCGGCCCGATGCCGGTCACCGGCTCTGCAATTTGATTCAGCCGAAGGGCGGTCATGCGTGCAAGCAGCGCCTTGTGCGCAGTCTGCATGCGGCCGTGGATCCTGTCAGCAGGCATTACGCGGCCCTCGCTAGAATCACAGTACACCTCCAGGTGGTGGAGTGCGGGCAGACCCGGGCCTGCGAACAAATCCACCAGCATCTCCTCATGGCCCGTTTCATGGTGCCCTTCTGGCGATGTCAAGTGCATATCCAGCTCGATGTGGAGCTCGTGCAGGGATGCCAGCTGCTGCACCGCTCCCGCAAACGTCTGATACCACGCGCATTCGCGGTGGCCACGCCCGAGGGACATTTGGAGGCGTGACAACAGCGACAACCGCGACAGGCGCGCAATGCCGTCAAGCCTTGCGGCGCTCGGAATGCCAGACTCGGTCGACGGTGAATCACCTTCGTCTGATGATGAGTATTCATCAAATCTAGGTTCATAGCGGCTGTGGGGGAACGTCACACAGCTGCGGATGTCCAGGTCTTGTAGCTGTGGTAGTTGGGAGAGGCCATCAAGCAGCTGTAGGGCCGGCCCCGGCTTAGAAGGAGGTGCGGTCGTCACAGGAGCACGGACGGGGTGGCCTCTGAGCTTGAATTCCAGGCCGACATCTGTGACTCGCCTGGTGCGCATGGTGCTACATTCGTACCGGAGCTCAAGGTGTTGAAGAGCGGGAAGATCGCGCAGGGCGGCGGTGAACTCCGGCATGCAGAAGTCAGCTGGCCTGCGGAAGTGGTTGACAGACACATCTAGGCTACGCCGCGTTGTCAGCCGGGCGAGCACTTGTGGCCACTGCATACGCACAGCTCACGGCTCGGCACCTATCTCGATGATGAGACGCGTGAGATGATAGAAGGCCTGTGGCTGCTGCTGCGGAGTCGGGGGTGCGCTGCTGCACTCTGGATGCTGCCGCTGCGCCGGGGGGCCGAGCTGTGAACTAGGACTGCCGGGGGCCGGCGAAGACTCCGATGAGCCCCCCTGGGATGAGCCCCCCTGGGATGAGGCCCCCCGGGATGAGGCCCCCTGGAATGAGGCCCCCTGGGATGAGGCCCCCCGGGATGAGGCCCCCCGGGATGAGGCCCCCCGGGATGAGGTCCCCCGGGATGAGGCCCCCTGGGATGAGGCCCCCTGGGATGAGGCCCCCCGGGATGAGGCCCCCTGGGATGAGGCCCCCCGGGATGCCGCAGCGGCAGGTGCACAGGTGTGCAACGCAGGGGCAGCCAAGGCAGGGGGTGTGCCAGTGACCAGGTGGGGCCCTGGGGGGTCTGCACCGCCTGCAGCCTGAAGAACTGCACAACCGCATCCAGCACGAGGGCTGTCGGCGAGGTGCAGGAGCACTGCTCGACTCCCAAGGCCCCTGGGGGGCCTGCAACCGGTGATCTGCATACTGCGCATCGGAGATGATCAGGCATCCGTGCGTCGATGTGGCAGCAGCCACGGTCGGCGCCAGCCTGGATGATGCAGCGGGCGCCGTTGGAGGAATCTGAGGGCATGCAGCAGGCATGCAGTACGGCCGCGTGGGAGGTTCGGGGAAGCAGCAGCAGCAGCGGCTCGACATGGGCCTGGCCTTGCCGGCCGTGCGAGAAGCGGCGCGTGTGAATTGCGGCGAGGATCGCCAGCAACATGGGCTGCGGCAGTGCGTCGTCGATGTGCACAGTGGCCACAGCTGGTCGGTCGAGCGAGATGGGCATGCATGAAGTTTCGAAAAGGCAGGCAACAGGCATGCTTGACACAGAATGCAGCCTCGGCGACTGCACCAACTGGACCTGCAGCATCTGACGAGATGCTGCCACGCTGGTCACAGCGCATCACATGCTCACGGCCACGCTGGTCACAGCGCCCACGGCCACGCTCGTCACACTACTATCCTGCCGAAGTAGTAAGCTTCAGCTGCAACAGGATCGATGCGCACTCCGACGCGCAGGGGCTCCACATCGGCGGCGGTGCATCATGATGATCTCCGCCCGCGGCGGGCCGTTCGGTTGACATCTTCTGCTTGAAAGGATGGTGGTGATGGCCTGAGCACGTCTGGCTGCAGGCAGGCATTCCGGGGATGCTCAGGCTGTAGCCCGCGGTGGCGTGGTCTCTGATTGCGTCGTCCCCGCCGCTGCAGCACGCGCGCACGACGGCCGGGTGGAAACTGCGGGGGAGCGGCTGGACAAGCCGACACAGCTCCTGCGGGTGTGGGTTGGTGGGGCGGTCATGGCTGCGCTCCAGGGGGGCAGGTTGCCGGTGCATAGCGGCGAGAACAGCTGGCAGGCAGGGCGGGGGCACATGTACAGCGTGTGTGATCTGCACACATCCATGGCCGCCGTGAATAGCCGAGCCTCGTTCGATTTCCACAGAGAGCTACCTTCGTGGAGTCGACAGGACCATGCAGCATGCACAGACTATGGTGTCATCAGGTTGCATGTGGGAGTTTCCATGCGGCGTGTAAGTGGCTTTCGTGTGATGGTATTTCACATTGACATGCCGCATGCACACGCGACTTGGATTAACACATCAGTATCAGGTAACAGTTGAACGAACAGCAAGCGTACAGCTGGAAAGGCAGTCGCGGTTGGCTTAACAACAGAGTGCTCCGAGATCATACACACCTGAGAAGCCTTAGCACACTCATCCACCGACGGAATCGCATGCCCTTTGAATCTGCCGACTCGAGCAAGCGTTTCCGTACTGTAGGCGACAGCATGCCTGCCCAAAACAGCCACAATGAGAGGGCGGCAGAGGGCAGCGCTGCTGTTGTCACTGACATGCAGGAAGTCTGCAGCCTGCAGGCATCGCATTGACCTGCTTCGTGGCAGAACGCTCGATTCGGCTGGAATGAAAGGCAGTGCATGCTACTGGCAGTCTGTGTCGCCAGCTCCGTGGTGGACGAGGGAAGGTAGGAAAAGCTGTAGTTGGCAAGTGGCTACCGGGCATGCTGCTGAAGTGCACCCTGGCAGCGATTACGGAGAATGCTGACCCGTTCGCAACGTAACAAGTTATAGCCATACGTCTATTTACAACAGAGAAATCAATCCCACACACTTGTCACGAAGCCATGGCCTCGAAGACGCAGCGGTGACAAGAGCTGGCCACAGGCAGTTTCACATGTTCCTCACGCTGGCATGGCTGAAAGTGATGTACAAATTCCAACCACTGGAAACGTTTAGGTTCTGACAGGTCAACGTGGACCGACGCATGTGGACCTGTTTCGAACATTCTGCACGTTCACTAGATGAAAGCCGACGTTTGGCGGGGCACCTGCCCGAGGACATGGACGGCTGAGCTAATCAGCTAGATGATAGGTAGGCGATGCGTACCTTGAGCGCTGCCAAGAGCGTCTCGGCATCCTGCCTGCCAGGCTCACCACGATTGTCTACACCAGCCGCAGCCCCCCTTTGCTGGGCACACAGCAACCAGGCCTGGGCGTGTCTACAAATGACAGTGGCACAGGTAACCTCGTTGCTGAGGAGTCATCTCGACTGAGGAGGTCTACGACTAATTCACTTCGCTGGGCACAGCAGTCTGGCACGTCTATATACAGCTGTCAGAAGCAAGCCTAGCACGGGAACCGGGCTCGGTGACCGCTCGACGCCGCGGCACTGCATTTGATACGCAACCACAATGACTACCAAGCTGTCCAATTCACCTGCTTCCAAGCCCAGAAAGCAACAGCTCACTGCCTGGCGCTCGCTCACCGCATGCCAGCGAGAGGTGGCCGTTTTTGCCTCTGCTGATTCATTTGACCGTTGGCACTGCCGCGCAGCTGCAGCGAATTGCTGCCCTCAACTTGTACGTACATGGGTCTGTTCTTGCTATACGCTGAATCGCAGCGAGCCGCGATCCGCTTGCAATGCACAATACATCCGGGTCTGAAGGTTCGTTCTAGGCTAGGAACACTTTCGTGCACCTACTGATGATGAAGCAGCGCGTGCTGTCGATCTGGCATGATCCGCGGTGATGTGAAGTGATGTGAAGTGGTGTGAAGTGATCCTTCCAGGACAAATATCTCATCTGGCTCGTTATAGAGAGATACGCACGGAAAGCTTCCGCTTGGAATCACATTAACATGCGAAACGTACATGTACTGGTGACAATCGCTGTATATTTACAGACTCTCAACTGTTGATAATCGAATGTTGGATACCTTGGCACATGCGCGTGCTGAGTCGCTGTTTGATTGTTGAACTCTGTGACCAAGTCTCCTTGAAGCGACCATCAATTCTGAACTTCCGGACGTCGACACCATGAGCAAGCCCAGTTCAGACTCTTCAGAGTCGACGTGGCTACGTCTGGACCACTGCAACATGTCCTTCGTCGGCTCGGACGTCGCTGAATGCTTGGTGGTGCCTCGCTGCTGTGCCGAGCGTGGCCAACTGGTCAAAGACCTGCGAAACTGCCACGACAAGGAAGCTGAATGGGCTGAAGAGCTGCCCTTACAGCTATCGATTGCCGAAGTCAAAGCCTGGCTGGCGTTCGCTCGACGGGAGAGTGCAGCAGGCACCGGGCAGGACACCGAGGCACTCCTGAATGCACTGAAAGTGCGCCTGCTGACTCATGCAAGATCTGCTCTAGGTCAGGTGTCCATGCTTGGCACGTGAACCGGCTGGGCTCCACAGAGCCCATGCCATGGCATTTTGTTCGTTCGTGCCAGAGGTGAACTACATCATCTATGGACTGGATACGTGTCTAATCAAGCTTCAAGTTGGTGGCGTTCGCTCACTGGTGGCGTTCTCTTTGGCTTTGAAGTCAAGCGTACGATACCAGTTGTCGAGACACCTCACCTCCTTGGAAATGCTCAATCTGCAATCAGTGGGTGCCTCTTTGACATTAGTAGTCATTGGGGAACATGAACATTCTGCCAGCTACCATACTACTTCTCATACAGGTCCTACTGGCAATCGAGCTCAGCCAGCAGGGATAGGACAAGCACACAGCCCGACCTCCGGGCTGCACTGTATTTTTTTAGGCCACATTCAAGCAATCAACAAATGGCGTGTCAGAATGTGAGCATGTGCTGAATGTGAGCATGTGTGAGCATGTGAGCATGTGCTGAATGTGAGCATGTGCTGTAACGAGCAGTCGAACACGGATGTGATCACAAGACCGAACGTGGTGCAGGCTGCAGACTTCTTGCAGGACCACGCACTCACCACTGCAATCTCCCGCCTTCTGCTCCTGAACGTACTCGGCGACCAAGGCGTGGCCACTGCTGAATCTGACATGGCCATGGCGGATCCTCCAACAGCAGAGCAGTGCGAGCAGGCTGCTCTGGTGCGCACACGCCGCTGCCGCTGCTGAGCAATGCATGAGGTGCCTGACCTGGCGATGCACAGCAGCACTGTGTGCTACGCACCATCTGCAGACGTCAAAACTGTGTGGTGACAGATGTCCACGGCCCCACAACTGCTCGTCCACGGAACCATTTGTCTCCCGGCCTGCTGAATCAATATTTATGTTCACAAGGCTCTCTGATCCCTGACCTGCTTGATGACACCGGCGTGGGGTGCAGACTGCGACCGCCGTGGCGACAGTGAACCCGGACTACCTGCACACTGTCCTCGCCGCACTACTGCATCGCCACCACACGCTGTGGAGGCAGCGGCACTCCAGCCCCTGCTTCGCCTCCCCTGAGTCACCCGCGCGTCACCGCCCTGATGGCCAGCAGCTCTCATGCCTGCTCCAGCTGCTTCCTCGCAGCTTCCACCCCGCCATCGTGCAAGCATTCCGCAGCCGTGCGGGCCACGGCGAAGCCTTCCTCAGCGTACGCGTGCAGTGCATGCCAGGCTGCACGTATGCTGCGCATGCGGCGCACTCCGGTGAGCGGGCAGCTCCACAGCAGCCTGGATCAGGTGCCCCCCTGCCTCGCCTCGGCCACTGCGGGCCATGGTGTGCCGCCCTGACGGAACAGCTCCTGGCGGCGGCGGCGGCGCTGCTGGCCGGGGGCCGCGCTAAGCGCGTCCGGGACCCTGACTGCAGCTGCGATGCCACCCACGGGCCGATGCGGCGCGTCCAGCAAGCGGCTGGCCAGGCACGCGCCAGCGGCGACACTCTGCCTGCTGCCACCCCTCTTCCTACCACACTGCCGCGCCCTGAGGAGTCACTGAGGCACGGCGCTATCATCACACAGCTGGATATTGAGTTGAAGTGGCGCGCCCACCCACAGCCCCCCCGGTTGTGCGTCGCGCTGGCCCAGCTGCGTACGCTGCGCGAACTGACCGTCTCCGCCGGTGACCCTTCTCACCTGAGGCCCCAGGAGTTTGGGGCAGCGCTGCAATCTCTGCCTGCCCTCCAAAATCTCAGCATCCGGTGCACCACGAAGACGTTTGACGATGCGTCGCATGCTGCGGCCGACACTTTACTCCAGGCCGTGGCGACACTGACACAGCTTTCCGGGCTGGAACTGGCTGACTGCATCTTCTTCGGTACTGGGGGGCCCTCACATGTCACGCGCCTGGCGAGCCTGCCGCAGCTCACATCGCTGGCCGGCGGGGGCATCATCGAGGGGCCGGACTACAAGGACGAGCTGGTTCAAACCGTGAGCCGGATGACGGCGCTCCGCGAGCTGCACGTGAGCATGCGCGCAACAGACACATCAGAGCAGTACCCAAAGTGCCAAGGCGCGTGTGCGGGCATCGTGCTGCAGGTTTGCAGGGCGACTCTGCAGCTCACAGCGCTGCAAGCGCTCGGGCTGCCCGGCTTGTACCTTCAAGGAGGAGGATTCCTCCATCTCGGAAAGTTTCACAGCGCGTTGTGTGAGCAGAATGCGCCTCTGCTCAGCCGGCTGACCGCCCTAAACCTGACGGACGCGTTTGATGGAAGCATGGAGAGCCACGTATCCGCCGCCCTGGCTCTGCTTGCAGATGCACCAGTCCTCGAGTCACTGCGTCTGGGGTACAATGGGCTCCGGGACGGTGGCCTGAAGCGGCTGGCATGCAGCCCATGCTTGTCGCGCTTGAGGCGGCTTGTGCTTGAACAGAACGGCGCGACAGGCGCAGGACTTTGCTCCGTTATCCAGGCGGCGGCCAGGGGTGCTGCAGAGGGTGGGCACGGGCTGCGGGAGCTCGACATTAGCGGGAACCTCATCCGTGAGCAGGACGCCGCGCGGTTGGCCGCCAACCTGCCGGGGCTGTGCAGCCTAGAGGTGTTGAACATTCGGCATTTATTTGACAGCGAGGCCGGTCTGCGGGCAGTGGTCCCGGCGCTGGAGGCTCTTCGGCAGCTGCGCCGTCTGAGGGTGTGCAAGGGCTGGGACTACAATGCTGGCAACTATGAGCGATGTGGGGACGCGGCTGTTGTCGCCCCCCTCCTGACCGGCTTGTATGGGGTGCACATGGAGTAGCGCGGCGTTGTTGGTGGTACACGGTCATTTGAACTCATAGACAGCTGCCTGTGCTAAGGTAGGCGTGCATACATATCCGCACCACGGTTCATGGAATCGCCGGAAGCTTCAGGTTTTAGTATTTTCTGGTTGAAGAGTGGAATCGTTATGTGAACCACTGCTGTGAAGTGCACACTGTAGATGCTGGACTGTTGAAGCTGGACCTGCATAAAGTAGCTGCATATAGAGACTACGGGAGTAGCTGTACTCGGTGCCGGAGGCAGTGAGGTGGCACAATGGAAGACTGGTTGACAACAACAGACTGTGTGCACTGCCGCAATGTGGACAGTGTGTTACACATGACAGAATTCTTCGTTAACAGACCTCTCCACACGCAATGAAGCGGGCGGGCGCACCGCATCGCATCTTACCCAGACGCGTTCCCGCCAGTCTCGCTGGTCGGTGGATGACCAAGTCTACACGAGCTATTCATGTGTTGCGGGGCGTGTGCTCAGAACACATGTACACATGATCATCGCCTGCCTCCCACACAATTCCGAGTCCCCGTCCTATGTGCAATGCATTGCCGCCTGTCAGAGTATCATGCAAACGTGTTCCTGAATTTCACACATTCAGGACGACACAACTATGATGTTCATGTTGGTTATCCGCGTAAGAGATGCACGTTTGTTTCGGATGTGCCGGTGTCCAGGGGCAGCCCGGCAACACCGCGCACCCCTGGCCACAACCACTCCGAAGCCGCGGCTGGTAACACTGCGGCACAGCACCGTCGCCTCCGCCCAGGCCACATGGTTCAGACTCCCATGAGCATGCACAAACGCGTTGATGCCTTGACCCCAAGGCACCGATGCCGGCGCCTGTCCGTTCGTCACCTAAAGACCACCGCACACAGCATGGACCTCCCTACTGCATCTGCACCAGGCATGAGCATGCCAGCGATCGCATGCCATCCTCTGCTATCTGCTCCGTCACTTCGACCTCTTGACAGCATGCCGTGCGTACCACAGCAGCACGGACATTGCAATCACCTGCATTCTACCGCCACACATATCTGCACATGCTCAAACGCGACGGCGACTAACATCGCAGCAGCGGCGGGTCGACCCGCCGCTGCATCACGGACACGTACGTGTATCTGCATGCATCACATTGCCGCCCACCCTCAGGCAACGCAGCCAAAGCAGATCCACCAGAGCCGCGGCCGGCACCACCTCGCACAGTCCGTCCGTCAACCAAGTATCTCCAGGTTCAACACCTCGAGGTTGCCGAGCTGGCGCAGCAGAGTCGCCAGCCCCGAGCCAGAACAGCGCAGTGGCTGGTGTCAAGCCCGGGGCCCCCAGCAATCGCATCCGCACCGAAATACAGTCACGGGCGTTGCACGGTTGACCTCAACAGCCAGCTTGGTAAGCGCTGGCAGCTGAGGGATCACTGCCGCTAGCCGTTGCAGCCCCGCGTCTCCGAGACTTGTGCAGATCTAGACAAGTGACAGCCATCTGCCGTGCTTGCGAGCAGGGGTAGAACGGGCACCACGCCAATCTCGGCCCCTTGGTCGTCTGCTCCCGGTGGCGGTTGCCGAAATCAGTTCCGCTGAAGTCCAAGGCAATCAATTGCAAGCGCGCAGGGCTGCGGATGACACCGAGAGCGGAGCTTCATGGATCATCACGTTCATTTCCACTGTGGAGACCACACAGGCTGAAGCTCTGCAGTGTGGTCAGCTAGCGAATGACAGCGCTGCAAGGCCCCGCACAGCTGCTTTCCGTTGGTTTCAGGGCACCCCTCCCGCTGCAGCTGTGCGTGGCCTTGCAGCTGACTCTGAGTCAGCTGCAAGGCCCTGAGTCAGCTGCAACTGCGTCAGCTGCAAGGCCCCGCACAGATGCAGCGGGAGGGGTGCCCTGAAACCCGGCGCATCCGTAATTATAAACTGCGGATGCACTGACCTGAAGACCTCCACATGCAGCTCTTGCAGCGCTGTCATTTGGCGAAGAGCGCCAGATCTCTAGAGCACTCAGGTGGTGCAAACGTTTGGGCCTTGGACAACCAAGTGGACAGTCAGCGCCTTGAGCTGTGGCAGCCGTGACATCTGCACCACCTGCGGCCACAGGCTTCGAATCGGGGTCGCGAGCCGAGATCATGGCACCAAAGTAGCACCTGATTGCACCTGATCAGTTCCAGCGCAGGGATATACCTCAGGTCACACACAGATCTGATTCTAGAATCAAGCAGCGGCGCCGTATGCATGTCAACGTGCGGGGCGCTGCAACGACAGTCGCTGTCCTGACTATGTAGTGTGTACAGCTGCCACTGAGAGCCTGCAGGGCAGGCAGACGGTCAGCGCCACCACAATGGCATCAGGGCTCCGGTGCGTGGCACTGAAGCCGGCGTTGCTCAGCATGCGCAGCGCGTTGCTCAGCATGCGCAGCATGCGCAGCGTGGGCAGCTGCGCCAGCGCAGCACACCACCGCGGCGGCTCCACCTCCAGCAACTACTAGTTCATGATTAGTAATGAACGTACAGAACGTGCGTTGCCGCGTGAAGGAGAGCTGTTTCAGAGCGGCGGCAGTGCTCGGCAACTGCAGCCTGAGGTGCACCTTCTGCCAAAACGCCGAGTCAGCAGCGCCAAGTCAGCAGCCGCACATGCATGCAGGCTCGCACACGCCTCTGCCCGGCCGTTGACCAGGGCACCGGCGGGCGCACAGCCGGCGTGGTGCTGTGTGCTGGCATGCTCTGCGAGCAGGCTGGTGGAGGCATGAGGGTAGTACCAGGCGGTGTTGGAGCTACCCCCCCAGAGGCGCCGCCGCCGCGAGGAGCTGAGACGTGCCCGACACGCACTCCACCGCGCACAGGCTCCGCATCGCAGACGGTGCACCTCCGCCCGCGGCGAGCCCTTCGGTTGACAGCATCCAACTGCAGGCAGGCGTGCTAGGGACGCCGCGGCTCAGGCTATAGCCCGCGGTGGCGTGATCGCTGTTTGTATCTCTGCCGCTGCAGCACGAGCGCACGACGGCTGGGTGCAAGCTGCGCACGTAGCAGGATGAGCCGACATAGATCCTCAGGATCTGGGTGGGGGGGGTTAGGGCTTGCCTGGAGGGGGGCACGCCGCCGGTGCATAGCGGCGAGGACAGCTGGCAGGCAGGGCGGGGGCAGAGAGAGAACGATCTGCACACATCCATGGCCGCCATGAATGAACGAGGCTTGTTCGTTTTGCACATAGAGCCTCCTCCGAGGGTTTGGCAGGACCATGCAGCTTGCATGAACTATGGGCTCATTAGGTTGCACGTCTGAGGTTCCATGCGGCGTCTTTCGTGTGACGATGTCTCACATGGGCTTGCCGCGTACACTTTGGAGACACGCCTTGTATGGTATGACATAACAGGGTCACTTGATAGTTGAACGAGTAGCAAGCGTACAGCTGGAAGAGCAGCCCTGGTGGGCGTCACCTGAGAGTGCTCGTAGACCATGCGCACCTGAGAAGCCCTAGCCTGCTCCTCCACCGACAGATTCGCATGCCCTGCGACTGCCCCGTTTCGAGCTGGGGTCTCCGTGCTGTGACAGACAGCATGCCTGCCCTGAATCGCCACATGGAGAGGGCGGCAGAGGGCAGCTGTCGTTGTCATGCAGGAAGTCTGCAGCCTGCTGGCATCCTGTTGACCTGCTTCGTGGCAGAAGGCCAGCTTCGGCTGGGATGAAAGGCAGTCCATGCTACTGGCAGGCAGTGTTGCCGGCTCTGTGTTGAAATGGGGAACGTAGGCCAAGCTAGTTGGCAAGTGTCTAGCGTGCATGCACCTGAAGTGCCTCCTCGCTAGGACTCCTGCAAAAGCTAAGACGTTCACACCATCACAACTGATAGCAGAACATGCGTTCATAACAGAGGAGATCTACCCCACACTTGTCACGAGGCCATGGCCCATGAGACACAGAGTTGACCAGGTCTGGCCACAGACAGGCCCCCATCTTCCTCACGCTGAAATGGCTGAATATGCTGCACATGTAGGAGGTCCACATGAAATTCCCAAATCCTGAATCCAGGCTTTGACAGGTGAATGTGGGCGGACATTTGCGGAACTGCTTTGCATATTCTGCACTCTCTGCAGATGAAAGCCAACGCCTGGCGGGGTACCTGCCCGAGGACATCGACGGCTGATCTAATCAAACAGATGATAGGAGTCGATGCATACCTTATGCCCTCCCAAGAGCATCCCGACATCCTGTCTGCAATGCTCGGCGCCTCTGTCGACACCAGCTGCAGCCTCCCGTGCACATGGCTGGGCAAACAATAACCAGGCCTGGACGTCTGACTAAGAGAGATGTACAAGTAATTGGTGAGCGTTTGTGTTGACTGAGCATATCTACAGCCAACTCACTTCGCTCGGAGTAGCGGTCCGGCTCGATAGACAGGTACCGCATGCATGCGAGTGTTGCAGCGCCGTCAAGCACAAACATATCTGTCGCGAAAATAGCCGGGAGCAGCGGATTCGCAATCCCGGAGTAGCTATGCTGATTGCTGGTCCATGATGGCCCCGGTGATTCTTCGCACAAGAGCATGCACGTCCTGGGCAGCACCTAAGATCGCACTCAGAAAACAGCCGCTGTACACGTCCTGGCTCATGTTACAAGGGCGGGCCTGACAAGGGCGGATAGGTCGGAGCAGAAACAGTCGCCTTTTGATGCGATTTCAACCGAAATGACCATGTCCAATATGATATTGACGCATGATATGCTTTATCCGGTTCGTTGTGGTCTACGGACGCAGTTGCACTGTGCCTGTCTTCGAGGATGACTCGGTCGGCCAGCGCTGTTACGATGCTCACGAACAGCGCGATCAAAGCGTGTATATCCTTTCACGGGAATATATCGGGTTACATTCAGGCTTAACTTGGGCTCTGGAGACTCGCGGCCTTTCTGTAGGTCAATCAGCCTACGGACACACTTGGGCAGAGCTTAGGACGGCTGCGTGTCACCGCTAGAGGCTAATCCGTCAGTGATACAAAATTAAACCTACTATGAACATGTTTACCAATTTGCACAAAGTTTTATGACGTGTTGTCTCTAGCGGAGCTCAGCATACTACTGGAGCATCTGGTCTATGAACAGGCCCCACACGCACAGATCGCGCCACGATCTGATTCTACAGCGCAAATTATTTGTATGTGAAAATCGGCAATATACGGCTGCAACGGTGTTCCGGGACGAGCAGGGCAAACCATCGCTGCTACATAGCCCCATTTGGAAGCTCGGGCACATCATGCTTCACCAATCTGCAATGGAGATTTTGGAAACTGTATGAACCACAGGCGCGAGCGTCTACGGCTACGGACAGTTGCAGACTTCTTACGACACTGCTTGCGGCAAGTGATGCCTGTGCTCTTCGTACTAAATGAGAGTGCCACTGCGGGCGCTTTGGAGATCAGTCCCCCTGGCCATGTGGTTATGGAAACACCGGCTGGACACGAGGACGGCTGTGCAGATGATGCAAGTGCTTGTCGGAGTGCTGAGATAGCCCTCCTGTGGATGTCAGTGATGTGATCACATGCAGCCGCTGGTATTCTGGCCAGCAGAGATGCTTCACACGATTTACCAGCCTCTTTGCAAAGGGGTTGTCACGCTAACTGGCCACGAGTACAGCTGGGCTGGTGATGCCAGTGCTCGTGCCTGACGGTGTGCTGAGATAGCCCTCCTGTGGATGTCAGTGATGTGATCACATGCAGCCACTGGTATTATGGCCAGCAGAGATACATCAAACTATTCACCAGTGTCTTTGCAAAGGGGTTGTCACGCTAACTGGCCACGAATACAGCTGGGCTGGTGATGCCAGTGCTCGTGCCTGACGGTGTGCTTATGTAGCCCTCCTGTGGATGTCAGTGATGTGATCACATGCAGCCACTGGTATTATGGCCAGCAGAGATACATCAAACTATTCACCAGTGTCTTTGCAAAGGGGTTGTCACGCTAACTGGCCACGAATACAGCTGGGCTGGTGATGCCAGTGCTCGTGCCTGACGGTGTGCTGAGATAGCCCTCCTGTGGATGGCAGTGATGTGATCACATGCAGCAACTGGCACTCTGGCCAGCAGAGATACATCAAACTATTCACCAGTGTCTTTGCAAAGGGGTTGTCACGCTAACTGGCCACGAATACAGCTGGGCTGGTGATGCCAGTGCTCGTGCCTGACAGTGTGCTGAGATAGCCCTCCTGTGGATGGCAGTGATGTGATCACATGCAGCAACTGGCACTCTGGCCAGCAGAGATACATCAAACTATTCACCAGTGTCTTTGCAAAGGGGCTGTCACGCTAACTGGCCACGAATACAGCTGGGCTGGTGATGCCAGTGCTCGTGCCTGACGGTGTGCTTATGTAGCCCTCCTGTGGATGTCAGTGATGTGATCACATGCAGCCACTGGTATTATGGCCAGCAGAGATACATCAAACTATTCACCAGTGTCTTTGCAAAGGGGTTGTCACGCTAACTGGCCACGAATACAGCTGGGCTGGTGATGCCAGTGCTCGTGCCTGACGGTGTGCTGAGATACACTAGGAGAATGGTGACGTGGTGGTGAGGAACGTGCGAGGACGGCTCGCGGAAGAGGGGCGGATGCGTGGCGGAGCCCCCGGAACGGCGAGAGGACTGTTAGCGGAGCGTTCGGAAGGCAGTCCGGAGCGTGGGAGGAAGTTCCGCGAGCGTTCCGACCGGGTGTTCCGCCGGAACGTTTCCGGAGTGGTGCCGGAACGCGCGAAGGTTCCGCAATGCATCCAGAGGACTGTTTGAGGAAGAATGCTTAAAAATTCGGAATGATTCCGGATCCGGGGACGTTCCGGCAGAGCCTTGCGGAAGCCGTCCGGAAGCCCGGACGAACATGCTGGTTCATGAGGGGTTATTACTTGGTTACTCTCTGTTCGACCGTGCCGGAGGCAGAGTACGTACGTGGTGAGGTCAGCGAGGCCTCCTTTACATGTGTGCCACGTGCATGTTGCCGTTGACACGGATGCGACTCGGTATCGGTGTTTGTTCTCTCTTATTCACTCTATTTTAACAGGTGCACCAGGTTTTCAACGTGAATCGCGAATGGTGCGATACGGACTTCCGGGATAGGCAGTTTCGCGTACGCATACCATCATGAACGCGTACGCAAAACTGCCTATCCCGCAAGACCGTATGTCATGTGCGCACCATTCGCGATTCTCGTTCAACCGCGAAACTATATTCATGATGTATACAAGCAGCATGTACACCGTTGTTCCGAAACAAGACAGCTTTGATGTGTTCACACGAGTTTGTAGGCAGGCGGTCATGCATAGGCAATCATAAACTATCATTGACATTGCTTACATTGAGATCTCGTCACCTTGTGACCTCTGCATGTCCATACGGAACGACATTACTACTAGAACAGGTCATGCCACGTCTTACATGTCATATACCCCACTCATACACTCGGTCACGACCGCCTGTGTTCAGGGACAGTGTCTTCTGAGCCCCCGTTGGTGTACAACTAATAGACAGACATCTTCAACCTGAGTCTTCACCTCACGACAGCATCTCAATCAAGGTCTGCATAAGCTCCCGGACCTCCTCCTGCACGCTCCGCCGCTGTATCATACCGCTGACAGTACACACATATTGAGATATACTTGTTCAGATAAACTGTGGCATACCTTGTCCTGTTTGATTGATTCATCGAGCTTCTTAAATTTGCCTGCGGACCCTTCCGGTTGCGGGCGGGGCCGGATGCCAGCTTCGCTAATTCGTCCTCGGACTTGGCTATTCTTTCTTCGAGAACCTTGAGGGCATGCCTGAGAGACTCTTCTTCGGCCTCTGCCTGGCGCTTCTCCAGAGCTGGATGAGTATCTTTTTTCTTTGCCTTCTGCAGAACAACGATGCTGTCACACGATCTCTCGCACCTACGGAAACAACATGACCAGCATCACTCTTTTGTAAACTCACATGACCAGCATATATACGATTTTGATGCATCAGCAAGCGCACTGCATCATCATGAACGCGCGTACATGAGCCTGGGCTTATGAAAGCACAGTTTATGTCAACCTTGTGGAGGTATGTACAGATCAAGGCGTACCGGTTCATCCTCCTGTATGTCCATCTCTGTGGGCCGCTTCGCCGAGTCTTGGGCACTGGCATCTCGTCGTCCGCAACTTCCGGGCCGGCTGCCACTATGTGGGTTAGGACCTCGAGTTCTACGTCATCGCTGTCAGGTACATCCTCCCGTGTTCGGTTGAGAACCGGAGGTGAAGGGGGGAGATCGGCGAGTGACCTGTCGCTGCCTCTCTTGCGGGCGCGTCTCCCGCCGTTGCTGGTCTCGGCCTGCGTAGCAAAGCATGTCGCGATTCTGTATCGACGCGACTTCCACGGCTGACATCGCTTTAAAATCCCTGCGTCATGTACAGCATGGCCGCGAAGACATACCCGGCCACCCTGTTGGCTCCTCCGGTGAGTGGGACGCAACGGAGATTCCTCTGTCTGTTCCCTGTTCATCTCACCCAGGATGAAATCCCTAAAGTAGTGGTTGTCAGCCACGTACACTCCGTCTTCCCGTGCCCACTGCGCGGCCGACTTCATCGTCACAGTGACTACGGCCACATTGCCTCACCAGGGTGAGCCACTGACGGGGGTGCGCCAAATGTGGGTGAGCGAGACTGTACCTTGGCGAAAAAGGCTCTGAAAGAGCATTGAGGGGGCAGTCAATGCAGTCTACGTGTTTTAGTGTCTGCGTATACCTTTGGGTGGTCCACATCACTGGTATCTGTGATGTTCTACATTCCGTGACGTGGCTATGGCGCACCGCAGAGGTGAGCACTCAGTTGGCGGTGAGCAGTCCGAGGGTGTGCCTTCTAGACAGCATGACTTTTTCGCAACGGGCAGCTGCATGCTTGGCCATAGCTGCATTTCGGCGCATATGATGAGGTCTATACGTCCTAGATGTAGTGCTACCTGCATTGCTGAGGAAGTGAAACAAGGTTTGGCTCACCGGAAGGGGTGAGTGTCATGGAAGGGTGCGCAGCGCGGGGTGCGCATGGTGCCTGGATGTCGCCAAATTTGCGCATGCGCGAGACAATCGGCCTCGGACAAGATCCTAGGCCTTCCTAATCAAATCTATTGTGTGGCATGAGCGGTAAATTACGGCTTGCAGCCCTCGCTGCTCGGGCGCACAATGTGTGAGGCGTGGTCAAGTATGGCAGCTGAAATAAATGCGTTTCGATCAAACTGATTTCGGAAATTTATTATGTGAATGGTGGGTGCGGCATAAGTCATACACGCAGCACTGCGTGCTGCGCATCCTGCAGTCCATTTGCGCACGCATCGCCATCACACTTACTTTCGTGCCAATCCAGTGCACGTCCTCTGTCATCATCAGCAGCGTCAGTGAGCGAATGTGGCGGCCACCTGTCTGGATTTTCTTTAGCGCTGTGCACAGCACTATTTGCGCAATGTAGACCATATGTCCCTTGTTGCCACGTCGCGGCGTGAAAGATGCGGGCAGGTACTAGCTGCCAGCTACGTCCGGGATATATGTCCCCGATCAAGTGTCAATGCCAAGATTCAGAGTTGATGTCGGCAGTGTGGACAAGTAAATATACCGTCGCAGCATCGGGTTACCTTGCTCTTTGCTTCGTCACCTGCAGCCGTTGCATGGCGCGATCTCCCTTCGTGCGAGCATGAAATATGTGATTCATCAGTCTAGGACTTCGATTATGCCAGCTCGTCTTCCTCAGCAGCTGGTGCACGTTGCAGTGTTAGCTGCAACTCTGCGGCACTACGCGAGCAGATATTCTGCAACAAGCTTTCGCAGTTTACATCGCAAGTATGACACTTTCTATTTCATTCGTATGGACCTGTAAGGTTTTCTGTTGTGCATTCTACGCGAACTGCGTTGTTGACCGACCTGTTCCAAGAGCAGGCCGCGAGTCCGGCGAAGATCACGACTTCTTCGCTTTTGCACGGGCGTTTATCATACCTGATCGGCTGGCAAAATCATCTTGCCCTCGTGATTCGGACGTTTGCGAATGCATTGCCATGGCATACCAGCTGATTGACATAGCGTTGACGTGCTTGTGGGACGCCTTGGGTGGCTCTGACAGGTGGCTGTGTATACGTGATCGCAATGCTGACAAATGACGATACTTATCTGTAGCTGGTACGTCCGCATTGTGACCGGCTATGCAACAATTCTGGTGCACAGGTTTATCAGGTGAAACAACGTAAACAGAAACTTGCGTTGCAAAAGCTACAAACCAGTTTTGGCCAAGCGTTCTCCGGTGTCTGTGTCATTGGGTGTGTTGCCAGCCCGTGTTGCTATTGGGTTGCGACCCGGGCCTAAGTGTGTGGCATGCGGAAAATCAAAGCAGTGTGCATGAATGCAGATCAGCAATTGACAGCATCTCGTGACTCACCATGAAAACAGCTTTGACAGAGTCAGTCTAGCGTGGAAGGTGTGTCTGTCAATGTGGGGCTCACAGTCATAGCTTGCAGTCATCCATACATTTATGCCACATTGGTATGTGTGTGGAATTGTGACCGATTGGCTCGTGTCCTCACATTTATGTCAACATGATTGCAGGCAACCGAAAGATTTTACCGCCCGGCATAGCCAGCAAGCGAGGCACCTCCGCCTGGAACTTTATAGCTCCTGCCAGATCAGTCTCGCAAAGAGTAGAGGAGCCAATCTGCGTACATGACGGTATCTGGCAGGTGTTGTCCCATCCGCCTGGCCAGGGCCAGCATGACACCGGTGTAGCCAGACTGAGTTCCTTAGATGCGACCTTTTTTTTCTGTGGGCTCTCCGGCATGGGTACAGTGATACACAGATCGTGAACACCTCTGGTGTATGCAGGCAACTCGGATTGACAGAGCAGGATCCTCACAGAACCCGGAGAGTAATGACCGTAGAGAGGAGCGACATCCGACATCCATGCTCATGGGACGTATTACCTGTCCAAGCACCACTGTCTTGTACAGCTGCTGCATGTGTGCATGTTGTATAGTGTAGAGCCTGAGGCCCGTTCAGCAATGCTGTGATTGGGCACGCTGGCCCGTTGGGTGAGGTGAAGGTCACTGTAACGAGAATGTATGTCTACAAGTATGTTTCACTGAAATATACTACATACTGCACATGAAATGGCAATTGATCAGCCTAGTGTCCTGTTTTGCGCACCAATCAATGGCGCACCAGCGTTCAGATCGCGCACCCACAGTGGTGCACCTGGAAGGTGAGCCACTAGGTGTGGCGGTGGCAATACTGTGGGGGTGCGCATTGCAGGGGTGAGCGACTGGCATAACAGACCTTGCGGTGCAAATTCAGAGCTGCAACTTTCACTGAAGACAGAGGAACGTCGTACGAACTGTTTTTAGTCGGGCGACGACGCGTGTGCCCTGTGACACGGCAATATACCACAACGTGGGGTACCCACGTCCTCCGCAGCGCAACACCGAAAGACGAAAACGAGGCTGCATGATCGCACATACGCAGCCTGGAGTAATACTAGTTGCAG
The DNA here is from genome assembly GCA_023078555.1 of Ulva prolifera. Lineage (NCBI taxonomy): Eukaryota > Viridiplantae > Chlorophyta > Ulvophyceae > Ulvales > Ulvaceae > Ulva > Ulva prolifera. The sequence goes on from CM041196.1 coordinate 9,292,844, forward strand.
AAACACGGGCACAACTCGCTATGCGTTACCATGCATCGGTCGCGACTACTGGCAGTGGATGCAACAGGACCCGGCAACCAGCGCTGCCTGGACATGAGGACTCATAATAGCAAGAATACACGCAGATGATCACATTGTATTCTCCTGTGCTCCGCTGACGATGCGCCCGGAGTTCACAAAGGCTATCGTCTCCGAATCCATGACGTTCACCCAACAGGGACCCTGCTACAAGTGCGACTACGATCACAAGAAAGATTGGTCATAGACCCTCCCAATGGAAATTTATTTACGAATTGCCGTCGCAGCTCGCGACGGACGCAGGACCAACGTCCCACCGTGCATGTCCGCGCTGAGACAGGAAGCCAATAGCACGCACATTCAGCGACTTGCCGGATGCTATCGGAGCCAAGCCTGTCAATAATGCAACACAAACTCATATAGTCGTCCAAGAAGCCGTTTGTTGACGCAACGCGCTGTAAACAACATGGAACAAAGGCTCGCGGTAAGGAGCACTATCAAACACCAGAGATAACTGTCAGCCAGAACACGCGCGCATGGAACGGCTCGTCGCATCTGAGCATCGGTGAGGAATTTTTACATAACTCGGGCTACTCAGAGCGGAGCTCCGTGGCCACCGTGGGACAAACTACAGATGTTTCGTCGTGATGCCTCACATGCATACGCACCCAGAACGTTGCCGAAACATGCCCGTTCTGCACCACAGCGACATCTATGAATTCAGCAGGAACTACACTACCTGCGAGGCCGATCCGCGCTCCATTTGGGGCTCGTTTCTTCAAATTCACATGTCCTCAGCCCTTTGCTCACCCTGGTTGCTCACCCCTTGGTGAGCCAACTTGCTGTAGCTCCTGTGGTGCCATCGCCGTAAGCAGTCCTGGTTCCGATTCTGGACAGCTGCATGTATAGGTGATGTGTCAGTGGCGTGCGCTTGTCACGTGCACTAGGATGCTGTTGCCTAATGTGTTCGTTGTGCAGTAGCAAAACGTCCGCATCAGATGGGTCAGGCGCGGTGCACGAGAATGGTTGGTGGGCCACCAGCCATTCGGGCATGCGTGCACGTCACTATTTTCACGCGCCTCGGAATGGTTGGTGGCCCACCAACCATTCGGGCAGGCATGCACGTCAGTATTCACGCGCCTCGGAATGGTTGGTGGCCCACCAACCATTCGGGCATGCATGCACGTCAGTATTCACGCGCCTCGGAATGGTTGGTGGCTCACCAACCATTCGGGCATGCCTGCATCTCACTATCCACGGGCCCCGAATGGTTGGTGGCCCACCAGCCATTCGGGCATGCATGCATGTCACTATTAACGCGCCTCGGAATGGTTGGTGGGCCACCAACCATTCGGGCATTCAGGCATCTCACTATCCACGGGCCCCGAATGGTCGGTGGGCCACCAGCCATTCGGGCATGCATGCACGTCACTATTAACGCGCCTCGGAATGGTTGGTGGCCCACCAACCATTCGGGCATTCAGGCATCTCACTATCCACGGGCCCCGAATGGTCGGTGGGCCACCAGCCATTCGGGCATGCATGCATGTCACTATTAACGCGCCTCGGAATGGTTGGTGGCCCACCAACCATTCGGGCATTCAGGCATCTCACTATCCACGGGCCCCGAATGGTCGGTGGGCCACCAGCCATTCGGGCATGCATGCCTGTCACTATTAACGCGCCTCGGAATGGTTGGTGGGCCACCAACCATTCCGAGCAGTCCTGCATGTACGTCACGATCCGGGAGCAAGAAGCACGCGCCTGTTCTTCCTCCACGTCCTTCACTGCCGCGGTCACTCTCGGGTCCTTGCGGTCTCGCTCGCTCTGCCGCATCTTCTTGTTGTGATCAAATGCTCGTCGAGGGAAACCCCTGCAGGAACAGGATGATCACGACTGTGCGTGTGTGCTTACACGAACACAGGATGGTCACCGATTACGGCCGAACATGTGCATCCTGACACAGTCGTGATGCACAGTCGTGATGTCGCATGCTCAAGAGGACACGCACTTGTACTTCACGTCCCTCAACATGGCTTTCTGGCCCCGAAATGCTGCTGCTATGTTCCTCGCAGCCGTGTACGCCGTCCCCTCTTTGCCCGCCTGCAGAAGTCAATCAAGTCTGGTCGTCATCGATGTACTGTGGTGGCCATTGCCTCCCGCGGAGCACAGTCCGTGGCGACCACTTCCAGCAAGAAAACAACAACTCGGTCATTCACACTACACGCTCAGCCATACAACACAACACGAAACCATCCCAATCCACCGTAATCTTCACACTACCGTATGGCAACCGCCCCAGCAAGTCAGGCCGGCGATAGAGTCAAGTTGTTAGCAGGCATAGCACAAGCGTACCCCCGCTGCTGCCGCTGCGATCGCACCAACGTGCTATACTTCCTTCATACATCCGCAGCTTTGGGTCGCCGGTGTCCTTCAGCAGCGCCTGCATCAGCGGAGACGCCTTGTCCTCGTCCCTCATCTGGCCCACGATCGCCGACAGCTTGTCAGTCCACATCAGAACTCCCGACTGTAGTACCTCCCACACGTGATCGCTGTCGCACGTCGCAGCGGTAGCAGTGGAGCCCGCTGTGCGTGCCGACGCCCCTGGAGCGGAGCCTCGATTCTTCCGCAGGTTGATGGGCTGGACCAACACCGGGGGCTCGATGCCGCCAGCGATCTTCCCCTTCTGGAAGTAGAATGAAATACATCTCTTCAGGGACTCCACGCTGTCGAGGTCCAAGGTGGCGTCCTCGTCGTTGGCCGACGACAGTGTCATGCCGTCCGACCCCCCTCCCCTTCGCCAGATACTCCTCGCTAGCACGTCCAGCATCCCATTCGCAGAGTCGTCATCCGCAGTGTCTTTGTCGACGACGATCGCGGCCTCTCGCTTGAACTGAAATTGAAGGCTGTCCGACATCGCGACGCGTACACAACAGAGAGGACCGGAACCAAACAGACACTTAGCAGCCAATACGTTTACAGTAACTTCAACTTCTTTGGAACTTGGCGAAGCCTATCCGTCGATGCTGGTATCCAACCTTTTGAAAACACAGTGCCGTGTTGGTGCCCGGCCATTGGCCACAGGGACACTCCCTCGATCGTTACATCCTCACGCATGATTATCCCCCGCCACTCAACTCGTCCCCGAGTACGCTTGCACTGCGCCTGAACCTCGTTCATACCACGCCGCTCGCTTGCCGCGACGTCTTTCCATTCATCCAGGCAGAGTTTATCGACGTTTAATGTGCAGATAATGGCTCCGCGTAGGCCTCGCACCGCCAAGCGTACTGTAGACGACGACCTTGCAACCGTTGGCATTCTGCGCCTTGATCCTCCTCTTCGTGAAGGGGACCGAAAGTTACTATACAAGTGCACTAAATGTAGTAAACCGTTTGACAGGCTTCTAACCGCCCAGAACCACCCCCGCGCCTGCCCCGCGGGGCGCGCTCAGACTCGTGACGATGGCACTGGCGATGACACAGGCAGCCAGCAAGTGGCGGGCAACCAGCCTCCGGGCGATGTCGACCTCGGTCGAGTCGACGAGGTCCTCATCGAGGTGTGCCTGTCCCTGAACACCTCGTCTGATCTCCGAGTGCTGACTATCTGGTGATCGTGATTGGTGTCATGTGGCCAGGTCCCTGAGGGCTCCGACGTATCCGAAGAAGACTACGGAGACGACGATGCGGACAGCCTTTACGACGACGCCAGCAGTGTCCTCTCCAGCCTGTCAGGAGATGACTGGGACACAGACTCTACCGAGGTTTGTCCTTTCGGTGTCTCCCGACGCAGCAAGATTATCCGACTTGCTCTTATGCTGGGCACCCACCCCCTGCTCCCTCTCGGCGTCAATGGCTAGTGACTATGTGCAGAGCGATGCCCTCGACGGCCGCGAGGGTCCACAGGTCGCAGCCGAGGCTGCAGCCGTGAAGGGGACTGCCGCATGGTGGCGTCAGAGACGGATGGATCCGGTCTCCGACACCTGCCGTCTCACAGTGTTGACTGTATCAATGTGGATCGCCAGCCTGAAAAGCATGTTCCGGATGAGTGATGTTGTGGTGGACATGTGGTGTCGTTTTGTGCATTATCTACTCTTACCAGATGGGAATATGTTCCCCCCATCCTTCCACCTGGTCAAGGCTGTCCTGGCTGTACCAGATGTCTCTTCGGTGACCCGGCACGTGTGCCCACAGTGCTGGACTCTCTTCCCAGGTATAAAGCCGTGTGATCATACCCACCACTTGGACGACGTCTGCAACACCCCAGGGTGCACCCAGAAGCGTTTCGAGGTGGACCTGGCAGGCAAGGGTGCACCTTGCCGGAGTGTCTTCTACTTTGGGGAGGCCGCATCGCTGAAAGACCTGATTCTGCAACCCGGCGTCCTTGCCGCGGTTCGTGCTCATCGAGTGCACGCCCTACAGGATCCCGCCGGTTTCTGGAAGTCCCCTGCCGGACGTGCCCTGAATGCCGCATGCGGGGGGATTTTCGACAAGGCTGACCCGGACGAGATTGCACTGCTTTTCAGCTTGGGTGCGCTCGCCTTGAGTTCGACCTATCCTGCGTCATCATCACTCAGTAGCCAGGCCATTGATATCGTCTGGGTCCAGTGGGGCCTGCAGTAGCCTCTCCCGGACACTGAGCCCGCTTGCAGGGGGTGACGGCGCCCAACTGTACGTGAACAAGCAACACGGGACCACAATCTGGGGCATCCGCCTGCTGGACCTCCCCCCTCATCTGTCTCATTGCAATGATGCTGGATCCCCCTGGGGGTTGGTCGAGGGCCCAACTGAACCCACGAACATGGACAGCATCCTTGCACAGGTACTCGAGTTCTTCAAGAAGCATGACCCAGGTACGTGTCAGTCTGGCGAGTGTGTACCCAACGCACACTCATGTCCGGCCAGTGCTTGATGTGGCTGTGTTTGACTATGAACCCCCTACGATGCAGCCAGGAAGGGGGAGGACGGGATCGAAGCTTTCAAAGTCGAGATGCCCGACGGAACAGTTCTGCGCATCTGGCCTGTGCTCTGCTGTGTGGAGGGCGACATTCCATGGATGCAGAAGTTGACCAACAGCATCGGGCACGGCGGCAAGAGGGCGTGCTACCGTTGCGCCCAGAACGGCGTCTGGGTGTTCGCAGCCAACACAGTACGGTATGTTGGCTCCAGTTGCCGTGCCGTCGCCATGCTGCCTCTGACCACCACTGCTTACCCCTGGCATCCCGGCCAAGCCCGCCTCCGCCACCCCCTCCGACATGGCTTGGGGGCTCCCTACTGTCCTTATCAGACATCCGCCGTGCAGCTGGCTTGGGTTCCACGGCCCGGTCATCCAGCCTCAGCCGGTTCACGCTGCGGGGCCTGATCAAGGAAAGCCCCTCACAGCGGCGCAAGAGGCCGACATTGCCGCGGGGGCGGTGCCAAGGATGGTGCCCGGCAGTGTGGAACCAGACCCCGGGCCCCCCCCCCCCCCCCCCCCCCCCCCCCCCCCCTCCCCACGAAGTGGTCCGAGGTTACCACCATCGACCCGGCGACTCTGGCAAAGGACTGCCGGCTGAAGTACTCTGCTTCAGAGATGTGCGCTCGCGGCCACACAGCAGACCAGTTGACTGATCAGGTGCGGGTACCCTTGTATTTGAATCTTTCCTCTGTCATGCGGCCCATGTGCCTGCATGCATGGTCGATGTTCTGCCGATACGCCCACCAGGAGGCTTGCATGCAGACCACCAGCCCCACGTTGGACCGCTACACTGCCAAAGACACCCTGCTGGAACGGCAGAAACTTGCGAAGAAGGAGCACATCCGCCTGGGGGTTAAAGGGTCATCCCTGTTCAGCACCCTCTCATACTTCAAGTGCGCACCCCTACCACAGGACAGCTGCAGTACCGTCATCTGCACCCATGCATACACCGTGAAGGAGGTTGTTTCTGCATTCCATGCCACTTCTTCCGCTACGGTGTCGCGCACGTGTTCCTCCTTGGCCTCCTCATGGACTTCTGGAATCAGTGGCTGCCGAGTTCGAAGAGGCGTAAGAAAGCCCGCCCTGCAGGCCCCAGGCGGTTGTATCAGCTGCCTAAAGAGGTGGTGGCCCAGATTGCTGCCCGCGCGCCCCACATCATGCACACTTATCTGTTCAAGAAAGTGTACACCGACATCACCAAGTGCGGTTCCGCGGCCCCCCACAATACGGCAGCGGTTTTAGGTTACTGCTGGCAGCTGTCCCATGCACACGTGTCGTGAACCTTACAGCTTGTGGAGGCCAGCAGGTGGCTCGCTTCAAGTTTGCACTGCTGCAGGCACCGGTCTCGGTGGCTCATGGAGGACTGGCTTGCGTTCACAGAGACGTTCTCCTTGTACTTGCTGCACGACCTCCATTGGGAGCCCGACCAGGAGGATGTTCGGCTGGTGTTCGAGGAGATGTGGACGCACCTCCGGGCAGGCACCCTGTATTTCCTGCGGTACGAGGAGCTCCAGCATACCGCACCCCGGATCAAAGCAGCTCAAGACGCGTTGATGAAGTACGGCGCGATGGCAGAAGATCTCTTTGGGGGGGAGGTGATCTGCACCTTCAAGCTTCATATTGCAGCCTGGCACCTACCGGACCAGGTGAGATGCTGTGGGCCTGCGTTCTTCTGTCTAGAGTTCTGGATCGAACGCATGGTGCAGCTACTGAAACGGCTGATCAAGTATCGTTCCACCAAATCACCAGAGAAAATGTATGTCAACGATGAGCTGCTGCGGCGCACATGCATGAGGCTGCTTCACAGCAGCGAGACGGCAGAGGCGGCCATGCGCACGTTGCAAGAGGCCGTGGCCTCAGAGAAACGCCGTCGGTCAAAACGGCGCAAGGTCCGGGCCGCTGTGCACATGGGCGACACCGACTCTGATGACGGTGATGACGACAGGGTGTTTGGGGCGGGTAAGGACCTCGACGCCGAAGAGAAGAAAGAAGTGATGCCGCTGGGGTACACTGGGGTCGGTGAGTTGTCCGGGCTGCCTTACCTGCTCTACCACCAGGACGCCCTGCAGGAGGCAGGGTGGCCGACCCAGCGGGTCCTGGGTGCGGGCTACGGCAGGAGAGAGGCCATCATGCGGGCGCTTGGGCTGCCGGTTGCTGGGGAGGTTGTTGCTGAGCGGCAGCTCTGTGAGGTGCACCTGCGAAAATTCCTGCGAGGGCGGGCTTTGGTAGGGGATGTCCTGACCTGTGCGCAGCACACTGGTCAGGGTAAGAAAGACAATCGATGGTGCCTGCTGAAGTACCATGTAGTAGAAGAGGGTACGAATAGGGGCCAGGATCGGTACTATGTCGGCGACTTGCAATACATAGTCCGTGCCAGGCTCAGCACGGCAGACGGGTCGCATATCTGTAGAACCTGCACTGTAGAGGCCAGCGTACTGTACCTCGGTGTGACAGACGTGTACGAGTGTAGTACACCCTATACACCCGGATGCAGGGAGGCGGATGAGGAGCTGAACCGCGCTCCCGAGTTTTACAGGGTTGATGGCGTGCATCACCGTTCCTCGGCTTACACTGGCCGGTATGTTGTGAACATTGATGCTATGGCCGGGCAGCTGGTTCCGGTGAAACGGACGGCAGGCGGTGTTCAGTACTGGCAGACAGCGAATAAGGCCTCCGGGCGTACTGTGTAAGTAGGTCATCCCCCATATGGCGGCCACCATGCGGAATGCATGTGCCCAGTCAGCGCCACCGTGGAATGGTTGGTGCCCCACCAACCATTCCGCAGGCGAGCAATGCATGTGCCCAGTCAGCGCCACCGTGGAATGGTTGGTGGCCCACCAACCACTCCGCATGCGAGCAATGCATGTGCCCAGTCAGCGCCACCGTGGAATGGTTGGTGGCCCACCAACCATTCCGCATGCGAGCAATGCATGTGGCCAGCACTACTCAAGTGTCTACAGGATGCCCGCGTGCACAGCGTCGATGCTGTGACGTCCTGTGGAGTTGGCCAAGGCCAGCCTGGCTTCTCAAGGATACGCGCTTCTCACACGCGCTGTATCCATGTACCTCCTTTACAGTACACCACGCGTCTCGCTCCAGCTTGTGTAGTATTAGCTCCCATTGTCGTTCGAGCCCGTGGCCCGCGATTCATTCCGATGTCTTCAACGTTGAACATTGCCACGATCACCGTGCAAACGCTGAAATCGTACCTCACTGAATTAGATAGTAGAGCTCAATATGAGCCTACTTTTTATAGGTTCGTGGAGGTAGCGTCACAGGGAAACTGGGTTCCTGGCAACCGCATCCCGTCGCTGGTCATGGACAGGCCACACGGCTTTCCGGTGGACATGATGGAATCCGGCTGGGTATTGACAGCTTACGATGTCGCGATGATAGATACCATCCTTGCCGGCGATAAAAAGGCGGAGTCCAGGATGATGGCAGGCTTCTCGTCCATGGGAAGGGTACTAACCCGCGAAGTAGCGGGCGCAAGTACTCCATACCGAGCTGCTACGCACCATTTAAAGCTGCTATGGGTCGCGATGCGAGAAGCCGCGTTTCAGCGGGCCGTCCAGTCAGAAGCACCGTGCGGGCTGCATGCCATCATGGTGTACAGGTCCGTCGCCACGACCCAAGGCCCCGACGAGACCATGGCAGGGCTTCTGCTTCGCCTCCGGATGACCATCGGTGGCCGGCCGATTACAGCATGGTGGGATAGGCTCCAGGCCAGCGCCCCACCAGCCACTCCGATGTGGCCCAGACCGGCGGTCCTCGAGGCCCGCTTAACGGCGCCAGTAATGCCGCCGCAGCTCGCACTCCAGGGTGCACAGCCGTCGGCCCCGCATGGCGGTGCCATGCCATCTGGGTCACCGCAGGCCCCCGAGACTGGCCCTCCCGAGAGGGCAGAATCCTGCGGCCAGAGCGCTGTGGGGACCACGGTGGCGTCGCGCCTGGCACCAGCCCCCGACAGCCCCCGGGACGATGACGCAGCGGAACGTGCAGTGGCGGCAACACCGCCAGCGGCTCTGCCGGATCGACAGGAGTGCGCGGTCCCCAAGGCAAAGGGGGCTGCTGCTTCTGGGCGTGCAATGATGCACCCTGCCCAGCCCAGGAGGTTCAGCCGCGGCGCAGTACTGGCTGCAGCCGCCCAGGACCCTCCTGGGCCCACACCGGCCTCGCCGCGCCAGTTAGCCGGTGCAGCTGGGCCGATGGAGGTGGACACCCCAGACGGTGGGGATGGCGCAGCTCGCCCATCCGCTTCGGGCCAGTTAGCCGGTGCCGCTGGGCCGATGGAGGTGGACACCCCAGACGGTGGGGATGGCGCAGCTCACCCACCCGCCGTGGGGAAGGGGTTCTTGTCCCCAGAGAGCTTGCTGCCACCGGAGGGCAGGGGAGGGAGACAGCCAATGAACCGGGCTCCGGAGAGGTCGGATGCCCGGCCGCTGAAGCGGCTGGCCGCGGAAATGTCGCACGAGGCCCCCACGGGGAACCTCCTCCGCGGCATGAAAGTCGACGTGGTGGATGTGGAGGGTCCGTCAGGTGGCGCTAGAGTGCCCAGTGTTGAAGTGCACCTGGCAGATTTCGGTGCCACAAAAGTTACGGTCGATGTGGCTGTCGCCCATTTCCGGGAGTTCTGGGTGACAGAGTGGTTCAGCTCTCTCCCGGTGCAGTATGCGGTAGTGAAGGCGGCTGTCCTAGCCGGGCCGGGGGTCATTGCGGTCCCGTCAGACCACATCGCAGGACTGGTCACCCGTGACCCTAGCAGCGACCCCGAGGCCCGTAGAATGCTGATGCACCTCGCCAAGTGGCTGAAGAGGGCGGACGCACTGAACTCAAGGTGTCTCCTCATCCCGGTGCCAACGGGGAAGCACTGGGCACTTGCAGTGGTGTACTCTCCAAGTGCGATTCCAAATACCATCGTATGCACTTGTAACTGTGCATGTGAACACCCCCCCCCCCCCCCAAAACCCCCCGATTTCCCCACCTTCCCCCGTTTGTGCCGTATGACACAGTGCCCCTGTGGACACTCTAACCACCCCTACATGCAGGGCTTCTGCTGCTTGGGAAGTGCCCCGTCATGAGCTGGTTTGATTCACTTGCCGACGCGTCGGCAAGTGCACCAACTGCCCTCATAGACGTGATGAGCCTGGCGCTGTGTCAGGGCCTTACCGGGGTACCCCCCCTAACTGAGCTGCCTGAGGGGTTATCGACACCTGGTCGACAGAAGTTCCAGCCGAAGCGCGGAGCCAAACAAGGTGCCCTGCCAGCGTTGAAGCCGAAGCACCGCCTCAAATTACGCGTGGTATGTCTCATCTGTGTGTCACATCACTGTCGCCGTCAGTTGCACCGCATCACAGTGTGGCGGACTAGTCCTGCCAGCCACAAGTGGGGCCTCTGAACACAGGCGCGGTGTGCAGGTGAAAGGTGTTCCTGAACAGCGGAATACCTTTGACTGCGGGGTCCACACCTGCCTGATGGCAGAGGCTGTGGGTGACGCCATTAAACAGAGCGACCAGGGTCGCCAGAACATGGTGGTATTGTCCACCAGCGACGGGTCCGCTGTGGATCGGGGGGCTGTCAGCCGGCTGAAGCTGTTGAAGGCGGAGCATGTAGTGATATACCGTGTCCTCATGGCACGTACACTGTTACAGGAATGGGAGAATAAGGGGCGTGCAGGGGATTTCGTTGGTCGCCTAGGCTCAGAGGAGGCCCGACGCATCTTAATTGATGCCAGGTGGGATGTGAACCTGAAGGAGCCTATCTGCGCGGACCTCACGGAAGAGGAACTACGGTACCGCTCCAGCCACCAATTGCCTCCTTCAGTGCAATGCATGTACGTGGCGCGTGTCCATGTCCAGGCACCATCGATAGTTGGCATGTCTTCTGACGCGGGAGCATCTGTCTGCAGGCACTGGTTCAGGACGACATTGTGGACTGATATTGTCCCCAGTGTTCAGAAGCCGGCGGAAGCCCTGAACGCCGAGTATAGATCCCTATTTCAAATGTCATTGCCAAGCCTTAGGCGATAAATACAGAATATGCGCATGTTGAGTACAGCAGCTGCGCTGCTCAGTAGATGACTGATGCTGTCCAGGCGGATGTTATTTTAGCAGAAACTACTGACAAAGTTGAGTCATTTGTTGATTGTAATACTAACAGCAGACATGTGTTGCATGCGAACTGAAGCCATTGAGGATGGATAGTTATGTTTACACGAGATAACGATTGGGATACTGAGTCGAAATCCGTAGGTAAACTGTGGCGTCTTGCCTTATGTACCTATTGTGTTCAGAACAGTGTCAACGGTGCCACCCTGGCAGCAGCCCACAGCGCTGCAGTAATCGAGATAACGAGGTACAGTGCAGCTGCAGCGAAATGGCATCACGAACATAAGTATCAGCTCGAGACAATACGCACCAGTAATTGCATAGGTATACACGGACTGCAGGTTACAGATCCGTGTTGTGGCACATCGCACCCCCACGCTAACACACACACCCCACTGCAATGAACCCCTTCAAATTCCCTACAAATCTACAGGCAGCCTACTCCCCGCCGGGTATGTCACCGTCATCCGCCTCCAGTATACCCAGCGCCTCTCGTAGTTCACTCATGGGGTCTTGGGGAGACTGCAAACACGGCGCCAGTTAGGCCACATCACGAGGTCACACTTCGGAATCGTAGATACGGTGGACCGGACAGGGACGACGTAGGTGGACAGGGGACTCATACAACCAGCGACACACCTCCTGACTCGTCAAGAGGACCTCGTTCATGGTGGTGGCGTCTGGAATCAGCCCATGGCCAGAAAGGACCACCATGAGCATGATCCTCTGGTCATCCCCGGGTGACTGTAGACGCGGGTTGCAGCGCGTCATTGTCCCCCACATGGCAGCGGCACACTGCAGCTTCGTCTCCCTGTCGCAGGTGGATGGACCGGACGAAGGCGGATCGTCATTTATGGTTATGACGGTTTTGCGGCCACGGTCCTGCTTGTTAACGGATACTACAAGAGTCCCAGGACCGGCTGGCACCAGCGAGGTCGCTGGGTCCCACATAGGGCGGTCTGGTCCCGACGTGGGGTCGACGGGGTCATACTGAGGCCCGACCGTCGGGGGCTGTGAGGCGGTGGACCTCACAACGCTCGAGGTGCCCCCCCCTCCGCCCCCCCCCCCCCCCCCGGCAAGACCCCAGAGGATGGATCCGAAGAGGGGGGGGCAACGCCTGACACGTGTACGCGGGCCAGAGTACCCAGAAGGGTACCTCCGTCGGGCCATGATGCGTTCAGGGCCGTTGGTGGCCCTGACGCGCAGCCCCAATCATCCCCGGGCCCCGAGCTGCTGCCAGATCCTGGCCTATCTGCGGACACCACACCCCCCCCACCCGCGGCCTTTGGCAGGCCCCCCCCTGGCAGCAGGTGCCTGCTGAGCCGGCTGCGACAGCGCAGCTGCGGCGTTGTCAGTGCCGGCGGCTGCAGCGGCAGGGCCACCGCCACCACTCCCCCCACCCGGGGCCTTTGGCAGGCCCCCCCCGGCAGCAGCTACCTGCTGAGCCGGCTGCGACAGCGCAGCTGCGGCGTCGTCAGTGCCGGCGGCTGCAGCGGCGGGGCCACTGCCACCACCCCCCCCCACCCGCGGCCTTTGGCAGGCCCCCCCCGGCTGCAGGTGCCTGCTGAGCCGGCTGCGACAGCGCAGCTGCGGCGTTGTCAGTGCCGGCGGCTGCAGCGGCAGGGCCACCGCCACCACTCCCCCCACCCGGGCCCTTTGGCAGGCCCCCCCCCGGCAGCAGCTGCCTGCTGCGCCGGCTGCGACAGCGCAGCTGCGGCGTTGTCAGTGCCGGCGGCTGCAGCGGCGGGGCCACTGCCACCACTCCCCCCACCCGGGCCCTTTGGCAGGCCCCCCCCGGCAGCAGCTGCCTGCTGCGCCGGCTGCGACAGCGCAGCTGCGGCGTTGTCAGTGCCGGCGGCTGCAGCGGCGGGGCCACTGCCACCACCCCCCCCACCCGCGGCCTTTGGCAGGCCCCCCCCCGGCAGCAGCTGCCTGCTGAGCCGGCTGCGACAGCGCAGCTGCGGCGTTGTCCGTGCCGGCGGCTGCAGCGGCAGGGCCACTGCCACCACCCCCCCCACCCGCGGCCTTTGGCAGGCCCCCCCCGGTAGCAGCTGCCTGCTGAGCCGGCTGCGACAGCGCAGCTGCGGCGTTGTCAGTGCCGGCGGCTGCAGCGGCGGGGCCACTGCCACCACCCCCCCCCCCCCGGGGCCTTTGGCAGGCCCCCCCAGGCAGCAGCTGCCTGCTGAGCCGGCTGCGACAGCGCAGCTGCGGCGTTGTCAGTGCCGGCAGCTGCAGCGGCGGGGCCACTCCCACCACCCCCCCCACCCAGGGGCTTCGGCAAGCCGGCGAGGTCCCCATCACCCGGGTCCACGTCGCTACCAGATCCCTTTCCACCGCCGGTGGTGCAGGTGGAACTATTCCCACCCCCCTCCGCAGTGGACACCAGCGGTGCACCCAGGGCATCGGGGGGTAGCTGCTGGCGTACACAATGTGGGAGGTGCCCAAGCTCGCCGCTGTACACACAGCGAGTGTGTTTGAAACCATCCCCCTAGCTGTGTCTCGCGCAGGCAGTTGAACGCTGTTATGACACTGCAGGGCATCCAGGAAAACACTCAAGAGCGGCATGACACACCTGGCGCATTCTGGAACCTGCATCCCCATGACGATAGCCCTTGTAGCCAGGATTTGCGCCGCGTCGTACCCCCAGTCCTCAATGTCCTGGAACGACGCTGGGACAAGGGCAAGCAACTTACTCTTCTTCTTTGCGCCCCCTTGATCTGCGGCACCTTCAATCTCAGGGACACTGGTGGTGCACAGGAACCGCCATGCCCTCAATGCCCAATGCCAGATGGTATCGCCCGGGCAGACGTCAATGAGGAGGGAGGTGAAATGGTGCACCGGGCTCCCGACGCCGGTGGGTGACAGCCCTGCAAGCGGGGTACCGTTTAGAGGCCCACCGGGGGAAAGGCATCGCGTACACTACCAAACCAGGGAGCCGAACCAGCAACACCTCGGAACAGGCAGAGGCAGTCTAGGGACGCACAGGAAGTGTTCACAGCGGTGACCAGTATGGCCGCCATGAGAGGATCCAAAAAGCAGGGCCCGGCATCGCGATAGGGTTCAAGTTCCCACCCCGGGACCCGCAGCTTGACATCGGGGTCTGCGTGCGCCCTCCCAAACACCATAGCCTGGTAGGCGGCGAAGCAAAGCTGCAGCCCCGACCCGCAGGACTCCCGCTTCCCACGTACTGGCATGTACGCGACGCAGGCACTAAGCATGGCTTGGTGGAACGTCGTGACATCTGCGAAGCATTCAGCAAAAAGCATCGATTGATCAGACTCCTGCATGCTAGTTGAGTATACAACTCCTAGATTGAGTGACTACATGTGCAGGTAACACATGTACACGCCGTAGTCGTGGCTACAGGGAGATTCGTATTTGAAGGAGCCACACCAGCCTCGGATTCAGCAGAGGGTGTGCCGCTGCGTACTCCACAACAAAAGGGGCCAGATTATAGACGGCCGCAACAAACTCCCCGATGATGTCAATGTCCTGCAGACGGTCTGTTTGCTAAATCGCTCCACCCCTGACCTGATTCCCCGATCGGGCGAAAAGGACACACGCAAGGCCGGAATGAGGAAAACAGCGATAGGCTACTGGTCAACGTCACATGCGCCAGGCAAGTTTGTAGAGGGTGCCCAGCGAGGAGGAACGCACATATACGTCTATGAGATGAGGGTAGAATATGTGGATGTCGGTCAGCAGACCCCCACCGGCGGCCAAGTTTGTCACCGCTTTGGACACCTCACCATTGTGCCCTGACAGGACGGGTCGGCAAGCTGTCTCCTGATAGACCCGCACTGCAAGTTCATCGCTTGGAGACCTCCCGCTTTCAGAGCAGAGAAGTGCCGCCCTCGTCTTCTCGTACAAGAACAACGAGCACAGGGGGTTACAACCCACCGGCACGTTGCAGGTGGGCTCGGGCACCTTGAGTTTGGCTTTGCCCTTTTTACCGCCCGTCCCCTCCTCGGCCTTTGAACGCTTGGTGCTGGGCACGTCCATGCACTGAGCGTCTGGGGGGAGGCCACTGAAGAAAAAACACCAGGCCCACAACATGGCCCGAGGAGTGGCGACGTAGTACTCTACAAAACACATCCCGCTCACACAACGTGATACACCACGTGCAACTGTCGGAAACACGGCGACAGGGAGGCACTGTCGACAGTACACAAGTGTCAGAGAGAGGGGGGGGGGGGGGGGGGGGGGGGGGGGGGGGGGGGGTTCATACTGCCGTGTTCCTTCGGGGGGGCATCGGGCTGTTTCCGCTTCTTGGAGCTCTTCAACTGCGGGAGCCCGCGCGCCGCCCTGTCGCTCTGTTGTACAGTCTCGGAGCCAGCAGCCCCAGCGTGACCCGATTCGGTAGTTGCCCGAGCGGGCGCTGGTGGGGCATGCTGGCGAACATTCCCAGTTACAGGCACCTACATGATCCGGGGGGACTCGGGATGGCGAATTCACCAACAAGGGCGGGTGTGACAAGGGCGGGGGTGTGGCGGATGGGCATGGGCGCCGACAGTGTATTTCCCGTGTGTAATGTCGGGGCCACACAGAACGGACCTCCTGGGTCAGGGGTGGGCACACCTTTTTCTGGCCGTACAACTTCGCCAGCACACAAGGGGCGTCACATCCAGGTGGAGGTGCTGAGATTCCCTCCCATGCTGGGACCAACAACTCCTCCTGCTCCCGCATCCACGCCCCGAGTTGCAGACAAGCGAGCACTACAGAATACTTCACGTATGCTACGCCCTGTTCTACTGTTTGCGAGACACGGCCCACCTCCTGTAGCCCGGCATTCAACCAAGCGTCGCAAGCGCTGTCGGAGCCGGGCTGTCCTTTACGGCCGACGCGCCCCAAGTCCGTAAAATGGCCGGACCGAGATATCAGCGTGCCAATCACGGGAGACAGCGCCGGCCGCAGACAGGCGGGTGGTGTAGACGCAGCAACGCTTGTGTCAGGCTGGGCATCGCCAGGGCAACAGGCTACAGCTTCCTCACCACCCACGACAGACATCTTCTACAACACTTTTCGAAATTATCTGAAAAACTTTCGGGACGCAGCACACAATCAGCTAGCCGCAGTAGACGCCAGGACGATACCAGCGATAGATACACAACTCTGAGTCTATATCAATGCCGTGATGAGACTGCGGTCACGCGACAACAACCTTGCCTCGTCTGAAGCGACTCACAGCGCTCTGGGAAGCTTGGAAGGTACCACGCTCACTCCAGAGTTCAGCAAAGTCCGTACTCGGTGCTCGTGGGCATCCTGTCGACACTTGAGCAGCCGGGCTCATGCATTGTGCGCATACAGAATGGTTGGTGAGGCACCGACCATTCCACGAAGGTGCTGACTGGGCACACGGGCGCTGCCCCAGAGCGGACTGGAAGGGGCACATGCATTGCTCGCATACAGAATGGTTGGTGAGGCACCGACCATTCCACGAAGGTGCTGACTGGGCACACAGGCGCTGCCATGGAAGGGGCACATGCATTGTGCGCATACAGAATGGTTGGTGAGTGTTCGAATGCAAGCGCGAGTGGAAGCGTCATACCGTAAGTTAAGTTGGGCGAAATGTTAAGTATGTGTGCGGAGTACTTAGCACATGACGCCTGAGATCTGGGATCACACCTGCATGGTCAGTATCTGAGTCAGATACTTGAACCATGACCTTGTTCGACCTATACAGAGAGCTGGAATGTGTCTTCTCATTCGCGGGCTGGTGACTGCCACGTGTCACCCCGTGCGTGCATTCGCATGTGCACCTGCCTTGTGCGCTACGAGGCACTTTCACAACACCTCCCCCCTTCACGGGAGCGAGCGTGTGCAAGCTCATGAGGCACATGTGGAAGTTCTCTCGGAGCGCGTCGAGTGTTTGGAATGTCCTGTGGGAAGTTGTGCACACGAGAGGTCATGTTGGAGCGATCACAGGCGTCATGTGGTGCTTACGTTATGATGGGCCCATGTGATCTTGGTTACTCATCGATACCTGTTCGAATGCAAGCGCGAGTGGAAGCGTCATACCGTAAGTTAAGTTGGGCGAAATGTTAAGTATGTGTGCGGAGTACTTAGCACATGACGCCTGAGATCTGGGATCACACCTGCATGGTCAGTATCTGAGTCAGATACTTGAACCATGACCTTGTTCGACCTATACAGAGAGCTGGAATGTGTCTTCTCATTCGCGGGCTGGTGACTGCCACGTGTCACCCCGTGCGTGCATTCGCATGTGCACCTGCCTTGTGCGCTACGAGGCACTTTCACAACAGTGAGGCACCGACCATTCCACGAAGGTGCTGACTGGGCACACGGGCGCTGCCCCAGAGCGGACTGGAAGGGGCACATGCATTGCTCGCATACAGAATGGTTGGTGAGGCACCGACCATTCCACGAAGGTGCTGACTGGGCACACAGGCGCTGCCATGGAAGGTGCCACACCGACCATTAGCAGGCCAGATCCAAATTACGAATGAGGTCCATATCTTACCCAGACAATCCAGCGTTGCACCAGCCTATAAGGCGAATCCTCGACGCATCAGTGCGTCGCATTTAAATCCTGCTGTGCTCACTCCTTTCCAACATAATGTGTCAACACATTTCCAAGCTCGGTCTGCCGGACCTGCATGTGCGCTGTAGCTTTCGCAACAGCTTGCAATGGCTTTCCAGTGTTCTTCATCTGCGGAGACTGCTTGGCCTGGTCTCGCGCTATGGAAGAGCACACGTTCCGGTCAGCGCTGCTGCCCAGGATGCCATAGGACATTCCACGGCTACCAAGGAAGCCATAGGACATTCCGCGGCCACCAAGGAAGCCATCGGACATTCCGCGGCCACCGAGGAAGCCATAGGACATTCCGCCACCATCGTTCCTTGTGAAGCATACGCACGCGGGCGGATGGTCAAGAGCCTCGTAGGAACGTTCCTCTGTCAGCGGAACGCCTTCGGTTCCGCCCCGGAATGTCACCATTCTCCTAGTGATAGCCCTCCTGTGGATGGCAGTGATGTGATCACATGCAGCAACTGGCACTCTGGCCAGCAGAGATACATCAAACTATTCACCAGTGTCTTTGCAAAGGGGTTGTCACGCTAACTGGCCACGAATACAGCTGGGCTGGTGATGCTAGTGCTCGTGCCTGACGGTGTGCTAAGATAGCCCTCCTGTGGATGTCAGTGATGTGATCACATGCAGCCACTGGCACTCTGGCCAGCAGAGATACATCAAACTATTCACCAGTGTCTTTGCAAAGGGGTTGTCACGCTAACTGGCCACGAATACAGCTGGGTTGGTGATGCCAGTGCTCGTGCCTGACAGTGTGCTGAGATAGCCCTCCTGTGGATGTCAGTGATGTAATCACATGCAGCCACTGGTATTCTGGCCAGCAGAGATACATCAAACTATTCACCAGTATCTTTGCAAAGGAGTTGTCACGAGTTTTGACCACGAGTACAGCTGGGCTGGTGATGCCAGTGCTCGTGCCTGTCGGTGTGCTAAGATAGCCCTCCTGTGGATATCAGTGATGTGATCACATGCAGCCACTGGTATTCTGGCCAGCAAAGATACATCAAACTATTCACCAGTGTCTTTGCAAAGGGGTTGTCACGCTAACTGGCCACGAATACAGCTGGGCTGGTGATGCCAGTGCTCGTGCCTGACGGTGTGCTTATGTAGCCCTCCTGTGGATGTCAGTGATGTGATCACATGCAGCCACTGGTATTATGGCCAGCAGAGATACATCAAACTATTCACCAGTGTCTTTGCAAAGGGGTTGTCACGCTAACTGGCCACGAATACAGCTGGGCTGGTGATGCCAGTGCTCGTGCCTGACAGTGTGCTAAGATAGCCCTCCTGTGGATGTCAGTGATGTGATCACATGCAGCCACTGGTATTCTGGCCTGCAAAGATACATCAAACTATTCACCAGTATCTTTGCAAAGGAGTTGTCACGAGTTTTGACCACGAGTACAGCTGGGCTGGTGATGCCAGTGCTCGTGCCTGTCGGTGTGCTGAGATAGCCCTCCTGTGGATGTCAGTGATGTGATCACATGCAGCCACTGGCACTCTGGCCAGCAGAGATACATCAAACTATTCACCAGTGTCTTTGCAAAGGGCTTGTCACGCTAACTGGCCACGAATACAGCTGGGCTGGTGATGCCAGTGCTCGTGCCTGACGGTGTGCTAAGATAGCCCTCCTGTGGATGTCAGTGATGTGATCACATGCAGCCACTGGTATTCTGGCCTGCAAAGATACATCAAACTATTCACCAGTGTCTTTGCAAAGGGGTTGTCACGCTAACTGGCCACGAATACAGCTGGGCTGGTGATGCCAGTGCTCGTGCCTGTCGGTGTGCTGAGATAGCCCTCCTGTGGATGTCAGTGATGTGATCACATGCAGCCACTGGCACTCTGGCCAGCAGAGATACATCAAACTATTCACCAGTGTCTTTGCAAAGGGCTTGTCACGCTAACTGGCCACGAATACAGCTGGGCTGGTGATGCCAGTGCTCGTGCCTGACGGTGTGCTGAGATAGCCCTCCTGTGGATGGCAGTGATGTGATCACATGCAGCCACTGGCACTCTGGCCAGCAGAGATACATCAAACTATTCACCAGTGTCTTGACAAAGGGGTTGTCACAAGTTTTGACCACGAGTACAGCTGGGCTGGTCCACCTAGTAACCAGCCTCGTTGCAGCGCTGCTGCCCCCAATGTTAGCATGTTCGGTGTCACGCCCTCTGCACTGCGAGGTAAGACAGAGGGCATGCCAGCAAAGACACTGTCACCACAGCACTGCTGCCCCCGACGTGTGCACGTTCGGTGCCACGCCCTCTGCACTGCGTGTGAAGGCAGAGGGTATGCCAACACAGAATCGCGCAGCACTGTGAGAATCGCTGAGCGCAGTGTTGTTGCGTCTGGCGTGTACGGAGTCTCCTCGAGGAGTCTCCTCAGATCTGTGCCCTCAACACTGTATGCGGGCACCCCTGCCCATTTGCATCAGTGCTTGGTCATGATGGGACTGATTAAATCTCCTCAAGCCTAAAAAGCTCAATCTTTAATGCACAAGGCACTGGTTGACTCCAATCCTGATCGCATGCAAGATCGGCTCACTGCTCTATGTCATGCCTTTGGTAGGGCCAATATGGATGTTAAGCTAATGTGCAGTGCATAGTTGTGACGAAGACTTTGTGGCCACATCCTAGGCCTCAATGTGTTCCTGTGAATCTGCGTTGCAACATCATGACACCGGATTGTTAAGCATTTATGGGCAGTGTCGCTCTGATGGGGCTGCCGGATGATACCTATGTGGTTCAATGCCTGCTGCGAGGCCCGTCTGTCATGTGTCTCACTGTTGTCACGTTGGCTGCACTGGTGGCCACATACGCATGCATACTCCGCTCTGTCCCAGCCACTCATCGCTGCAGCATGCACACAACTTTGTACTGCGCAGAAGAAACTCTTATCAGCGCTGACGTGTACCAACACTGAAATCATGGTCATCGCATGTGCGCAGTGATGGCACGTATTCTTATGCCTGCGGTACGTTCTGGAGGGCCGGTTCCCGAAGTTTCATGCGCAGCGACCATGTCTATACGGCTTCGGTACTCATGTCACTTGTTTACACATCGTTGATAAGCAAGTACAATGTGGCTCACTGTAGGTGTAGGGCTCGTTGTCCGTGCGAACTTACACGTTTGTTAGCAGCAGCAACACGACCGCTTGGCTGCTGCGCATGCCTAGGCAGCCAATCTTCCGCCAGAAAACAACAGAGAAAGGTATGATTCCTACGTGTAACAGATTGACACAGATTCGTGCAATGTTGTGGCGCAAAAGCGTACATGGCCTTTCGATGTTAAAGAACTGCCCGAGTTCCACACGGTCTCTCAGCATCCTAAGTTGTGATTACTAGCAACTCATATCAAACTGCGCATCGGTTGTGATCCATGTGTTTAGTTGCTGCCAATCGTGGGATGAAGTTTCACGCTGATAGTTTCGTCGGAAGTCAAACATCATCGCCGTCAATCATAGCCCCGTAGCCGACGGAGTAACCACGTAATGAATGGCACATGCTATGTTTCTGCTGATCTTGTATCTCCCAGCATGCCTCTATCGTTGTCAGCATGCAACAATGTAGCTCGTCGGCTGCATGTCTCCATCGAAAATGGACACGCACACTCACCACGCATGCTCTCAGTAAGTTTCATATTGTATACAGTGTTTCGTGTAGACTAGCTGTGGTGAAGTGTCAAGGTGTTTTGCGAGTATTGAAATGCCAATGCTTCACAGGTCACCGATTCCATCGACACTAGAAACTTCACGAAAACTGGCCAAAGCACGAAACGTACTATTCGGCTCGTCTGGTACGGGCCGTCGTCTTTATGCGTTTCCGCTGTCGTTTGATCCTGTTGCACTGACCGTATGTCGACATGTTCGCCGATCACACACGGTTTGCCTGACCAGGCGACGTTCTTCCGTGGTGAAATCATTGGTGGACGATTTCTGCCTAATAGCAGTCTATGGGTGCTATACCGTGTACTGATTCCTAGCAGCGCCTGCAACGTACGCTAATTTCACACGTGCAGACCCTTTCCGAGGCGTTAAACATCTGACAGATGCACACTGACTTTGTTGCCTAAATGCAGGCTAACCTTTCAGGCACCACAAGCGGAGCAGGATACTCGTCTGCATCGAAACCGAACCGAGTCCATGAGCAGCCGTCGTCCCATGAGCAGGGCACTGATCAAGCTGTTTCTGTATCTTTTGCTTTGTGCCGGACAGAACAGGCCTGTTGCCCCTGGATGCTGCAGCGTGCCGCGGGGAACGAGGCTGTGCGTTAGGTGCACTGGCTCGCAGCAGTGAACTGTGCGTTGGTGTCCGGTGGACACCAATGGTCACAGTTGAGCATCACCCCGTGTCATCATTATGTGGCTGCACAATATCGCATATTCGACACACCGCCGGTCAATGCCGTTGACGTACGTGTCGTGCAGTCACATGGCATCGGCCGGCGGTGTGATCACACATTTTTTTTTTCGGCGGATGCTCCCCGCCCTTGCGGGTAGAGCGGATCCGCCATTACAAAGCCATCCGTTAGCACAGAGCTATAAAGGCAAGTCTCCCTTAATACAATGGCAAAGAAGGGCCTCCCTTAGTGCCGCCCTTGTGTAGAGTCATGCCGCCCTTAATTGGGCTTCAAAAAGTGCCACCCCAAATAAGGGCGAAATCTAAGGGCGACAGTAAGGGCGACATGTCACTTTCCAAGGGCAAAATAAGGGCGGGGGTAGGTACAGACGGCACTGGGGGTGCCTCGCTGGGAATCAAACAAGATGCACACAGCGCAATTATTTTCAGACCTCACGCATGATACAAGTGTCGTGACGTCTTCAGGAGTGTCAGGATGCAGGAACTGGCAATGAGAAAAGACCAGGCTACCATCATGCTGACCAAGATCGACAGCAAATCATGATCAGCAGAAGTATTGCAGTCCTGTGGGCAACTGCACTGACCAAGCAGGCGTTAGGACATCGGCCATCATCTCCATGGCAGATCTGCATTGCATGCGTGTTGCACATGACACAGCTAGCAGCAACGCTCCACACTCTGCCTGTACTCTTTAGACAACAAAGGGAGGACACCCAGGAGAAAAGCATGACGACTACGACAGTACACTGGTCTGTGCCTGCCCCGATTTCTGCCCCGCTTCCCACGTCATCACGTCATCAAACACCACGTGCTAGTCTATATGCACTCTATGCAGACCGGCCAGGAGTGGCGCCATGATGGCCGGCCCGCGGGCTCCAACGCTGACTCCGAAAGTGTCCGTACACCTTCAGGCGGCGCAGTCGTGGCAGCGCCTCCAGCGCCGGGACTTGTAGGCCCGCCAGGCTGTCAAATTTGACACATACCGGATGTCGAGCACCTCCAGGCTGCGCAGCCGCTGCAGGACCGCGGCAAAGCGCGCAGTGTGCTGTGTAGGGATGATGGGAATTTTATCTATGTCTAGCTCCCGCGGCCCCTCCGCGCCTGCGGCAGCGGCTGCGACCGCAGCCTCCAGCACCGCAGTGGCGCCGGTGTGGGTCACTCTGTTGGCACCGATGTCCAACTTTGTCAGCTGTGACATAAAGGGGGCCATGCGCACCAGGTCATCATCTTCAAGATCACAACAATACAGGTTCAGAGATCGCAGCGCAGGAAGGCTGGCGAGAATGGCAAGTAGAGCAGTGACTGTCTCTTCACCACGTATGTCGCCACAACTGAAGTCCAGGGCAGCCAGGCGTACCAGGAGCGAGGGGTTCTCGAGGCGAACGCGACCAAGCATTTTCTCGATCATGCGCGTCTTAGAACCGGACCAGGGAAGCTCTAGGTGCGTCAGCGCCACAAGCTCTGTGGCAGCGCACAACTGTAGTACCATCTGTTCAGTGGCCTCATCATCACCATTGCAAGTGTCACGTGCGTCCATGTCGACATGGAGGCGCTCAAGCTTTCTCATCTGCTTGACAGCGTGCACAAACAAATCGCTGCATTCTGGGCCCACCATGGGCGCACTCATGAGTGCCTGATCACAGCCAGGGAGGTGTGACGCGTCAGCCCGGACAGCTGAGACACCTCTGGCAAAGGCATGGGCCTATTAATATTGCAGTCGCCATCATCATGTGAGTACATTGTGCCGAGATAGAAGCACCTGACCAGTGACAGCGCCGTAAGTTGTCTCAGTGCACCCACGGCGCTCATTGCATGTGCCAGCGAGGACGGCGGAGTGTCCAGGTCCCCACTATCTTGGTGGAGCAAAAAGCACTCATCGCAGCAGATGCTCAGCTTCTGCAGGGCAGGCATCGAAAGCAGCGCAGCCCCCAGTTCCGGGCCGCTCAGCTCAGAAGGACAGAACGCATCGACGCTCAGCTCCCGCAGCGTGTGCAGCTGCGCCAGCGCGGAGCACCACCGTGGGGACTCGTGCACGCAAACCTAGCCAAGGAAAGTCGGGCTGCCGCCACCTTGAAGAGACAGCCCGAGCCGGGTGATGCCGGGGCCGTGCCACTGGGGCACCTCCGATGTGGCCCTGGGGGCAAACGACGTGGCACGGAGTCCAAATGGCGGTGAGCGCCTGCACTCACAAACGCGCTTTGCGGCAGACTCCTCCCGGAAGCCCCAAGTAGGCTGTCGATCACGGTGTTCGGAGCAGATCTCTGAGCTGTCAGGGTTGTGAGAGTTTTCATCACTTGCTGGCGGCTGGGCCGCGCCGCCTGTGCCACTGTCATCCCCGTGGCTGCAGCCTGAGGGCACTGCCGTAGCCAACAGTGTGAGGAGCTGGAATAGCAGAGAGGCGCAGTCTGTCCCGCACATGATTCCGTCGATGCGGTTCACGATTGCGTACAGTGAATGATTTTCATCCACCTCCACGTCGGCTGCTTCCTCTCGCGCTCTGTGCGCTGCGCAAGTCTCCATGCATGTCCGCAACGGAGGTATGCTGACACAGCTGCCATCGTCGTTGCAACTGCAGCATGCCCTCACGAGGGTGGTATGGAAGGTGGGAGGGAGCAGCAGCAGCATCCTCTGGAAGGTACATTGGTCAGGTAGCCGGCGGAATGCAGGGTCATGCTCCCGGGAAAGAAGTGCCTGTCGGCGCGTGCCCTTTCAATGCCCCCAAAAATTGTGGGCAGGCAGTGCTGGGGCACGGCGTGTGCAATCTGCACATGACGACATCAGGTAGGTGTCAACTTTTAAAAGCTGGCCGAGAGACAGGGGCAGGGATCTGTGCATACAGGGTCCTCATGCGTCATGGGCACAAGGTTCCTGTTGCCTTGCACAGACAAAGCGCCATGTCGGTGTTCGAGCGGCATGATGACGCCGTCTTAAGAAGCACAATTCAGCAATGATCAGATCCTGTTGTCTAGATCGAAGGGACATGGGCCTGCCCAGAAGCCATTACTGGGCAGCAGGCCGCACCCAGGACGCCCTCACACGCTCCGCATCTGATGGCAGGTCCCAGCTACATCTCGGTGGTGGTCCTAGCAGTGCCAGCAGGAGAGCCTGGGAGAGGGCTGCCGCTGTCGCCGAGTCCCGCAGGAAGTCTGCAGCCTGCATGCCACCCCACCTGCCTGGTTCAGCGCAAGATGATCTGACTCTAGTGATGTCCAGCCAAGCAGTGCTGATGCATCATGATGTGCTGGTGTTCTTAGATGTGCAAGTGCAGTTCACATGAAATTTGTCACCAGATAGCGAATGTGCTGATAGACCGTGTGTCAGCAAGGCATACCTCTGAGATGAGGATTGCGCATCGCCTCCCTTACCGCATACCACCTGATCGTGGTTTAAAGTGACGCCTTCACAATCGCAGCCCTGCTTCAACAACGATCAGCTCCAGATCTGCGAGCGCGGTCGATCAAGTTGCAATTGACCAGTCACGAATCACGAAGCATCATCACCGCGAAACAGTCTCTGCCGTGCGCTACAATGCCAATGACATCCACAGCAGCTACATTTGGCATGTACATCATTGCGAACTGGAACACATCTATCTCTGAGCGTAACACGATCGCAGGCATGCGTTGGTCATCCAGATGCTCTGTGTCGATCCACACCTGACATGCACCATCACGATGTTGCACTCCTCCGTGCTCACCACAGACAGAAAGTTACGCACCTTCAATGCAGTACTTAGCGTTGCGTCGTCCTGTTTCAGCGGTGTGTTGTGGTGGTTGTCGACACGGGCAACTTCCTGGGCGCATACAAGCCATGCCTTGACGTCTAGCATCGAGAGTGGCAGCGGCAGATCATCATCTGAGCCGTCTTTCACACTTGCAAGGTCTTCAATCAGCTCGCACCGCTGGGCGCACCGCTCTGGGATGTCAAGGGCCTCTGTCGCGGACACGAACGACGCCCCATCGGCAGATCTTCGCAGCCAAACCCATGTGTGATCACTACTCTCCATCCTGAAGCATATAGGGACGGTAAAGCAGCCGTTGACGTGTCCTTCAGCTACAGCAGCTTTGATTCGCAACGATGATGAGATTGACACAGGGACACCATGTGGTAGATAGCTCATAGGCTGTGCCTACACAAAGAATGGGTGTGGGGTGTGGGGGCCGTCTGTGTATGGCTGTGGCCAGGGCGGGTGGTGACGTGTGCGGTCGCATGGGTGTATCGGTCTGTGTTGCGTGTTCCTGGTTGCGCACTTCCCCTGCTTGTTGCCCATGGTGCTACCTGCCTCACTGGCATTGCCCTTACACAAACAACAATGCCACGCTGTGGGTACATCAGTAGTGCAGTACATAGGACAAGCTGCCATGCTGCACGCCGATGTAGAGATTACAGTGTAGACAGGCCCTTGAACATGGACTTCGCGGAGGGCAACAAATATGTACACACACACTTGCTTGAACTCAGCACATGGTTGAGAGCCTGGCAAAATATGTAGTGCACAGGTGGCCGTCACCTGATCACAGGTGGTGTGCATTTCACTGAGGCCCCTAGCAGCAGCAACATCGATGGACCTGCCACTTCCACTCCACTGGAGCACGCGCATGCAGGCAACTGTGATGATCATGCAAGCTACCATGCAGCATGCGCACTGCAATTTCCAATCTCCTATCACTGGACACACTGAAGTGGGCTTCTCAAATCACTCCCTCCATGAATGCCTCCGCAATTCGTAGCAGACGCTTCTCAAATCACTCCCTCCATGAATGCCTCCGCAATTTGTAGCAGACGCTTATGCAGGAGTCTGCGGCTGGATGTGGCTGCAGGGCTTTGATGGCAGGGCCGCGTGACTGGGAGTTCAAGCATCTGTGCTGGGTGGCATGAGCAAATGTTCCCGGGATGCCCCAATGGTTACGGCCACGGCCTGCCTCACCGCAGCTGGGCCTGCGCCCCCTGCCGCAAGGGTGCTGGCAGGGTACCGGGCCAGGAGCAGTCGTCTTGCCGAAGAATTTGCGTGGCCGCTGGGCGTGGGGGGGGGGGGGGGGGGGGGGGGTCCCTATGTAGGTCCCCATATATTGGCGACGACTGCGGCGGGCGGTCCAGCGTTGTCTGGAGAACATGCATCGGCGCAGGCCTCGCAAGCGATGGAGCCGGGCTGCTGGGACTCTGAAGGCATCCTGCACACACCACACTGACATGCACATCGTGAGAGCACGCTTGACGACTCCCGCTCGCCAATCACTGTTCCGACATACAGACCTCTCTGGAGCAGGGCTTGGCCATGTTCAGCAGTGGGACTCCCGCGGACGTTGCAATCGACACCAGACAGCTGGTACAGCCCCACACAGAGGACGGCACATACGTGAGGGCACCCACCACCATCACAATGATCACACACACAGTGGCAGTCACCTCTCTCACGCACAGGCTGGCCAGCACGGCCAACACAGCAAGCAACATAGCCCCATGCATCGATTCCAGCACATGCGCAGGAGTGGACTTCGCCTACGCCGGCACTTGCCGCAGTGGCAGCGACACATTTGTCATGCGTCAAGGACCTGCCGTAGTAGTGTTGAACGCCTGAACTGCCGGCAGTCGAGCTGCGGCGGGTATTGCAGTCAGTGCAGCCTTGACCACCTTCAGAGTGATCCCAATGCATGTAGACTTGCACCTGTTATCATTCGGACAGCCCCGTGCTGGCTAAGGCCGTAAAGACCATGGCCCAGCGAATTGCAACGTACGGCGGACGGCCAGGTTCAAGTTGCAACGGCCGTCGGAGGATGGGCGAGGTGTCTGGGGCAGATGCTTACCTTCAGGCATGTATGCCGCACGCATATGGTGTTCCGGAACTGTAAGTCAGGCCATCCACATCCTGTTGCCCGACAGTCACTCGAGCCTCCAGCTGGGGGAAGGGGTCTCATCAGAAGAGTCATCAGTGGAACCATCATCTTCGCAGGCGGCTGCCGTTGAGCCGGGGAGGCTGACCACATCTGCACAGCACGTTGCCTGTGCCGAAACTCGGGCCATGGCGGACCTTGCGCAATCAGCTGGAACACTAGCGACAACAAAGGCCAGTTGCACAATCAGGGTGCGGTGACACACGCGGTAGCACCCATGACACAAGCTCACCCCGCCGGTTCCGCGGCATCAGAGATTGAACTGCGAGGACACATGACAAAACAACTCTCTGCAGTGCCGCTGGCGCATGCCGCTTTCGCAGCTGGCGCGTGCCACTTTCGCCCTGCGGTGCAGCTAGCCGCTTTCGCTGCCGGCGGCGATTTGCGCTGCCGCCACAGCGCGCAGCTCCCAGTGAGTCATTGTTGATGTTCAGCCACATTCTCACACCATGACATTTTTCTGATCATCTGATGAATTGCGCGAACAGAATCCTGCTGAAGTTATCCGACTCGAGCGCAGGCCCAGGGCAAAGGAATTCATGAACAAACATGTGAATGCGCACCATAGTCGGTGGTGTGGATCTGGGTCAGGGGGGCCAGCACGCCCGGCAGCTGCGCCCTTCCCGGTGACTCCTGTCGGCCCACGTTCCCCGCCAACCTCAGCACGCGCAGGCCGGCCAGGCTCCTCAGCGCCTGGGCAACAACGACCACACCCTCCAGACCGAGCCCGAGGTCCGAGATGTCGAGGCGCTCGAGCGTCCGGAACCGCTGCACCAAGGCCGCAAAGGCGCCGACGCACTGCAGCCGGACGGCCGCCCCCGCCAGCGCCAGGCGCCGCAGCGGCACCTCCCCCTCCGGCCACGGCTCCAGCAGCGCCGTCAGCACGGCGGCCACGCCGGTGTGAGACCCGGAATTCCCCCCAATGTCAACCCGCGTCAGGCGCGTGAGGCGCGGCAGCACGGCGGCCACGATGCTCAGCGCGCCGTTGCCAAGGCCATTGTCTGCTAGGTCCAGGGTCTCCAGGGCCGGCATGTCTGCGAGCAGGGCCGCGAGGTCCTCTCCCTGGTCCCCTCTGATGCTGCACCGCCGCAGCGGTGCCTCAGTCATCCGCGCCAGCAGCGCCGGGTGGGTCTCCTGCAGAGTGCTGTGGAGCGCCGCCACGTTCTGGTCCTTGCGACGCGTGTCGCCGCTCCTCGCGAGATCGAGCCCCCCGACCTGCAGCCTCTGCAGCGCCGTGAGCTGCGTCGCGCATGCGAGCGTCGACATGATCAAGTTCGGAAACGTATACGTGTAGTAGTCCAGTTCCAGCTCGAGGTGGAGCTCTTGAAGCTGCAGCATCTGTGGCAGCTTCTCGAACAGTGTCGAACGGTGCCAGTTGTCACACTCAAGCTGCAGCAGCTTCAGGGAGGTGAGAAGGGGCAACTCCAAAAGGTCCCCCAGTGCCATGCGGCCTTGCATCCAGCGCCCCCCCCCACCGTGTGTGCAGCCTCTCATGCGTACTGCGACGAGCTGACTCAGGCTGACGACGCCTGCTAGCAGCTCCCCAGACAGCAGAGCGGCGCCTGAACCCCTCGGGTGTTCATCGACGCCGATGCTGAGCCGCTGGAGGGCCGGGAGGCGGTGTAGCGCTGAGACACATGCCGGGACGTGCAGGGTCTCGATGCTTGGAGCGTCCAGGCTCAGCGCGCGCAGCGTGCGCAGCTGCGCCAGCGCATGCATGTGGCGCCCCCGCGGAACCTCCTGCTCGGAGGAGCCCCGCGCTACGTCCTTGCCTGGCAGGTGGAGCTCCAGCCTTGTGAGGCTACCGCCTGGCAATCCAGTGCACCACAGCCACTCACCGCCGCGCGCGCGTGGAGCCTCTGCCGGCACGCGTGCGGCAGTCACAGCGTCTGAGGAGCTCAGTACAGCCTGGCTCGCGTCTTCGAGCATCCCCAGGCCTTCCTGTGCGATCACCCGGCCAGGATCCGATGGATCCGCAACGTCCAGCTTCCGATCATATACTTCCTCGAGGCTCCCCCAGGCAAGAGGGACAGCCGCCTGCAGGAGGTGGAGGGTGAGAGCTGCCGGCCCGAGGCCGCGCGCGGTGGCGCCGCCGCGCGTGTGCTCACTGATGACGCATCCGCGGTTGTCCTCCGGGAGCATGCAGTTCGTGAGGACGATGGCGGGGTGGAAGGTGCGGGGAAGCAGCTGCAGCAGGCGGGCGGTGTGGTGCTGCGGCTGCAGGGGGCAACGGGGAGGGCGGGGGGTGAGCCGGCGGTGGATGGCTTGCAGCATGCGGAGCACGGCGTCCTGTGGCATCGCTTCCACGATCTGCAGTGCACGACTGTGTCATGGGCTGGTGGAGCCACACCTACATGGTCTGTGGTTCCCTGCACAACAGTGTTGGTTCGGAGAGAGGGCGACTGATGTCAATCACTTTTTGATGACTGTAGCCAGCAACGAATGGGCCGATGCATGGAGGACCTTGTTGGAAGCGTGTTTAGAGCCGGGAGAGTGAAACATCGTCACGTGAAGCCATACACACCTTGCACGCCCTGGCCTGCTCAGAATCGGTCGATACTGCTGTCCCCAGGACTGCGGCGCCGAGCCTCTCAATCACCGTGGCAATTGTGTGGTGGTCCCGAAGAAAGTCCGCGGCCTACATGCGCATGCATGTGTCATGGTGTACTTCAGCGGCGCCTGTTCTCTGTGCTCTGGCAAAGTGATTGCCCGCTACGTCCGTGCAAAGTGCTGTATGGATCACCGGATCGAGCTGCACAGGAGCTTGTGCCGTGCATGGCTTGGCGCTCGTGCATGAGATACACAAACCCAGAATTTCGTGAATCAAACCAGATGGACGAAAGCGACAGGCAGGTGTGAGAACGACTCTGACGAGCACGAGGTTGGCACATGCACATAGCCAGAGGATAGCTGCAGCTCCGGTGCATGGCAGTGGCTTACTTTGAACGAGAATGCCATGGCCAATGTACTGTTGAGAGTTCACGCTGCTGGCCAGCGTCGCAGCACGAAATGCTGGCGACATGAACTCGCGCAGTGCCTGATGTCACACATGGATGGCGATCGTGATCCACTGCGCGTCGCACCTTTAGCGCATGCAAGAGCACTTCGTCGTCGACGAGGCCAGAAGATGCTGCGCCTAATTGATCGTCCGTTTGATTTCGAGTGTGAGCATCACAGCCGTCTGCTGCACTTGCAAGGTCGCTCTCTGCGGCGGCGCATTGCAGCCAGGCATCCACCTCTGTCGTTGACAATGGCAGCGGCAGGAGAACGTCCCTATCTTCTTGCTTACGCAGATCCATAATTAATTCGCTTCGCAGAGCTATTGCGGCAGGAATGGACAGCGTCCCTGACCCGCAGAGGATCGACGCTGCTGCTTCGCCCAGACACAGGTTCAGGCAGCCTGCTGTATGCACAGCTTCGTCCATTGCAAAGGTGATGTCAATAAATCAACGCTTCAAGTGGTTGTCCGAGATACAGTTTGGCTACTTAACGGCTGGCGAGGCTGGCTGGCGCTTTCGACTTCTGGCGTTCGTTTTACAGATCCGCCTTCACACGAGATCAAACTTTGACACTTACTGAAGCCTGTGCTGAATATTTTGGCAGCGTATATGGCCATGGGCGCTGTAGTTTCCCACGGCAACACCATGCATCATCACACTGGTACTGCCCCCGGGGCCTGGCTTCGAGACTGCGCCGAGACGCAGCCAACGTGCCGAAATTCAGCAATACAGCAGGAGCAGCAGCAATTGATAACACTGGAGATTGTCGCCGACGTTGTTGGGGTATGGGGATGCACTGGAAACTTGGAGCTTAGCTGTAGCGCTCGCAGCGCCTGGACGCTCCATCCAGCCACACTGTGCGCGGAGGCCTTTTGCGCCGAGTTCTGATGTTGCTAAGTCACCTGAACGTAGGCTGTTATTTGGGAATCTCACACGTTCACAGCTGTGAAGCAGGGATGCATACGGCAAAAGCGCCACTGTCACACGCCCGTGACATTGTGTATTCTCCACAGAATGGCGGTCACTACAACAGTGACGATGTGCCTTGGCATGCAGCTGCTTGTAGTACATATGCTGGACCCTGCTGTTGACACAATCAGGCACAAAACGCCTCAGCTAGCTCCAGAGCATCACGGTTTTCAAGCTACCAGGCATTTGGCTGTACTTGTCTGGTGCTGGGCGGCTACAACTGTCTGAGATTGCTGCCGCCTCTGGACTGTTGTGGCTAATCGCCAGTAGCAGCCCGGCTGTAGATATAGAGCTGCAGCTGTGGGTAGCCTGGCATCTGTATATACTCCCAGCAGGGATCTGAACATCCACGCTCAAGTCGAACTGCGCATGCAAAGCATCAATTTTGCAGCACGCGAGACTGGCCATGGGTGCAAAGCTACATTCCAGTGGACAAGGCCTTTTCAGGCGGAGGAAAAGAATGTTGCAGACATGGTCCATTCATGTGAGACAGATCACTGTACAGACCATATGGAATATTTGACCTGCTCGCAATTGCTGTCATCTTTACTTTCATCCCCTGGCTGCAGCAATATCTGCCACTTCCACTTTGAATGTCCTTTTGCATGCAGCCTAGGTAACCGTGACCGTCACGCAGTGTGCACATGCCACGTAAGCTCATCACTGAATCAGAGTGCACTAGCCTCTGTACATATTCCATAATGCCTATCCTTGACTGCTGGAAGGCGACCTGCACACACCACACAGCCATGCGCAATCAGTCAAGAAAGCAATCCCAAGCCTTGCCAATGGAAAGTCAGTGTTTAATGATAACTGTTCTGTAGCAGTGCTTCAGAAAGGCCAATCCGTCTGTAACACAGTCAAGAAAGCAATCCCAAGCCTTGCCAATGGAAAGTCAGTGTTTAATGATAACTGTTCTGTAGCAGTGCTTCAGAAAGGCCAATCCGTCTGTAACAGGATCCTCAGCAGGAGGTGTGCTGGAGGTGAACTGACGCTATCACACTGGAACTACGTCACACACAGAGATCACCACACGTGAGAGGGAACACAACATCACTACATGTCCACATGCATGTACAAGTTTGTACGAAGCTCACACATGCGGATCCAAGGCGACAGTCTGTTACGAACGGGGCTGCCAGTGGCTAACACCACCACAACAGCAAGCAGCATTCGCTGCACGCATCAAGGCAAGCACAGGCAAGAAGCAGAATGCACCTGCGCCACAGCAAGCAAGCAAGCAGCAGCGGCAGCGGCACCCGATGGAGGGCTTCTGCTGGAAGTTGTCCATGCACGGACCGCCCACTGTCCGGCATGGATCTCACCTGCACAGCACATTGTGAATGCCCAAACTAAGGCCGTGGTACAGCTTGCGTATGCATCTTGAACACTGGCCGCACGCAGTGCTATGCCGCTGCCAGCCTGAGAGTGCCCTGACACGCAGCAGCACATGCGGAGTCTCCTGCATCATATGAAGAGCTGCATGCATGCATGCAGGGCAACACGTCACTCCGCATTGCAGGCCCTGCCCTTGAGGTTGATGGTGGCCAGATGCATCTGCGACACAGCACATTCCTAGCAACTCCGCATTGATACTAGGCCGCATGTACGCACATGCATGTGCGCATCACTCCGCCAGCTGCCGTGCACGTGTAGAGGCGAGCAGAGGGCTTCCGAACATGTTCGCCTGTACAGGCGCAGGCCCCGACCCTTGTGCTCACAAGGTGGCTTTCACAGCAAGTTGGTGAATGAGGCGCACCGTAGTCAATGGTATAAACTTGCGTCAGGGGGGCTATACCACGCCCGGCAGTTGCGTCCTCGCGGCCCATGTTCCGCGCCAACTCCGGCACGCGCAGGTGGGGCAGGCTCTGCAGCGCCTGGGTCACCACGGCCACACCCTCGACCCTGAGCCCGAGGGCGGAGATGTCGAGGTGCTCGAGCCTCCGCAACCGCTGCAGCAATTGCAGCGGCTTGCAAGGCCGCCACATCACCAATTAATATTATATAATATTAATGCGTTGCGGCTGCGCGGCCGGCCCCGCCAGCCCCAGGCGCCGCAGCGGCACCTCCCCCTCCGGCCACGGCTCCAGCAGCGCCGTCAGCACAGCGGCCACGCCGGTGTGAGACGCCGTGTGTCCCCCGATATCAACCGACGTCAGCCGCGTGAGGCGCGGCAGCACAGCCGCGACGGCACGCCGCCCGCCGTTGCCAAGGCCATTGTCTGCTAGGTCCAGGGTCTCCAGGGCCGGCATGTCTGCGAGCAGGGCCGCGAGGTCCTCTCCCTGGTCCCCTCTGATGCTGCACCGCCGCAGCGGTGCCTCAGTCATCCGCGCCAGCAGCGCCAGATTGGCATCGCGCAAGTGCTGGTGGAAGCTGATGACTGCTCACGATTCTCTCCCGCGCTCGCACACGCTGTCACACTGCGGCACCCCGGAGGAACGGTAACGGGAGGCGACAGAGTCAATCATCTTCAATTTCATCATCATCTGCTTCACCCGATTCCAAATCTGATTCATCGTCATCTTCGTCACCCGATTCCCAGTCTGCACCGTCAACAGCATCCTCTTCATCATCATCTGTACCTGCACCAACGGAGACCACTTGAATGTTCATGATGCACAGAGGCCAAGGCAAAGAACCATCTGCGGCTGCAGCAGTGCATGCTGGATCCAACCAGGAGCACAAACAACCCGCGCCACACTTCGGACGATCATATGCATGTCACAACCATAGACAATGTGTAGCGCTCCGGAAACCATACGCGACCGACCGTTTCCGCTGGCAAGAATCTGCACTGCGGT
Organism: Ulva prolifera; assembly: GCA_023078555.1. NCBI lineage: Eukaryota > Viridiplantae > Chlorophyta > Ulvophyceae > Ulvales > Ulvaceae > Ulva > Ulva prolifera. The sequence goes on from CM041196.1 coordinate 9,327,489, forward strand.
ACTGGCAGTTCGGAGTAGCTACGACCAAAACATGCTGGGCTAGAACAATCCCTGTCAATTGAAAGCGTCTGTCAGACAGTGTCTATCTATGCCGGCTATTGGAAAGTATGCAGTCCAGTGTATTTGCAACAAGAATCCGGCTGGTTCCCGCGGGAAACCCGTGCTAGCGCACACACTCCGGGTCAAGCAATTCCTCAATGAATCGGTGCAATGCAAGTGCAGCCTCAGCGCCCAAAACACACCGTTCGGCATGTCTGGCACATCTTTCGTGCAACCCGTGAACAGCGAGCGAACGTTCCCCACGCCGTTGCCACGTGCATCGAGGTGCCGCAGCTCTGGAAGCGTCTCCAGCGCCTCAACGACCACTCGCAGCCCCTCGCGCCCCAACTCCAGAAACGCCATGTCCAACGACGTCAGGCTGCGGAACTGCCGGAGTGCGCCTGCCAGCCGCTGCGCCGACCGCGGCCACGTGCTGTTCATGCTGATGTCAAGGCATCGTAAGCGCTCCCGCCCCGCCGCCCCAGGCTGCAGAAGAGCCTCCAGCAGCGCTAGCACACCCGCCCGCGCTGCGATGCAGTCACACACGTTCAGATGCGTGAGGCCTGGCAAACGCGGAACCACACGGGCCAGGCACAGAAGCCCGTGATCCTTGAAGTGGTTGCCGCACAGATCCAACGACTGCAGTGCCGGCATGTCGCCGATCATGGCGGCAAGCGCCTCCGCCTGCCACAATTCAAATATGCACCGGAGGCGAAGAGCGGTCAAGCGCGTCAGCAGGGCCGCGTTTTGCTCGCACATGGCCTCATGCAGCCGCGCAGCTGAAAACTCCGGCAGTGGATCAAGGTAGCCATTCTCCTCTGTGGCGTTGCACACGAGGCGATGCAGCGCGGGCAGGCCCGGACCCGTGAGAAGCGATGACAACAGCTCCTCTGGTCCAGCTGACTGCACACAACCATTGTCACCTTCGATCACAACGAGCTCCATCTCAAGCTCCTGCAGCGACGGGAGCCGTTTGACGCCGCCCGCGAACGCGGCGGCCCACCCGGACTCGACGCTTCTGACTGCAGTGAAGAACGCGAGCCGGGACAGCCGGGACAGCCGGGACAGCTGGCCGATCACATCAATGGCTGCGGCCCCGCACGACCCGCGCACGGCGCCAGCAGTGGCTACGGGGGGAAATTTCAAGATGGCGGTCAGGCTCAGCGACTCGAGCTGAGTCATGCAGGAGATCGCGCCCAGGAGCTCGAGCATGGCGCCATCATCAGGGTAGTAGTCCCGTTCGCTGATCCAGACATCCTCCCACTCCGGCGCCTCCTCGTCGTCAACATCATCATCGCACACACGCGGTGCGGGCACCCGCTCGAGCTCCAGACTCGCGAGCTCCGGCAGGCTGCGCAGGGCCGCGGCGAGCTCCGGGGCGCGGATGTCCGTTGCAACATTCTCCCTCTGAACGCCGATGGTGAGAGACACAGCACGCAGCGCGCGCAGCAGGCCGAGCGCAGTCCACCACAGCGGCGGAACGTCCGGGGCTGCCGAGGCTGTTTCTATCTCCAACCGGAGACTCGTTGGGGCCCCACTCGGGAGGTGCCAGGCGAGGTCATGGTCGCTAACAAAATCCGGATCGCCTGCTGCCGGAAGCAGTTGCAAGCGCCCCCTGGATCCAGAGTCATGCATGCTGCGGTGGGCATCACTGGCTGAGTCGGTGAGAACAGCGACTTCGTCGCCGTCCGACACACGGTCAGCGTGAGGGGCTGCACAGCCCCCCGTGAGAAGGGCAGTTGCCGCGAGGAATTGCAGGGTGGGCGTGATGCATGGGCACGGCGGCCCCGCGGCCTCGCCGCAGGTGCCCCCGAGCGCCTTGCAGCTCACGCTGAGCTGCAGCTCACAGCAGCGGGCGTCGGAGGGTGACAGGCAGAAGGTCTGCACGACGGCTGGGTGGAAGGTGTCGGGCAGGAGCTGCAGCAGGCGGCTTGCGTGAGCCTTCACCAAGGCTTTCCGCCGATACGTGTACTGCTCGGACACCGAGGAGTATTTGAATCCGGCAGAGCTGCTCTGCAACTCCATCGAATCCAAGAGGCGCTTCGCGGCGGTGGAGAGAATGGCCAGCACAGTGTGCTGCGGCACTGCCTGAATGATCTGCACACCGGGGGAATGTCATTAGGCTTTTTAAATTTGGGTCAGCAGTGCCGAAGCAAAATGGCCTGGGCGATACATCTTTGACCCGTAGCTGGTAGCTTGGGAGCTGCGCAGGATGGGCGTGCTCGCAACAGCCTGCGTGCCTCCCACAACTAGCACATGGCGAAGGTGTGAATGTGAAACTACTGTGCTTTGTTTCACTTCAGTGACGCACTGTCCGCCGAATAGGATGAGGTAGATCGACAGGTCTACCATGGCTTGACCCTGCCGGAGACTTTTCCCGAGCTCGCTATAGCTAGCTAGCTGCCCTGAGTGAATGCTTCGATGCTATCTCACGCTAATGAGGCAAATTGTAGTACCCAAGGGGTGCCAGTTTGTCAGACGAACACTCTGAAACAAAGCCCATCAGCGGGCATCACAGTGATTGATCATGGAATGCCAAGGAGTTACACTGTGATGACTCCATACACTGCATGTGGGCACACGTGATGACTCTGATCAGAGCTGGTCACACCATGCATGCCCTCAGACGTGATTCGCTTGAGCCTGCGCTTGGATCCTCTTGCATGGCTTGTTGTAGAACAAGTGACAGGGCGTCTACCACGTCAGCCATCGTCTCCTCGTCTTGCAAGAAGTCGGCAGTCTGCAGACAATGCCGTGTTGGGCCGAGAGATGCTTGCTCAAGGCCACGGCCTGAAATAATGTTCTGCGTGTGTGACTGGAGTAGACGAGAGCAATAGATCGTGATTCTCGAATCGTGCATATTTTTTAACAGTATATGTTCGTCGGAGTTTGGGCGGACGCTGTCCCGGCAGTGCCAAACCATGTTTCGAACACGCTGTGTTGCTGCTGCATTCTGGACAGGCCGGCTGGAGCTGAAGCGCAGATGCCGGAGACATCTGTTCCTGGCATGCAGCTCGTGTCGCGGAAGTGATTCTTTCACAAGCTCACGCAAGCAGGCATAGCAAACCTAGAAATCTGGAAACGCCTGACCAGATGCAGCACTGGGAATGTATCGGCGCCGTGACCGAAGTTAGCACAGGTAGCACTGTGCGTGGTCTGCATTGGTGGATCCACCTTCATGATCATGCGTCCGCCTTTGCTGAAGGTGTGCCATTTTGTCTCAGAGAATAGTGTTTGAGCTTTACCTTGAGGCCTCTGAGCAGCGTGGCGTCGTCTTGCGCTGCGCTGCAAGGTGACCCGGCGCAGGCCAGCCATGCCTCCACGTCTTGCCAGGATAGCGGCAGATCTACATCGCCCTCACCATCCTCCTGCTCACGTAGCTCTGTGATGAGTGTGCTCCGCCGGGCGCAGTGGCTTGGAATCGTCCGCGACTTCGACGTACTTGCATCTACCACCGATGCTTCCCTGTCTCCCAGCACCAGCGACAGCCTATCTACACCGCTTGCTTGCGAATTCATGTTAGTCCCGGCGCGCAAGCAGGGCGCCACCGCCTTCGTATGCAATGCCCAACAACCTGACAGCTATCGGAAGCGATTGAGGCGTGGGCATCAAATCAAATTTGTAGAGAATGCACCCAGTCAATGGATAGGTGTACATCTGCAGCTTCGAAGTTTTCTGGTCGACTTGGCTGCCGGTGCGTGGCATGCGAGCGTGATTGCGAGCGTGATTGCCACTGGCGATCATATGCAGTGGCCGCTCGAGTTCGTGGTGGCGACAACTTCCCTCGCAGCGCAGCTATCTACACTGATAGACGTTAAACCTGCAGCATGGCTTCGCTTTTAGTGTACACAGCGCTCTGCATGATGCGCGGAGGTTCTGCCCGCGTTTCGAGGAGTGCTGGAAGAGCTCTTAAATACCTTATCAAATTCAGAGTCTGTATGGCCAGGCGTGATTGGCAATCGCGATGTACATGCTACGTACTCCAACCTCAAGGCTTCTGCGCTGAGGTATGGCCAGAACGTCGATAGTCACGCGCATCGACGGTCTTACAAAGTACTGCTCTAGTGACTGCAGTGATGACGGACTTTGATGTATCATGCACTCATCTACCTGTGCCAAAACAAATCCCAAATTCGATGATTTCAACAGTATATATGGGCTGTCGCGCACATGCCAGGCATCCATCTACGTCACACCATGCCATGCCATGGCACGTGCACACATGGTGACAAGGCTGCTGTTGTATATGTTACAACTGTAGCCAGTGCTCTTGGTCCGCCCAGGTCAGCCTCTGGGGTGACGCCAAGCTGCTACTGCCATGCGAGGCTGAGCTGACACCGGGCCACCGGCTGCTATCTCGCTCTGCATGGCCCTGAGACCCACGTCCAAGCTCACACCACACAATGCCCTATAGAATACGGCTCAGTAAATTCAGATTAGCTTTACTTTACACAAGGTGGCATTGGTGTCTGGGTGCGCACAGGCACGCTCGGACAATGCCATCAGCACAACCTCCTGCACTGCGAAGTGGCAAGGGCCGCTGGGCCGGATTGGTGTCATCAACATTGCGGCCGGGTGGGTTTCAGAGAGTGCCGGAAGCAGTCCAGATCCCTCCCCCCTCCTCATGCATGGTGGCCAGAGGTGTCTGCTGCCGGGAGGTCAGCATGTGGCGCCAGGTGAGGCCGATGCTGCCCCCGGCGAGGGAGCGGCTGAACGACACCGACCATGCCGTGCCTGGGGCAGCCCGCTCACCTGCTACGAGCCGTCGGCTGGTAATGGTGCCTGTCGCACGATATCAGGAACGGTGCCTGTCGCACGATCTGAACACACTGGGCACGGGTCGTGGCCGCATGTGCGGTGTTGGGTCGCTTGGCACCATTTCCAGGGCTGCCACCCAGACATTAGACCTGAATATTCAGAATTGTTACATATGATCGGGCCCGACGACCCAACACTGCTGCGCGGCGGCGCGGCACCCTTGCGGCCACTCGACTTCACTCGGGCCATCACCTCCGTTCTGGAGGTGAATCAGATTAATCGTATATATTGTGCCGGTCTGGAGGCAGGCCAAGGACACGCATGGCATGGCAGCGTCTCCAATCGCATGCATGCGCTCATATCAAGGTCCCGCCAGCACGTGCATGGATCGGTAACGCGAATTGTTGGTCACAACGAAGCCACCACGCACCATGTGTGCATATGCATGTGTCTGTTGGACAGGGCGCATGCGTGGAGAATGCTGGAATGGAGTGCGTGTACACTGGACCCGTGGAATTCTGGTTAACCAGGGCAGGGGTGACGTGTGTTGCACCGGCAGCTGACGACCGGACCGCGCGGCAGCCGATGTTCCCCCCAGTTTCTCAGCAGCAGATGACACATTGATCGATATGCCGCAGCTCTGGAAGTGTCTCTAGCGCCTCCACGACCGGGGGGAGGGGCAGTACCTTGAGGGCGCGGGGGCGCTGTGCCTCTGTGAGGGGCTTGTCTGCCATGCCTTCCCCGAGCACTACTGGTGACTCCCCAAGGGCAAGCACCAGCAAAGCGTGCATTCCCACATCATCCAGAAAGTCTGCAGCCTGCAGGGCACTATGGTGTCATGCTCAAGCACGAAGCTCTATATACGGCTAGGCTGACGCATGATCGCAAGTGATACAAGCTCTGAGAGCAGGAATGCCTAGAGAACTGCTGATCAAAGGGCGCCCGGGACAGGCGGCGCCCGGCTCTGGCGGCCCTGGTGGCAGTATGTGTGTGGCTATGTGTGTGTATGTTGCAGCGGAACCAGAAGACATTCATGTGTTACAAGGAGAAGACGTTCATGTGCTGTGTTTGTGCTACCAAGGTCAAAGCAAGCAAGGCAGGTGGCAACGCGAGCAACAAGCAGGGTGGTTGTGATGTTGTGTGTCGGCCGTGGGGTCTGTGCGTGCGTGTGTGGGTTCGGGTTTGTGGGTGTGTGGGTGTGCGGGTGTGTGCTTGGCGGTCTGCGGATCTGTGTCTTTTGATGCGCCAGTGGTGGGTCTCCTGGGCGTGGTGGGTGTCGCGTGCGTGCGTGTCTGTGTGTTTGCTTCGTCTGTTTGCTTCTGTATGTATGTAGTTACAAAGGACAGAGGCCGGGCAGCGAGCCGTTGCCAGGAACACACACGCAAATCCACTCACGCAGTCATGGCACTAGGCCGGTGTATGTATGTAGTTACAAAGGACAGAGGCCGGGCAGCGAGCCGTTGCCAGGAACACACACGCAAATCCACTCACGCAGTCATGGCACTAGGCCGGGCACGAGCACGTACCACAGCTCGGCCGGTGATGCCAGCCAAAGATCGAAGCCCCGCACGGAGCACAAGAGCATTCCCCTTGCACAACGCCACACTCAACCGGCGCAGAGCATTCGTCACAAACAAAGCACGGTTCACCTTACCACACCGAGACGCAACCTCCGCCAGCCGATTCAAGTGATTCATGGCAGGCCGCCCCAAGCGACCATGCGTCTCATGCGACAACGGCACGAAACTATACGCATCAGGGTCGTACAAACGATAAGCAGTGCGTTTCTGCACGTCCCGCGTCTCCGCAGCACCCCCGTCCTCGCGGGCCGCACGGCCGCAATAGGAACCAGCACAGGGGTTCACAACCGACACATCTCCTATGCACAAAGGGTCGCCCGGCGGCATAAACATGATGTCCCCCAGTTTCTCCTGGGCCACTGCCCTGAACACCTCATCCAGCGCCGTTGCCTGCGCGGCAGCGGCCTGCTCCCCAGGCCCCGCTGGACCCTGACCACCCGGCGCCGCCGCCGCCGCCAGGGCCGCAGCCTGCGCTGCGTCTGGCGCGCGGCGCCCCATGTGGGCGCTGTGTCCAGCATCGGCGTCGGCGGCCGGAGCAGGCGTAGGTGCCGGCGCCTCGTCCGCGCGCGCGGTCGGCGGCGGCGGCGGGGCTGCAGGCATCGGCGCCGCGGGCAAGGCTGCCCCACGCGAAGGGCCCGCGACCTGGGAGGCGGGCTGGGGCGGAGCAGGGGGGGGCGGGCCCAACGGGCCAGCATGGATCTGCCTCGATGCGGCCGCGAGCTGCGCGCGGACGAACGGCGCTGTGCGCGGGATGCGCGTGGATGCCACACACGCGTGGGACCCGATCTCGCGCCATTGTTTTTCAACGATATTGTGGCGCGAAGTCCAGGTCCCCGCATTGTGTGTGCAATTCATCGCGTGATCGAGATCATGCGGCTGTATGAGAGTGCCACATTCGCAGCGCGAGCCGACCGCATTGGGAGGGGCTGGGGACATGCCCAGGAGATACCTGATGCACAGCATGAACTCAATGTCAGTCATGCGCAGCGCCTGGGAGAGCGGCAGGGTGCTCAACCAAAGGGTGGCTGCACGGCAAGCACAGCTGCGAAGCCGTGCCAAGTTGCATGCACCCTCGAGCGTGGCGACGTCATGGCTGGCAAGCAGAGCTGCCCGGCGGCGCAGGGCAACCAACTTTGTGATACGCTGCTGCATACCAGGTAACACCTTGGCGATGGTGTCGCCGCTCGCCGGCCCGGGCAGCTCCGGATGGAGCTGCTGAGCGACGTTGAGGGCCTGCCAGGTTTCCTGCAATTGTTGCCCGTGCGGCCCCCGGTACGGCTGCATGCACTCGGGGCCTCCTGCGAACGCCTTTTGGCTCACCGCCGCTGCAGCGAGGTACGCTCCGTCCGCGACCTCCTGCGGCGTGGACGTGACGCCCAGGCCTCCGAGGCGCGCTGGAAGGATGGCTTGTGCGGCCGCACGAGTGTCGTCCCGCGGGACGCGCATGATTTCATTCACCGCAGCCAGGACGGACGCCTCCGTCCGGCGCATGTGATCGGAAATGTGCGCCCACGGCACCGCCCTGGCGTAGTGCAGCATACGGCGTTGGCAGGACATCGTGAGCAGCAAGAACTGGTCTTGCGCTTTCAGGGGCAAGCGCATCATCTTTTCGATGGTGGCGCACACCTTGTCGGCCGTCGCTTCCGCGTGCGCCGACTCGAACGCCGGGGTGCCGATGGGCGTGCCGGTATGTATGTATGCATGATTACACAGCCGTATCCATTTGGACATTGACAACTCCGAAATCCGGGACCGAAAGAGGCATCCAAGCAACATGCTGCCGCAAACTCTGACTTGCGCCACAGAATGCAACAACACGAGCCAATTCACCGAGAGGGGACGGGCGATTTGCAAAACCCGACACCCCAGCATCACCACCAACACCATCAACACCGACAATAAGCACAACCGCTACATCAGACCACGAAACACCAGAGGCACTGTCATAAGGACCTGGCCGTGCGAGCAACTGCCGCACCAAAACCGCGTCTGTCGCGGTGCTGCCCGCCTTGCTGCGTTTGTCCTTGTAACACCGCGAGCAACAAGCAGAGGAACCATGCTATGTTTCAAACAGACAAGTTGTCTGAACCCGTTTGTACTGCGACACATCCTTGTTACACTGCAGCTGCGGAGAGTGTCGTGAGGGCTGTGCACCAAGTATGCACGGAAAGGTTCTATACCAAATGGAGGATAAGCAGCGTTAGATAGAGACGAACCTTCAAAGCCAGTAATGACGTGTCATCGTGTGGCCGAGTCTCGAAACCGCTGCCCTCGTCCGTGCCGATTGAGTTGGCGCACGCAAGCCACGCTTCCACTTGGCGCACTGCCAGCGGGAGAGGAAGCACGATATCAGTACTGCCAGATTCAGCGGCCTCCTGGCGAAGGCCTTAGATCAGCTTTGACTGGTTGGCAGACAAGTAGGCCACATCGACATCCACCGGCCCGCACGCGAACGATACATGCTCCTCAGTGTCAGCAGTCGACTCCGCAAACCGGAGCTTAGCCAACTCTGAAAATATTTCTGGTGACAGTACAGGCTGAGGGTCGCCAGGCATTTGTGATGCAGCAGATCTGCGCTGGCCCGATGCAAGGCCTTGGACTGAACGTTCAGTTAACGGTCTGGTCTGAGCAGGCAACCAGCAGATTTCGAGACATTGGGCAAGAGGAAGCAGATCTAGGCAGTTTTGACTTGACGGTCTCTCCTGTGGAGACGAGACAGAGTCACCAAGTTCTGTCGGGAGGAGTCGTCAATCGGGCCTAATGCACGTCCAGGGGAAACCCAGATACTCAGACACCTCTACAGCATGCTGCCATGATCTACATACACATCATGATTTCCGTCTGACACACGATTGTCATCGTCGTGAGTCAATTAGTTGCTGACGTATGCATTCGCTTCATGAAATGCAGTAGCACAGCTACCTGACGTGCTGCGGAGGTGCATTATGCGCCTTTCTTGCATGCATTTCTCACACTCGTGGGCGACGCGATGTGCCTCGTCCCGCGGTCTGTTCTCGTGTTGTTACGTTCCCTGTGTACCTGGTGGATGCCGAGTTAACGTCGGACGGCATCGCTCTCGAGAATTGAGCATCATAGGCTTTCCTGCGACCTGCTGTCGGTCCTCTCTCCGCTCACGTACGCCCAGGCAGTCAATAAAGCCCTTCGGCTCTCTAAATGATAACATGATCGAACTCCACGAGGTCAAGTGCGGGTGGACGAACACTTCGAAATGGCAGCAGGCACGTCTGCAAATCATGGCATGATGACATCAGAGCCGCCAGGTTGTGTTTTTGTGCAGTGTCGAATCGCAGACTGGCCTGGCACGTGCTGGCGGCACAGTAGCTCGAGGCACAAGCGATGGCGCACCATCTAGATCTGCGATGGAGGATAGCCGTGCGCCATGCATGCGGATGAGGGATCCCCGGTGGTTCAAAAGGCCTTGGAGCTCAGTCTGGAAAGATGTACTGCCTCGGCAGGTCGCACAGCTGCGATGCCAAACACAGGCAGCCGAGCTTCGTGCACCCTGCGCTGTTCGCATGTGCTCTCGTACCTTGCTTAATATTACACCTCAATCGCCAGCACAGCAGACATCATAGCTACAAACAAGCCCAGCAAGGCGGAGAAATCTGAATTGAGCACGTGGCTAGTGAGTGCGCATGCTGTGTCAATCGGCAACATGTAGATGCAAATCTAGAATTGACAACGTCCATTTGCACCCCCGCGCCGCAGCAGCCAGCTGGTGCCACCCAGTGGGTCACAGCTATAGCACGGCCAGGCTGGTTGGGCAGACACAATTGCCCCAGCAGCAGCCGTGGGGCTCGGAGGAGCATGCATATGATGCCCGGCTAGCTGGCAGCATAGCGGCCGCTGCGGGGGTTCCGCCCGTGTGACACCTCTGCATCGCCCCTTCATGCATGCTCACGCAGACATAGTCCGTCTGTGGCACCCCTCCAGGCCGCCATTCTTGCTTCAAATTTAAAGATGCCCGGCACAGAGTGCCATGACTCCATTGATGCAACCTACACGTCACGGACGAAACGTGGAAGCAGCGCCGGTGGGGTGCAAATGCAAGAAGATGTGCAGCCGTGCCAAGTTATGGCATGGGGGCGACGCTGCGCGGCTTCCGTCAAAGACAAGACCCAATCATGCAGTATTCTGCTTGACAATCAAACACAGCTAAACATGACCCCAAACCGCAGCTTCCGCAACCATCGTTTATGCACTCTATCCTACAGCTGCAGCGTCACACAGGCTGAAGCATTGAGACTCTTCATACACTTTGCAACAACCCCACAGGCTCGGTCCCTCATGCATCTCAACTGGTGCTGCAGCAGCGCACAGTGGCAAGGGCCGCTGGCTCAGGAAGAACAGAACGTACCACAAGCATCAGTAATTCAGGCTGGTCAGGCGTGCCAGGCGCGTCATCATGGGTGCCACCTCGCGGTGCCACTGCTCGGAGTCGTCATCGTTGGAGTATACATCCAGATCGCAAAGCTGCGGCAGCATCTCCAGAGCACCGACAATGAGTCGCATGCCCGCAAGCCCTAGTCTCGGCCCCATATCTTCCATCCGCAGCTGTGCAAGAGCGCTCAAGTGGCGGAGGCTGTCGGCCATCTGTGCTGCATGCTCCAGGCACGTTGCTTCATCGTGACAAAGTGAAATATCTAGGAACTGAAGGGCATGCCGCCCGGCTGCGCCCGGCTCGGCCAGTGCACGCAGTACAGCAACCAGCCCGGCAGCAGTGCCGCTGGTGCACTTGATGTCGAGTTCTGTGAGGGCAGGCAGGCACGGCAGTCCCTTCGCAAGGCCGTGTAGCCCCTCACCTCCCAGGCTGTTGTGAGCCAGGTTCAACACCTGGAGCGCCGGCATGTCGGCTACAAGAATCCCAATGTCTGCAACCGGCTCTGCCACATCACATAGGCGCAGAGCCGTCATGCGTGCAAGCAGTGCGGGGCTGTTGTTGCGCATGCGCGCATGGATCTTGCCAGCGGGTATCAAGTGGTGCGCATCGTTTTCATGATACACCTCAACATGGTGGAGGGCAGGCAGGCCCGGCCCCCCCAGAAGGTCTGTCAGCATATCTTCGTGGCCGTCATCATCGACAAACCTTCTCAATATCACGTCCATGTCCAGTTTGATGTGGAGCTCGCGCAGGGACGCCAGCTGCTGCACTGCTCCAACAAACGCTCGATACCACACGCACTCAGGGTGGCCACTGCCCAAGTCCATGCATAGGTACGTCAGCCGCGACAGCCTCGATAGCCGCGCAACGGCTTCGAGGCCGGCTTCATGCGGCCCCGCACCCTCAGCCTGAGGTGCACCGTGCCGATCCGACGACGAGCTGGACGACTCGGAGGCTGTATCAAAGGCGTTGGGAAACGTCACGCAAGAGTGCAGATCCAGCCGTTTCAGTTGCGGCAGATGTGAGAGGCCCTCCAGCAGCTGCGTGGCGGGGCCCAGCGCGGGTGGCTGTGAGGCCGCGCCATGGCCAGCTGATAGAGGATGTACGTGCGCAGGGTCTGCACCCACTTGGGTCACGTACGTGGTGCTTTTCTGATACCAGAGCTCAAGGTGTCCGAGGGCGGGGAGGGCGCGCAGGGCGGCGGCGAACTCCGGCATGCAGAAGTCTGTTTCACAGTAAAACTCTGCAACGGTGACCTGCAGTGTGCTCAGCGTGGCCAGGCGGGCGAGCGCATGCGGCCACTGCGAGGGCGCTGCGGGAGCCTCGGCGCACAGTCGCAAAGCGAGGCATGTGATGTGGTCAGGGGACTGCGGCTGGGGGGGGCCGGGCTGCGCTTCCACGGCGGCCAGCGCGCATTCCGGCGGGGCCGACGCCGCGGCGTGAAGGGCCGAGTCGGCGGGCGTGATGCCGTGAGGGGGCCCCGGGGGGCCTGGACCGCCTCCAGCCCCGAAGAACTGCCCGGCGGCATCTAGCGCGAGGGCCGTCGCCGAGGAGCACGAGCACTGCTCGGCGGCTACCGCGCCCGGGCGGCCCGCGCCCCGTGCTGTGCATGCTGCGCAGCGGAAGTGCGCGTGGCTCTTCACGTCGATGCGGCAGTCATCGATCCGAGAGTTAAAGTTGCTGGAGCGCAAACAGAAGGCCTGCACGACCGCCCAGCGGGAGGTGCGGGGGAGCAGCCGCAGCAGCGGCTCAACAGCAGAGTCGCACATGGAGGCGTGGCGGTGGCGCTTGTGAATCGCGGCAAGGACCGCCAGCACGATGTGCTGTGGCAGTCCTGCGTCGATCTGCACAGGCCACGAGTCGTCAGGCAAGCGAGCAACGCAAGCAAGGCATGCGTCAAGCAGCTCAACATTGCTGCTGCAGCTATGACAGAGGTAGTGGCTGCAGCTGTAGCGCCCCCTGCCACCAAATGCGCTACTGGTCGAACACCTGGGAGTGTGTCAGCTTGCAAGAACGCAGAATTCAAATGCATGTGACGTGGTCCGTGCATCCACCTTCTGGCATGTACTTCCCGCGAGCGCTCGGCGATCTCAAAGAAGAAGGTTTGAGGGGGTTAAGGTCACGCACAGAGCGGTAGCTATACGATACGCCCGAATTGAGCCCAGGCCAAGCACTCTCAGCATGCTCGCCAGCTGCGGTGTTGGGATAGTGGCTCGGTGGGCTGCAGGTTGTTGCTGCCTTTGAGAACAACATTAAAATTTGACCAGTCAAGGCCAGACCTCATTGCGCGCAGCCCCGGGCATCATGTGCCAAGCATGTCAGCAGGGCGTGCAGCCCTGGCACAGACGGACAATCATGACTCGGCCGTTGGCAAGCAGACTTTATTGGTACTCAAGCTCAAGCATCCACGGGAGTGTGCTGAACTGCGGGCGCGTTCGTGCCTGTAGGCCCTTCAGTTGAATTGTTTGACTTGTTCGCCTGGGTCGGAGAACGACACCCCAGCATCACACCTCTGCAGCCTCAGCGCCGGTGTCTGTCGCAGCATCGAAAGTATCAAGCGTGCACGAAGAGTGCTTGAAGCCGAGTCTAGAAAATTGCAATCACCAGGCACAAGACAATTGAGAGCACCAGCGTGCACCAACGGCGTCATGCCATACTAAAAGTTAGCTTGAGTGGTCAGGGGTTGGGTTTTTCAGGGGCTCACCACAGAATCATACATGATTTCCTCACATTGCTGGCATGGAACTCCGTCTGTGGAGCGACAGGTATGCCACGAGAGTGTGATGGGCGTACGGGTGCAAATTTCTTTCAAGACGCAGTCCATATCATATGCGTCGGGCAATCTCCACACCCGCTCACGGACCTCCACCCACTCGTTCGACGCAGTGTTGGGTCGGCGGGCTGGATCATATGTAACAATCCCGAACACTCGTGTCTAATTTCAGGGTGGCAGCCCTGGAAATGCTGCACAGCGACCCAACATGGCGTCGAACCCACAACTAACAATCGCTCCTGAGCAACGGTCCATGCAGCAAAACAGACTCTGGATGCGCCACAGCTGTAGCCGTGGCGGACTTGATGGCGGACTCTGTGGCTCACACGCCAGGACCATGACAAGCTAGACGAGGATGCATGTAGCAGCATCAAGGCACGTCGACGCACAGTAAATCTGGGTGAGCTGAGCCGTACCCTGAGTGGACGCTGAGCAAGTGGAATGAACTTGAATGAACGGGACACCGTGCCGATGATGTGCAAGCGGCGAGTTTCAGGACACACCTTGAGGGCGAGGGCGCACTGTGCCGCCGTGGGGGGTTGCTCTGCCATGCCGTCCCCGAGCAGGGCCTCCCCGAGAGCTTCCACGACCATCGCCACTGTCTCCTCGTCGTCCAGGAAGTCAGCAGCCTGCAGAAGAGCTTGCACAAGGTCTGGGTGCTCTTAAGGCCATGTGTGTGTGCACGGACGACCGCTTGTCACACAGCAGCAGAGCCGATATGTAGTGGAAATACACTGTCGCTGCAGTCAACACGTGTGAATGAGCCCGGTCCTGTCAGTGGCTTGCCCAGCACCATGTCAACAACCTGCCGCGTTCCCCGCATTGCATGCCACCGTTCGAGCAACATCGAATGCCCCAGCTGAAGCTCTTCACGATTTCTGCTTGCGGCTGCAGAGAGGCAATAGCGACAGCATGGTCGAGGGTCAACGGCAGCTGTGCGTTTCCGGAACACAGCACAGATGTCGGACGAGACTGCGTCGTCAGGCCCGTGCACCGGCTTGCAGAAGTCATCAGCTAGACAAAAATTGTACGTGGGAACGTTTTGGCGTACCTTGAGCGCTCGGAAGAGGGTGTCGGAGTCGCAGGCTGTAGCGTCTGTTCTCACGCCGGTTCCGCTGGAGCAGGCCAGCCATGCCTCCACGTCGGGCATGGACACACCTAGCGGCAGCGGTAGTGACAGCTTGGCAGCGGCTTCACCATGTTCAGCTGCTTGTTGGCACAGGTCAGTGACGAGCCGCGATCGCTGCGCTGATGCAGCGGGCACGGCAGCGGTGATATGCCCACAAACGAAGGAAGCCTCCACTGGTGAGCCCACTATACAAAGTTCTACGCAGCCAGGTGGGGGAACTCGAGGTGAGGTCTCCATAAATTTCAAATGCGGGGATCGTCTACGATGTGCGAGCCAGCATTCGGTGCGCGTTTGAAGCACGTCAAGGGATCTTGGCAGACGAGAGACACCGTGACAGCCGCAGTCATATCAACGACGATGGCAATCAACGTGCCACATGTAGATGACACTGGCCAACTTGTAACCTCTGGTACAGCTTTGCAGCCGGGAGCCTGTGGCCACGTTCGAATGTTGCTACGTGGCTACAGGCGGTAAGCAATCCGGCGGTCAGCAATCCAATTCACAGCGTGCACGACAACGGCATGCCCACAAACAGAGGACGCCTGAGCAGTTAAGAGTTTGAGTTTACAGGTTCGTCTGTAGCTGGACAGGCGAGTTCGAGGTGGGTTGTCTATCTGTCGCAAAGGAAATTTTAAGCAGCGACCGTCAGCCCCAGTCCAGCGCGAAATCGGTGGGTTTCGAAAGCAATTCGAGAGATCTCTGCAGTCGAGAGGTACACACGCTGCTGCAACACTGTTGTACAGCTTGAGCGCGGGGCATTGTGCGACCCCGAGTACAGCGTAAGCTGATTGATCGGTACACCGTGAAAGGTACACGGTACCGTTTTATATTAAACAAAATGAAACAAAGAATCTCTTCCAAATCAACATCCTACAGTTAAAAGCCTGCTATGTGGCCACAGGCGCTTGCCAGCGTGCGGTCAGCAACTGAAGCCGGGCTCACAGCCACTGCCGTTAAGATGTGCACATGCCAAGCGTGCATCTTCCGCGCCGTGGCTGGAATCCACCGCAGCATGTAGCTATCCTGCGCACGCACCGCTCACAGGCGCACACTCTGAGCTCGCACGTGCTGATCTCCGATTATGTACGTCCCCCAGGCTGTCGTGCCGCGTCTGGGGACAGTGAGCGAACACGTGAGCATGTGCACGTCTAGCCGCGGCAGGGCATTCTTGTAGTGCGCGCGAGGGGCTGTCAGTATCGCGTGGCGATGCTGCGAGTGCGGGACTCATACAGTGCTTGTAATGCATATCTCGTTCGCTCCTCTGTAACTTCGTATCTCTACATGCCGCCCGAGGGTGGTCCGAACACCTGGCCAGGCGCGTACGTCATCCACTGCGTGGCTACAGGATCTATCTTGACCATGAGCAAGCTTGCCCACCGACGCCATGCTGGCAACAGAACAGTTGCATATATACCCCACCACCAGCGCATAAATGGCGATAGGCGTGAGGATATATTGTTTAGACGTCTTGAGAACGGGCACCGTCAGCCGATGCTCTCAGCTCTTCCCCATTCCGTGTAAAGGAAGGTTACTGATGCGTTGAGCGTTCAAGCCTCTCTCAAAGAATCCAACCGCAAATAATGTCTGACAACGGCTCTGCAGAGGCTACAGAGCTTCGAATCTTCGGTTCGCCCGTAGCGACGTCTTTCGTCAGCGGCTCTCGCGCCATTGACGTGCCCACTGCATCGGCCCAGCGATCGACTCTGATCACTGATCTGCGCCAGAAAGCAGCTGCTGAAAATATCAGCGATGCTACGGTGCAACTTCCGCTGGCTATGGCGTTGTTCGAGGCGTGGCTGGCATGCGCCAACTCGATATCGATCGCAGCGGAGACGAACAGCCCCCACGGGTTCGCCACTGCGCATGATGACGACACCCTGCTACGCGCACTCAAGGTATGTCCCTCTTCTAAGCCATAGATCCTCTAATGCTGTTGCCGTCCCATTTGTATGAAAGCAGCCTGCGGAGAATCCCGGGTGGCACCGAGATCCTGTCACTCGCAACTTTGCTTTTCGCAGCTTGCCATGGCGTCGACACGCTGCACCGCCGTTGCGCGGAATCTCCACGCCAGCAGCACACATTCGCTCCATATATAAATTTAAAGCCATAATAGCAGCGCCAGCAATCCCGTGCGGGTGGCGCTCGGGCTCGTTACTTATGCTGCGCTAGGGGCTGACAACGCACTATTTCAAATGGCAACACGGGCAGCCAGTTCGGTAACTAAAATTTTCACATTACGTACAATCAACACCGCATCGCGACTACTTTCCACCGCTTCGTCTGCGTTCGCTTTCAGAGGCCGGAGGGAGCGCTGTGCTGCGACGCAGGTGCGACGACATGCGGATAGGCGCGGGCACGCAGTGTCGACCCCACGAGGCCTCGTTCTGCACGAGACGATGCGAGTGGCCACGCTGACGCCCTGGCCCGATAAGAGCATGCATAACAGGGGCGTCCTGCGTGCATCATCAGGGCCCCCTGCGGCATGCATATCGTGTGAGCTGCCAGACCGTGCGGCATTCGCATAGTACCCCTACCTGGGCCAGTCATTTTGATCTATACAATCCATCCCGCCAGAGACTTGGAAACCCCCGATTCCGTGTAGCCCCCCGCTGGGGCCCCTTCATCCCCTCCGAGACAGACGCACCACACCTCCGTGTTGTCCATGTACCACATGGACTGCAGCTGTGTCTTCCATGCATGTGCTTTGTCCAGCATTGCATGCTGGACATGTGGAAGTGCAACTTCCAAATGATGTCATGATCTGCTGAGATGCAAGGCTCACACCTGACCCAGATTTGTGTGTGTACCTGCAAGGTCTATCTATCTGCCTGCTGCTGGTGACCCAAAACTGCCTCAGGCACCTTGCAACTCTTGCAGTTGCCCTCGGCACAATGCATGAGTAACCTGAGCTTGCACCATGTGCATGGTCCGCAGCCGCGCTGGCATGGCATGAACACATGAATCATCTCAAGCATCACACCTGGTGACTGGGCTGCCTGGCTTGTGCTTCTGTTTCATCCAACACTCAGCTTCGTCGTGATGTGCTGTGCAGGCTTCTGTGTTTCTCGGTGATGGAGCAACTGTGGCACTGACGATCGAAGCGCTGGGCGAGGCGGTGATTGGTTCGACCACTGAGCCGCCGACCCGAGCCCAGAGCACCAGAGCCCGGAAGGTATGTTACATGCATGTCGCATGCGTGCCCCTTGCATACGGGCCACAATGGGTCCACCTCAGATACTAGGGCCTTTTGAAATTCCCTCCATCAGTGGACCAGCAACATTGTCTAGTGTCTAGGTGGTGATCGTGCGGGAAAGGCTGGCACAGATGTGTCTTCAAAGCCACCCAAATTTGGTCAACCTGAGACAGATGCTGGTGACAGGCCTGATGCCTGAGCCCATGTCCGTCACACTCGCATGTCTTCCTGTGCATATGATTAGTACTGGAGTGGTATCCTTGGCATGACTCTGAGGACAAGTCATGCGCATGTCATGTTGGGTGCCCTTGAGGCCGCATCAGCCTCAGGAGATGGCCCAGTCACCATACACTGTGTGCTTGGCAATGCCAGAGTTTGCATGTCACCTGTCACCATGCTCCAGGAGCAGTCCTCCAGGGTTTGTCAGTTTTATCGGCAGTGCTCCCCCAGCAAGTATGGGCGCATTGTACTTTTTGATTCCAACACCCAAGCATATTGGTGCTTGTGGCAACCCAGTGGTACAGCGATCGTATCACTCAATTGCCACAGTGCTGCATGCAAACCCGGACTGCCTGCAGGCATCAGCTGATGCCTGCTGCCTGCTTCGCTCCGCTGTGAATCTTTCGTCATCTGACCCCTAGACTGCACCCACCACAGCTGCCGCGTTTGTCGCCATTTTCACTGTTTCTGCAGATTGTGAATGAGGCGCCTCCGACCACTATGCCGCCCATCCTCTCCTCCCTCCGTGAGCGCCACCTCGGCGACGACAACGGCCAGGCCTGCATCGAGCGCCTCATGCGGCTGCTCCCCCGCAGCCTGCACCCCGCCATCGTGCAAGCCTGCTTCGCGTCCCCCACCGACGGCAACCGCTGCGTCATCGACGTGGAGGACCCGGACCGCCAGAAGCGCACGCCGTGCCCAGCGTGCCGGGGCCGGCCCGGCAGCCTACAGGGCAACGGCACCCTGCCGCAGTGCACGTGTGCGCCGCCGACGTTCCTGCTGCTCGCGGCGGCTGCGCCGCTGGCCGGGGGGAGCCTGGATGACGGCCCGCAACCCCGCGCCGCGGCCGACGGCGGCTTTGGCAAGGGGACGGTCACCCGCGGAAGAGCGCCGGTGGTGGCGCCGGCGAATGGTGTGCGGAGGGAGCCGCTGCGGAGCTCCTCGAGGGGCGTGAATGGCGGGATGAATGGGGGGGTCAACGGGGGCAGGAAGGGGGGCCTGAACGGGGGCAGGAATGGGGGCATGAACGGGGGCAGGAATGGGGGCATGAATGGGGTCAAGAACGGGACCATGAACGGTGTCAAGAACGGGGCCACAAACGGGGGGAAGAATGGGGCCACAAACGGGGGGAAGAATGGGGCCACAAATGGGGGGAAGAATGGGGCAACCAACGGAGGTTTTAAAACTCTTGATGACACCACGTCCAGCAGCGAGGGAGAGACGGAGAAGCGTGAGTGGCGGCTCCGCGGCGGCAACATGACAGCGCTCGAGCTGCACATGCGCCGATGCATGCCGGTGGAGCCCCTACGCTGGGCGTCCGCGCTGGGCGCGCTGAGCACGCTACGCTTTCTGCACATCACCATGCATAGCGCGGTGAACGCTGTACGGTGTCTACCGGCGGCCGCAGCAGCCCTGGCAAAGCTGCCGGAGTTTGAGGGGCTGCGGGTTGACTACTGCCTGAAGGACATGCGTACCGGCGGCACCGGCCCTGGCACGCTGGACACATGCATCACCTCAAAGAATACCCTAGAACTGCTGTCCGCCATCTCCGCGATGCCGCGGCTGTCATCGCTGGATCTGCGGGACTGCTTCCAGTTCTCCGGGGCCCCAGACTCTGCGCGCCGCGGTGGCGCCGGCCGCGGCGCGGCCGGCCGCGCCGCCGGCCGGCGCTCCGTCACTGCCGGCCGGCCGCGGCCGGGCAGCACGCCCGGGCCGGAGGAGGTCATCTCGCAGCTGACTCAGCTGTCCGCACTGACGCACCTCACGCTCCACGCCGCGGTCAGCACCGGGCGGTGGACGGGCGCATTCGCGCGCGCCGTGAAGCAGCTGCCCGCGCTGCAGGAGCTGGAGGTGGTGGCGACCATACGCGTGCAGCCGATCGAGGACGTTGCTGCGTCAGATGACGCCGGAGAGTTCATGGTTGAGCTCGTGGCCGGGCCGGGCATGCCGGCACTGAAGCGCCTCGACTGCTCGATCCGCAAGCGCCGCTACGTCGGCGGCTCGCACATCGCGCGCATGCATGAGCGCATGCGCGCCGACAACCTCGAACTCCTCGACCGCCTGACCGACCTCAGCTTCGGCAACGCTGAGGTGCCGTACCCTAAAGAGGCCGTCGTCTCGCTCGCCGCCGACCTCCCGGCGCTGCGAAGCCTGAACCTCAACAGCGCCTCCGGCTACCTGCGCACGTACGGCAACGAGTGCCTGCACTGGCCGCCGGAGCGCGTCACGGACCTCACCGCCGCGAGCGCGGTCGGCGAGACGACTGACGAGGGCGCCGCGCGGGTGCCGCGCACCGGCGTGCTGGCTGTGCTACGCGCCCTGGTCGCGCCCACTGGGCAGCACGCTTTGCAGCGGCTGGACGTCGGCAACAACGTGGAAGTCCAGGCGCACTCTGCGGCGGAGTTCGCGGCCCTGCTGCGCAGATTTGTGGGTCTGGAGGAGCTCGCGATGTGCGGGCTGGGGCTTGGGGTGGACGGGCTGAAGGAGGTGGCGGGGGCGCTGGCGGCGCTGCCGCGGCTGCGCAGCCTCGATGCGCGCGAGAACGTCGACGAAGCGGCGCGGGCAGCTCTGCCGGCGGTGTTCTCTGGCCTGAGGCAGCTCACGGCCCTGCAGTTCTAAAATGGTCGACGTTCATCCAAAGGTATGTGGTTGTGAGATGCACGTGTTGTTCTCCAGGACTGGAACTGTTTCCGGCCGCGGTTCTTGTGCGCGAGGATCTGGGGCAGTATGTGGTTGCCGAGCCTGCGAGAAAGGTTTGTCGCCTCTGTGCGGTGTTGGCAATCTCACCCTCGCAGTCTGTCGGCCGAGACCCGCAGCAGCCACGCAACTTGCGCACAGTCATGCTTGAATCACATTGCATTAAATTCCCAGCACTGTTGTGAAATGCTTTGCGCGGTTCGGCGTGTGCTTGATATGAGGCTGTCAATCGCCCTATTGGAGAACCCTCTAGACAGCTATGCTGCATGCAGGTTACAGGCATACATTTCAAGTGGCAGCCGCGCCACGCGGTAGAACTCGCCCTTTGGGGCAAGCGCGTGTGTTCAGGATGCTCCGCTTTCAAAGCAAGCTGTGATTTGGAAGCGACAATCTACGAATAGAAGCTGCTGCACCTCGGAACGAAGTCGCCAGGAAACTGCGTACGCATGCTGCCATGACCATACCGATAGCAGCATCCTGTTACGGCCTTGATCAACTGCCGTTGTCCCTCGCGACAGTGCGTGATGAATTGCTCACGCCACGGCGGCCCTTCGCCGTTGTCCCTCCCAGCAGAGTCGCTGGTGCCATGGTGGCCGCACCAAGCTCTCAGCATCTGTGAATGCTTATCCAGATATAGATATACAAGTATCAGCGATCTATGTCGAGCGTGGAGGCGTACTGTGCCATTCAAAATCTTTTTTTCATCTACAGCTGCGCAAGCCAGCACGGCGTCCAGCAGTCCAGAGATCTGCAGGACCCCCAGGTCTGCGCTACGATTCTCAACAATTCAAGTTGACAGCAACAATCTCATATTTTTGTGCAACGCAAGTCTGCTGCTTCGGCTGCTTCAGAGCAGGGCAGTCGGTACTTGGGCCATGGCTACTGAATGAGAAGCCCACAAGGCCTTGCAAGGGGGGAGGGGGGGAGTTGTGTCCACAGGGGGATTCGGAGGGGTCGATGTGTACATTATTCGACAATCGGGTGATGTTTCCTACGGGATGCTTGTGCACAGTTGACCATGCACATGCAGAATGTGCACTTGATGTTGCCACGGTGATGCTTCCATGGTTTTTTTATTTTGATGGTTCGCTGGGTATGAGCCCTGCCGTGATGACTCGGGGAATAAGGAATGCACTTTGCAAGTGAGCCCGATGACCCAGCACAGCCCGTTGCCGCGAATATGGCCACGTCTTGTGGCTCTGGCCGGCACAACGGAGATACGTACTGTGCCTGGCAGGGCCGCTGATGAGGGCTACACATATTGTGTTTCATGCGTTTGAAGTTGGAGAGGCCTGCGCGTGTCGTCGACAGGGAAACGTAGTTGTATCAGATCTAGACATGTTTCGTGAACACTAGGTGCCCGGCAACACATTACTCGATGATGACGGCATACTTTATCCTTTACTTGTTTTATTATCACATATCATTCAGTGATTGTTGTAAGTGTCATAGGCGTTGGAGTCATGCACAGGAGCGTGGTGTGGGTGAAGGATTCAGGCAAAACATAAGACATTATTCCCTTCCCTGGCATCGGCACTGATGCATGCAGGTCAGTGGCAGCAGAAATGAACAGCAGATGGTAGCAGTGACAAAAAAAGTGGCTTCATGCCGCAACACTTGCGTGCGTTGCAGAGGTGCAGGAGGGTGGCACAGGCACGGTGGAGCGCTCCAGGCGACTCTGAACATGCATACTACGCAGGGCATTGCACAGCAACCACTGGTGGACATGTCGGCAGGATTTTGAGACATCGGCATCCTGATCACCTCAAGATGTAGACCCTCGCAGAATGTCATTCGGCGGCTTGTCTTGGTACACTGAGAATTAGCTCATGTGTATGGCTTGTGCACACCGAGTATGGACTGCATACACAGAGTTCGCATGGCACAACTGTGTGCATCACTCTGAGAGCACACACATAAATGGCATGACCACACTGATTTTCACACCGTTGTTCCCATACTCATGACAAGAACCACAGACACACTCAGAAGCACAGCTTCACCAGCCCGTGTTGGACAACCCCCCCCCCCCCCCCCCCCCCCCCCCCCCCCCGGCCCCACTCAAATGCACTCAGCTCCAGGCTCTGCGGGAGCGAACGTCCGCTGTCACCACTCTGCATGCCGCAGCGGGGAAAGTCACGAGCTGCGAGGGGAACAGATCAATATTTGTCAAACCGCGCGCCACTCGTCACCCGGCCGCAACTCGCAAATCGCAGGGACATTCAGCATGTGCATCAGACACGCGCATCACACATGTACAGCAGCGAGCATGAATTGTATGCTGCAGCAGGCACAGGAGGCCACACCAGTGTTGGGTCGCTTTGCAGCATTTCCAGGACTGCCACCCCGAAATTAGATCTGAACATTCGGAATTGTTCTATGTGATCGGGGCCGATGACCCGACACTGGGCCACACCACGGCGATGCCATGGGGGGAGGCGGGTTCTGTCGCACCAGTGGCTGCAGCATGTCCATCAGTCTAGCGGCCGGGGCGCCACCGTGAGGCGGATACGTGAGCGGGGCTGTGGCGAACAAGCATGGCTTGGGGGTGCCAGAGACCTGGCAGCGCCACCCATATCTCAGACATGCGAGCCGCATTGGTGCCAAATGCAAGCAGGCCCACTACGGTGCGGTTTTGCAACAGCTCACGCCGCCATCGCGCCCACGTGCACTGCGCACGCTATGCGTTTGAGCCCCTCAATTTGAATTCGTGTCGAATGAACACAAAAACCGGGATACCGAAGCCGCCGTGGAGTGGATATGTAGAGACGAGACACGCACCCCGGAGCTCAGGTGAACTGTGTGGTGGTGATGTGATCCAATGCTCGCAGCTCCGAGACGCGGGTGTCCTGTGAGAGGAGGCGATATGGCAGCAGGATGAAGCGGGGCTCACGCTGACCTTGCAGTGGCGTTTCAGGCTGGCCAAGATGGCAGCCCGCCTGAGGCTGGCGGGCCGCAGGCGCTTCCGTATCCTGCACGCACAGTCCTCAGTAAAACAGAGTTTCCAGGCGGGCATCATGACGACTGATTAGTTGGTGTGGTGTCATCCTCGCAACTGCTGCCTGTGATAGTCAGTGACAGCGGTAGATGAAGTCCTGTTCACTTGGAGAGACTGTCAGCCAGAGTGCAGGCCCAGAGTAGATATTGCGGACCTCGTCATCTAGAGCTTCTTTGCTTTCTTCGAAGGTTTGGTTGACCAAGTCTTAGCCGAGTAGGAAGTCCTCAAGGGGAAGCAATACCACCTCTCCCTTGCCGTTCATCATGGTCATTGGCCTGCAAGGCACTGTCAGATGCACACCACCAAAGCGTGACATTCAAAGATCGTACGCGTGCTTGCAGACTTGAGCAGTGCCAATAAGTATGCTCGTGGTCTTTCACGCAGGCCACCATGGCAGGACATGGCTGTTGTCATTGAGCTTCGGAGCGGTCAAGACTCTGAACACCACATGGGCATTGCCCTAATCCGTGATGTACCCGGCTGTTTGTCTGAAAGTTCCACAACAGATGTGTATGAGTAAGCTACCGCAGTCTCTTGTTCGGGCTGGCGCACACGGACTTAGGACGGTCACGAGCGACATGACCCACCGTCAGCTTGCGGCAAAGCGGCGAGGAGAGCTGGCATTCCGACATTGCAGGCATGCAGGCTTACCTTTTTGTGGACGGTCGCATTCTTGTTACGTTGCAGAGTCCACGCCAAGTTCGGCGTTGTCAACATTGAGAACGCCGCATGAAAGCCACGCCTGGCATGATGAGTGAAGGTGCAAACTCTTCTCACTTTTCGAATTTTCTGCTGCTCGCAAGCGAGAATTAGTCAGTATCGCTGGGAAGGCAATCATGGCACGCTGACAGCATGGCCCGCCTGCACTCAAGCAGCTGCACGCTCCGTCCGAAGCAGTGCGAGTGCAGCAGCCACTTCCGTGGGGCTCCACATGCACTGTTTCACAATTGAAATGGACTTGACGGACGAGGATGCACAGCACCTTGAACGCTCAGCCGGTCAGAATTGGAAGCAGCGTGATCAATTGCAATTGGGTGCAGAAGCCAGGACGCGTATCAGCTAGAGTCACACTAAGGTGACACGTTTTCCTGCGTAAATTTCGACTGGAACGGGTTGTGTCCCGGCTGTCGATGCGCACCACGCCATGCATCATTGTCGGTGTGATGCTGAGAGATGTGCTGTGCATTCAGAGTGGGAATCTGGCGTTCTCGCCATACTGTGCCGAATACATAATCGTCAGGCTACATCTGGAGACACCACCACCGTACTTGGCGGATGGTCTCATGTAGTGGAGCTGGTGGCAGTGTCGCTCGATCCCGTTGACAATGTCGTTCGAGTCCTGGGCTGGCCACGCTGAGTCGCCCGTGCGGTGCCAACTACCGTCATGTGGCCATGTACTTTGTATATCGGATCCAAGTGTCTCAGGCTTTGAATGTCCTACCTGCGGAGCCGTGCAGCCTTCGCAGAGCGGCCTTGCGAGCCGGGACTACGTCCCAACAGCCAATTTGACGTGGCAAGGGGCAACATGCGAGAGAATAAATGTTCTAGACCACGCATGCATAGACCTGGTGCGACACGATGCTTTCTATGTGCAGCTTTGCACCATGGTGCCCAAATGTCAACCATCCCGCACGGACATAGAGCACACGCAGAGGCCACGCTGAACTTTGCACACATAGGAAAAAGCACATATTCGGTACATTTAAACAAAAGAGCTGCTTGTATTTGTGCCAAGTCCTCGTGGGCGCATTCCGCGTGAGGCACGATTCGGCCGTTGTGGTGAGCAATACGACCTCTGCTCAACAACAGATCCGCGATGTGAGATAAATACAGCGTCAGAACGGCAGGTTGCAACGCAGAAAAATCGGTATAGGACTATGTCACATCCTCGTCACACCGCAGCCGTGATCTCACGCTGCGAGACTGTCCACGCTCAGCGCTGTGTGCTTGCCACCAAGTACCGCCTTCTTGCTGCTTTGCCAGGCAGGGCCGGATCGTCAAAGTGCAATGATTGCAGAGCAACATCAGTATCTCAGCCGTCGAGGAGCTTGTGGCAGCTCTCTGCTCCCCAAAGGTGCACCG
Organism: Ulva prolifera; assembly: GCA_023078555.1. Classification (NCBI taxonomy): domain Eukaryota; kingdom Viridiplantae; phylum Chlorophyta; class Ulvophyceae; order Ulvales; family Ulvaceae; genus Ulva; species Ulva prolifera. The sequence continues at coordinate 9,353,359 of CM041196.1, forward strand.
GCTGCACCTCCCCACGACGCCCCTCCAAACCCAATCCCCGCTGCCGGCGCCAAACAGGAATTCATTTGCCGTGTGGCGGGCAGCCACCACAGGCTGCGCTGTGCACGCTGGCACGATTGAGCTGCCGGAGGCGGGGCTGCTGCTGCTGGCTGGCCGCGGTGTACACTTCAACGGCACCACCTTCACTGGTCCGTGCCCACGCCAAACTGGAAACTTGCATGGACCGAAAGTAGCTCAACGGTCGCCGATATCATACTTGTGTCACTGACAAGTTGCCAGTGTCCCTGTGGGCATGGCTGCTTTACGATGCATACAATCTGACGTCAGGTACCAATGCAATCGTCTAGAAATCTGCATGCCGTCGCCCGGAATGTGCACAGCCGTTATGCCGCACTATGCATGGGTCATGCAGTACATACCAGGTAGTACATCCTGCTACGGGGGCGCCGAATAGTGCATGCATGCTGCAGGGGGCGTCATCATGTGTGCCGGGCCGCATTTCTCCGGAACCTTCCAGAACTGCACCTTCCGCTCGACCGCGGTGTATGCCGTGCACGGCGCGGCCGTCACCCTCCGCGGCAGCACCTTCCTCCACACCCACCTCGGCCTCACGCTCAGCGGCGAGGCCACCTCAGCCACCCTCACTGGCTGCACGTTCCGCGGCTGCCGCACCAGCATCGTCGTCGAGGCGGGCGCGGCCGTCGCACTGAGCAGCTGCCTGATCCTGGAGACCGAATGCGCGATCACGGTCAATGAAGACGGCAGCCACGCGGCGCTGGAGAACTGCGATGCGCGAGGGGGTTTGCCCAACGAGCATGCCTCCGGGGTGGCTGTGCGCCACGGCACAACCACCCTGCGCACTTGCACCCTGGAGAACTTCTACACCGCGGTGTATGCCGACGGCGGCACGGTGGAGCTGCGGGGGGTGCAGATCGTGGGTAGTGTTCAGGGGGTGTTCATGCGCCGCCGCGCTCGCGCGCTCGTGCGCGAATGCGACGTCCGGATGTTCGGCCCGCAAGGGGCCGAGGGGTGCATGGCGTTTGGCACCGCCGCCAACGAGGGCCGCGTGTGCATGCAGCTGGAGCGCTGCGCCGTGCGCGACTGCGTGGCCGTGGCGCGTGCGCTCGCGGTCGACGACGGCAGCGCAGTGTCCGCGACCCTGTGCCGCTTCTCGTGCCGCACCAATGTCGCGGCGGTCGGGGCCGGCGGCGGCGGGGGCCGTGCCACGCTTGCGCACTGCGCCGGCGACAGCTCGAAGCTGTGCCTGTCGGTCACCTCCCCGACTGCGAGGCTGCGGCTGAAGGGTGGGCGCTACGATGGCAGCACGTGTGTGTGCGCCGCCCGACAGGGTGCGCAGCTCACAGCCGCGGACTGCAAGTTTCACGCCTACGACTTTCCGTGGGAACACGCCGGAGTGGATGCCGATGCCGGCGAGTTTCCAGGGGTGGTGGTGGTCGAGGGCGGTGCACAGGCGCGCCTCCACGGCTGCAGTGTCCACGGCGGCGCGACCGGCGTGCTTGCGTGGGAGGCGGACGTCTCTGCGGTGAACACGCGCATCTGCGACGTGCAGACGACGTTGGCGCCGGCTCCAGGCAGCATGTGGGCTGGCGATGACAAGTTTGGTGACAAGGGTGGGGCAGGGTTCATGTGTGTGGGCAGCCGGCTGACGGTGCGCGGCGGCAGCGTGCGCCGCTGCGTCGTGGGGATTGAGGCGGAACACAGGCCATCGTATCCGAGCTCTTTGACGGTAGACCGTGTTGAGTTCACCGACTGTGCGTCAGGAGTCGATTGTGCGCTTGCGGGCCGGGCGGACGTGGCGCACTGCGTGTTCCGGGGGCTGCAGGGCGAGCGGGGTGGGGCACCGGGCCTGGCGGTGTTGCGGGAGGCGGCGGAGCGACGGCACCGCGGGCGGGGCGAAGCCGGCATCTCCTTCCACTGCCTGCATGCATCGGTGGAGCACTGCTCTGTCTCGGGGTTCTCTGCGGGGGTCGTCGTCGCGCTCGCCGACGCAGAGGTGAGCGTTCGGCACTGCGATGTCACACTGCCAGCCGCGGGCGTCAGAGGCGTTGGCGCGGTTGTGAACGGGAACGTGGCAATCGAGGACTGCAAGTTTCAATCCTTCGGAAGCACAGATGCGCGCAGCGTTGCCGTAGCCGGGTCGGCGACGTGCACCGTCCGCCGCTGCAGTTTCCGAGGCGCGGCGCTGTCCGTGATAGACGCGCAAGGGGAGTCTTCCGTCACCGTCGTGGACTCCACTATCGCCGGCCCCTGCAGCCATGGCTTGGGGGTTCATGACCGGGCCCAAATCGCGGCCCAGGACTGCCGCATCACCGACGCAGAGTTCGCCGTGGATGTTACCGCATGCGGTGGCGTGTTCACAGCGAAGCGCGTCACAATGCAGGCGAGCATTGCCAACGTGAGCGTGCCTCCAGCGCCGCGGCATCGGGGCCGCCGCACTGTGGTGAAGGTCGTCGACTCGGAGCTCAGAGACGCTGCGACAGGGGTCTGGGCCGCCGATGCCGTGGCGGACGTCGCGATTCTTCGCTGCAGCATCGCCGCATCCGAAACCGGGGTGTCCGTTGCGGGCCCCGTCCAAGCCCGCATCAAGGGCGGCAGCATCTCCGGGGGTGACACCGGCGTCATTATCGGCGCAGTCGTGGATGCCGGGCCGGCCCCGTGTGTGGTCTGCGGGCTGCAAGGGCAGGCCGCGATACAAGCAGGCGCTATGGCGGCGATGGCGCCGCGTAGCGCCGTCAAGCCGGCGCAGTGCACGCATGAGGGCGCGGTTGTGCGCATGACGATGGCCGACTGTGAGGTCGCGCGGTGTGCCACCGGGGTGCATTCGCACCTCCTCGGCCGCCTCGCGGCGTCCGGGGTGACCGCGCGGGACTGCGGCCGCGGGTTCTGGATGTACATGTACGCTGGCTTCTGCAGCTTTGAGCGCTGCAGAGCGATCGGGTGCCGGCTGGGTGCCGGGGAGTTGGACCAGCGCGCGTTGGTCAGCATGGATGACATGCATGAGGATCCGGTCAGTGCGACGCGGATCCCAGGGGTGGAGGTGGTGCCGATATGATGCAACCACTCAGTGGCCACCGGTGCGCACGCTGCTGCTATGCGGCCACCGGTGCGCACGCTCCTGTGGTGGGCCCTTGGCAGTGCGTGGGAGAACTGCACGCGTCGGTGGCAGCAGTGTCTGTGCATTCCGAAGTCGGTGTTTTATGTAATCACATTGCCGTTCCTGTTCCGTGTATAATGCTGTCCAACTGCGATGTGGTTGCTCTCACCCGGGGGGCAGCGTCTCAGCGTGCTATGATTCACCACATCCTGTGGCAACCATCTGTCGGCTCTTGCAATGGCTGTGCGTCGCTGCATGCTCTGGCGGCGATCTGCCGGTTGATCGTAGTCGCACGTACAATCCTTGTCAATGCATCCGCGTGGATGAACGAGGCGCAATGGGCTAGTGAAGAGGCCCTACACGCGCACTGTCATCACACATGCTGTGGGTGCGGCACACGTGAAGTAGCATTGCCAGCAAGCCAACTGGCCCGTAACAGAGTGGGCAAAGAGGTCCCAGCTTGGGTGGAAACATCACATCAGGCATGCATCCTTACATGATGTCTGGCGTATTATGTATTGTTGTTGGTCGTCAGGGCAGGTGTGACGTGGAGTATCACGGCAAGCCTTCCAACCACCGCACCACAGTCACATGCATGCAAGCCAGGCAGTCCACGCGAATTCCCCCCTACCAGATGAAACACACACAGCACCGCAATCAGCACGTCCGAAGTGCACACAGCGAATCACCCAGGCAGAGCCCAAACAGGACATCATTGGGCGTCTGCCTTGGCTGCGGGCGGTGCCTGTCGTCAGATAGCCTGAAGCAGCAGCTGAGTGAACTCTGCAGCGTGATGCTGGCAGCCTCACTCACCACGGCAGGAGTGCAGCACTGCCTTTGCTGTCACGTGATGTTTGGAGGGAGGTCATGAGGGAGGCCATTCATGCTATAGCACTGCAGTGCCCCTGGGGTGTGGAGATGTCAGACGAGAGTGCAGTGGCGTAGAAACGGTCGGTCAGTGCAGGGCCGTGACGAATGAACGGTCGCTCAGGTAATGCGGCAGTCCAGCGCCGAGGATCAGTAGTCACCAGCACACGGCAGTGCAGGAGGTTGCTGAGAGACGGAACTTGAGCTGCATGCTTCTGTCTGCTCCATCACAGTGTGGCCATACACGGGGAGAGGTGGAGAGAGAGACATGAGGACAAGCCGCGTCCAGATCTGGCACTACCTCATGAGCGAGTAGGTTGTTCAGGAAATGGCTTTTAGCAGGAGGATTATGCTTGGAGACACGATATCCGCACCGGAACTGGGTGACAGAGGCATGCCAGAGATGGACACAGAAACTCATAGGGCGTATTCTCCTGACCCGTTGATGGTGAAAGTATCAGCGAATTGACTACAACCGTGTGGCGGTGCAGCAGGGTGGAGAAGCAAGGCCAGCTTAGGGATGCCAGGCCAGGCACATGCTGTCGCTGCGCCCAAAGGTTCCTTGGTCCAGAGCTATTCATTCTTCGCGACAGGACAGATACCAGCCAGAAAGTATCCCAGGGCACTGTATGGGAGTTCTGGTGTTCACGTGCGTCGAAGATGAGCGGCGCTGCTGCTCGCTGGCGTTTGCAGAATCACCTCCCGAGACATGCACGCCTTGGGATGGAATCGGTACCCAGCAGTTTCAACGCATGCCTTCACATTCACATATGGCAGAGAAGACTTCGCCAAGCGATCAATCACGTTTACCGGCTGTAGCGTCCTCTGGTGTGTGACGGCTGTTCCCATGCCACTCGGCATCAATCTCCGATCACGATCCAGCGCTTCCCAGGACACCAGTGACCACCGCGCAGGTAGGTTGGAAGCCGTATCACACGCGTATTGGTGCACTATGTTACTCGAGGTTTCAGCTTCATAGCCTGCAGGTGGGGCAAGGTGTACTCGGCGACGGTGCGGTGGAGCCTGTGTATGGCAGATGCGCGCATAGGCTTGCTAGTCATGCAGTTCCCGCTTTTCACATACTGAGCTTACTTGTTGCATGTAATTATGGCAAGCTTCAGCGCTTCTCGAATGTGGTCGCCTGCGGCAGGAGCACCGCGACGTCTCCATCGCGTGCCGCGTCTGCCAACGGGCGTTGAAGGTACGCCTTTGGTGCGAAAACTTGCTTGAAACTCCAACTGTGCATCTATCAACTATCTGTGTATCTGTGTTGCAGGTCAAACTGCGTTCAGGCGACAAACGCATCAGCGCACTGGCAGCAGGAATACGGTGTGCTCCTGGTGGCTCCTTGCGCGCCTGTGACGTACGTAGGCCGTGAATTTTCACCACGTACCATAGCCAGATTCCTTTGCAGGCTGTCTCATCGTTCTTCGGAGTCGGTGCTCCGGAAGCGGCACTAGTGGGCATCGTGGCTGTGGTTGTGTTTGGGCCACAAGGACTGATAGATGTGCGCCCCTTCACCTGAAACACCTCTCCCTGGACTCCGACATGAACAGCCAAATTGACATCCTTTGTACTGTGCTGCCAAACGTGGCAGTTTAAATCTGTCTTGATCTGTTTGTAAAGCAGACGCTGCGATGCAGGCTGCCAAAGCTGCAGCTGCCACGATTAGATCGTTCCAGCCCGCGATTCAAGAGATCAGTCAGGCCTCGTCCGAGATCCGGACTACCATCACCAACGAGATGGGCATTGACAAGCTGCAAAACGAGTTCCGGGAAATTCAGCAGACGACCCGAGATTCGTTCTCTCTCAATCCCACCCTCGCAACAACTGCCAATGCCAACAAGACCGAAACTGCAGCTTTAGATGATGCAGCGACGGCCAGCACTGATAAAGCAGCTGCCAGGACTGATGTACTAGACACAATACCTCAGGAGCTCGAATCGTTCGAGTCTCGGGTGGCCAAGGCGCAGAATGGAGCTTCAGACGAGGATCCTGACATTGAGAAGAAACGAGCAGAGTCTGCAGCGCTTGCATGGGGAGGGGCAGATGCTGTCCCCAGCGCAGCAGACGGCACACCCGCTGACACTGGCGGGCCAAGGCGGCTGGAGGACATGAGCATGGCAGAGCTGGAGCGGGAGCTCGAGAGGAGAAAGAAGCTCATCAAAGCCATCGAGGACCTGAATGCATAGCGCCTTTCGGCACAAACTTGTAGCACACGAGGCCGTGTAGTGTGTGGCATTGCTGTGAGAGGTGCTCCCGCTGTTCGCTTTTCCTGGCACACGCACAGAAAGTAGAGACATCATTGTCTCTTGCATCTCTGTGCACCGTGCGTGTGTAAATTTGATCCGTGATGCGTGTATAAATCTGATCCGTGATGCGGCTTGTGCTATATTGTGGAGGTTGCTGACAGCGATGGAGAGTACAGCTTCGTCCAGGAAGGGCAGTGATTACATAGCCGTAGCTGCAGTTGTGATGGGAGTAGCCGGGCAGCCTTCACGCCACATCCGGTTCACAACCGCCTTTGAAAGTGCCTGAGCTTGTGTTGAATCGGATTTTGTGTTGAAACGGTTGACAAGCGTGCCAGCTTTCAGACATGCGGCATTCACTGAGAGTAGGCAACAGCACACTCATACTGCTCGTACGATTGTACTGTGCTTGTGAGCGGGACGAGCATTCGGCTTCGATGTTCTGTGACCGAGACACACCAAGTAATATGGAGTGCCTGTAGTCACGCCCAACATCAAGTGCGATCGTGTTCGCCTGCCTCTGCCCCCGTAGCATAGTGCAATGGTACACTAGCAAAGTTTAGAGACAGGAACAGCACGTTGAAGCGGGGTTTCAAGCGCCCAGATCCATTGCCATTGATGACTCGACTGGCTCCGCTCTATGCTGTCATCATAAGATTTGCAAAGGCATCGGATAACAATGAAACGGCAGGGCATGTATGCGTCTCCGCTCAAGCTGCCATTGACTGATTCCGCAGTGATCATCTGGGCGGGCCCAGTGATCTGGAGGTGACAGGCCCCGTCTCACAGAGAAGCGCACTGATAGCTGGCCTCCGCGAGCAGCTCCATGACAATGCAGTCACTGTGCCGCTGTCGCTGTCATGGGAAGATGCGCAAGCATGGTTCGCCTGTGCCGAGGGACAGGAGCTCGCAGGTTCTGTGAGCACAGCCTGCGGTCATCAGAAACACGACGCAGCGGCAGACCGCGATGACCACCTCCTACGCGCCCTGAAGGTGAGCTCAAACAAACGTCGTATTCCTGAGTAGCATAAGCCACTATGCCATACTGTTCGTGGGCCGGCCGGGGTTGGTGCCTCGCCGCTAGCGAGCTCGCGTGTGTGCTCAGTGCACTGCTCACGTAGGGCTGTCCCGTAATTCCTGGTACGATAGATTCACAAGACCTCGGGCCAATGCAGAGTCAATGCTCGAATAAAAAAAATACAGCAAGACCGGCATCCACGCGAGTAATTCCCGGTTGTGTCCCAGATTCGACTTCCAAGCTCTTAGCACCAACGCTGCGATGTACCGGCAAGGCACTATTGCTAGCTGTGTGCATGCTACATGGCTACGTGAGCTGCCTATGCACGATAGTGCTCATTCCCATACGGAGGTCGCACACGTCTGTAAATCAGACCGGCCGTCTCGAGCAACATCCATGAGCACTGGCAGGCATCAGCACCCTCAGATGAAGCACACCACTGTGCAAGAGACCAAGGCACAGCATCACCTGCAGCACCGTGCCAGCCTCAGCACCGCCAAACCGTTTCATGCGGCACTGGCAGTGCACCCGGATCCAGTGGTGGTTTGAGGATGGGCAGATGATGCACAGACATCCATGGACATCAATCGTGCCCGCACAGCGCTGCGGCCTCTGACAGCGTGTGGCAAGAGTGGGTGCAGGCTGCGGACTTTCTCCGAGACGAGGCCACCATCGCACAGGTGACAGACGCCCTCGCTGCGCTGCTGATTGAGTTCACCGCCAGCGACCCGTCAGTGAAGGAGCGGGCTCGGGCTGCAAAGGTGTGACCTGACACGACTTATCTGTGGCTATTTGGGACCCCTCTGAAGTGGTAATGGTATTTTCAGTTTGGTGGGTGCTGCGCGGTGGCTTCAGCTAGCTAGCGCATGTGTGTGCCGACCGGGGGGCGTGGGGGGCGTGCTGACAGCTGCACGCAAGCGGTGGACTACGCCGCAATGCGCGTGTTTGCTCTCACAACGCGCATGCTGATAGCATCCGGAATTGCTTCGCGGACGACTATCTGCACACGTACAAACCTTCGTCCCCAAGAGACACCCCTGTGCGCTGCTGCTCGTGTTTTCAAGCCACGGCACGGCCGGGTGTGCAGATCGTGCGCGCCGTGTCCCATAGCAACGTGCTGGCCATCCTGGCGGCCGTGTGTGAGCGAACCACCCCCTCCGCAACCAGCATCAGCCGGGCGCCAAACGGCCACGCGCCCAGCCGTCCGTAAAGGGCCCCCTCGGCCCCTGTCGGGCGGCTGCTGCAGCTGCTGCCCCGCAGCTTCCACCCGGCCCTCGTGCGCACATGCTGCCTGCACCCCACTGACAGGCGCTCCTGTGACCTCTGATCTCGACTCGGACTTCGGGATAAGCATGTTGCCAATCGATGATGAAGAGCTGACGCAGCTCCTCGCGGCGGCCGCGCCGCTTGCGGGGGGGTGCAGGGAGCTTGCACATGCATGTGTCCCCTGCACACATATAAGGAACGAGCGGCAGCCTCGACAGGGAGACCCTGCCGCCGGCTCCAGCGCGCTCGCCGTCGTGCATGCATGCGGCGAGGGCGCGGAGCCGGGGTGCGGGCCAGAGTGGCGGTTGCCACAGGGGGCCTGCCACGTCTGCAGCTCAGCATTGATGGATCACGGCAACCAAAACCCGCTAGCTGGTGCAACGCGCTGGCGCACCTCCGCACGCTGCAGACCCTCGCAGTCGAGGTGGCTGAGGGGCCGCTCCGGAACAGCATGCCCGACTTCATGGCGGCGCTGCGGAGCCTGCCCGCCCTGTCGCACCTCTGCATCAGTTACGATGAGTTACGTTACAGCACCCCGCCGCACGCTTCAGCATCGAGCTCCGCAGTCAGCGATGGTGGCCGGCTGCTGCGGGAGGGTGTGGCCGCGCTGACGCAGCTCCAGTGCCTGGACCTCGACCGCTGCTTCAATGCTGCCGTGAGCCCGGAGAGCGGGATCACAGCGCGCAGCTGATGCAGCTGTCGCGCCTGCCCGCCCTGGCGCACCTCTGCAATAAGTACAAAGGCCTACAGTACAACGTCCCAGTGGAGGTGACGGTCCCACAGCACGATTCAACCTCACACTTGCAAGGTGGCGATGGTGATCGGCTGCTGCTTGAGGGCGTGGCCGTGGTGGCGCAGCTCCAGTCCTTGGACCTCGACCGCTGCTTCAATGCAGCTGCAAATCCTCAGAGTATGTACGGTGAGTCGACAGGGCGCGCCCTCGCGCAGCTGCCGCGGCTTTCGCGGCTGACGTGTCTGCGCTACACCGGCGCAGCCAACGCGTCGAAGAACGTGCAGCGGCTGGCAGACTCTATCAGGAGTCTCGCATCTCTACAGGAGCTATATGTTGGTCTGCTCGGGTGCAAGAGCAGGAATGTTCGCTTCGACCGAGCACAGGCCGAGCCCGCTTCTGCGCAAGCTGGTCTACTGCTGAATTTGTTTGAGAGTCTAGGGCTGCCCCCGCTGCAGCATCTTGAGTTGGGTGTGGGAACAGCCGGGCATGGAACTGGCGGACGGCGGGTACATATTGGTCATATGCCGGTGGCAGAGAGCCATGCATGTATGCGCAGGCACAACCCGGCGCTGCTGACCCGGCTGACCGGCCTGCGGCTTGGCCTACGCACAGTATGTCTTGCGGTATGTCTCGTGGTGAGGTGTGTTGCCGGCAGAGCAACAGCGCCGGTCGGTGCCGGTCGGCGAGGCCCGCTGCTCCACAGCAGATCATGTATCAGGGCCGCACCGAGGCGGCGCTGCTCGCCGACACGCCGGCGCTCCGCTCCCTGCGCTTGAATTCATTCGTGGCATGGTCAAGATTTCATCCGTTTTTTTTTTCGAGAGGACTTCTCTTGCATTAACGCGGTGCTTCCGGGCATGTCCGGGCTGACGCGCCTCGACATCAGCTGCTACGGCGCCAACGCCGAGGCCGTGCTGGCGGTGCTGACCACTCTAGCCCGGCCCGGAATGGCGTGGTGTGAGGGGCTGCGGGACCTGGACATCGGGTTCAACACGATTTGGCTGGAGCATGCGGAGGAGCTCGCCGGGTTGCTGCGGCAGTTCCGCGGCCTCGAACGGCTGGGCATGCAGAATCTTAGCCTTGGTGGCCGGCCCGGCCTGGAGGCCTTGGGGGTGGTACTGCCTGCTGTGGCTTGCCTGCCGCGGCTGCGGGCTCTGGATGCGGCGTGCAATTGCAGTCCGCCGGACCTGGAAGCTGCCTGGGACCTGGCTGCGGGCCCTGCGCATGTGAGTGATGTTCAATTGTGAGCAGTGCGCTGCGGTGACCATGGCAGCATGAAGTGCATGTACACATAGTTTCCGTTATGTTGTGATCATGGCAGAGCGGCGATGTTGAGGCCTGTGCTAGACAGCAGTCTGTCCTTCCCGATCGTGGTCGAGAACTCCAATGTTGATGTGACATCTCAGTGTTCCAATCCTTTCTCTTGTGCATCTCACGCAGCCTCCAAGCTATGCCCGATTCAGTCACCCGCGGCCATGATGCCCGCTTCACTGACAGCACGATGTCGCCAAAAGTCATGACCAGGAGATCACGATGGCAACATGCAAAGGAACCACCCAGCCTGGCGCGACCTATCGCATGTTCTGTCTTGCCCAGCAGAGGTCCATAAGGTCACGACTGGGAGGCTGCTGTGTTGCTGCTGTGATCTTCGTTTGTCAACAAGCGTGCATGCATGCATTTGCAATGAAACTGCACACTGACAGTGATGCAATTCACCAGGTGCAGACAGCATACACGCCTTGCCACACGACCACTGCCTACATCTCTACCACGACCAATGTATGTGATGCAAATCATCGACGTCCTGATTCTTTGTGAGGGCAAACGAGATCAACAAGCTTGTTAACAGCTTAAGCCCACATCCTCGAGAACATTGGATTGAAACTTTGCAAGGACCAAAACAGAACACACAGGAGGGGCAATCTGGCCATTGTCACACAGACCTTGCCGCGACCACCTCCACGCCCTGCACCTTCTCGTAATGCGCCAAGCCACACTCGTTTAGCCCGTGGCACATGAATCCCCGTGTTGCAACACCCCCTGGCACCCCCTCCACCTTGCACTCGCTGAAACAGCTCTTCTGCGCCAGTGCTGCCCTCTGCACATGAAACCCCACTAGACACCGGGCCACGTCAACCCGCCGAGCCGTCACCACGCCGTGCTTCGTCACAGAAACCCCTATGACGCTGCAGTCACGCACCTGAACCGCGTCAAGCGTCGCGTGTGTCTGGGCCCCCTCATGCACGCACCGGGCCCCCCGCCCCTCCGCCGCGCCGCGCGCGAGCAGTGCGTCCCATGCGTGCTGAACCGCCTCCGGCCCTGACCGCCCGCAGACGCCGCACGGCGCCTCGAAATCGCACGGAGCTTCCCCAACATGCACTCCCGTGGTACACTGTGAAACCTGTGTGTCTCGCACCGTCATGGCCGCTCCATCGGAAACATCCACTCCGATTTCCTGCGCGGCAACGGTGCAGTGTAGAAGCGACGCCGTCTTCTGCACCCCGGCCACCTGGACCCCCCTCCACGAGCTTGACAGATCACAGGAGACAAGCTTCAGCTCCCCGCTGCCAGACGCGCATGCTCCAGCAGCGCATGTCCCACCATGAGCTTTGACGCGCTTTGCGTGGAGCGTGCCGCCGCCTTGCCCCACAAGCAGTGCCACTGATCCAGCGGAGCATTCGCAGTCCTCCGCCACAAGCTTCCCACCACTTGCCGCAAAAAAGCCACACCCTGTGGCGTGAATCTCGCAGTCGACGACGGACATGCTCGCGCCGCCGCTCGCAATGAAGGCCTCCTTTACTCCCGCCCCCACCGTGCACTTCCTGACTGCACATGTAGCCACTGGCACGTCTGCAATGACGGCAATCTCTGAGCGCGAGAAGCGGCACCCCTCAAATGCAGCGTTTGCGCGTATCCGCACGCAGCACTCCCGGTCCCCTGAAGTAGGCCCCTCAAACGAGCACTCTTCGATTTTCACAGACACGTGCGAGTCTACAAAGATGTCCTGCATGTTGTCGCGGAAGGTGCAGCCCCGCACAGCCGCCGCCTGCACGCCGCAGAGCGAGAGGCCACCTTCCAGTGTCGTGTGGTCCTCACAGCGCGCAGCGAGATACGCACGGCTCGCCGCCCGTATGCCCGCATGGCCCTCAAAGCGGCACCCGACCAGCTCGGCGCGGGCCGCCTCGTGCGCCTGCACTGCCCGGCTATACCTGGTCAGAACTACTCCATGCATGCGCAGATCGGCCTGGGTCCCCCCGCCGTTCGGCGCGGCTGTGGTGAGGACGCCAAACATGCAGTCCTCCACCGACCCACCCTCCACGTCGATCTGCCCGCCACGACAGACGTACGCCGTAGGAGCATCGGTGACGAGCGGCTGGTCCACATGTTCAGACTGCCGGGCCTTCGCAGTTCCGGTCGCAACGGCGGTCATGTTGGCGACGCGCGAGTCCTTCATTCGCGCCCGGCCGCAGTTCACATGCATGCCCATGTAGCCCTCCGGGATGTTGCAGCGCAGGAAGCGGCCGCACGCGCCCTCCTCCACGACAACGGCCGCGTCGCGCTCAGTGACGCCCGGCCCCGGCAGCATGCCGCCCCGGAAGCACACGTCCACCGCTGCGACTTCGGCGCCGCCGCTCGCCACGCAAGCCGGACCCACAGCCTCGAGCTGCCCGCCCTCGATCCGCAGTGCCGCGTCCGCACAGTTGACGAAGCAAGAGACCTCGTTACCGCGGGCGTCGCAGCGTGACACCACCGCCCGGCTGCCACAGCCATGCACTACCATACCGTAGTAGCTGCGCAATCGGCACAGCAGCAGCGCGGCGGCACTGCCCTCCCCGACCCTGACCGCCAACCCGTCTCGGCTGCGCACGTCGCAGCGCGTCATCTGCAGCCGCGCCGCCCCGCGCGACCCCTGCGGAGGCGCGCGCTCCAGCCTCACAGCGATTGCATCTGGATCACCCTGGCCACGGAAGTGGACGTCCGACATCGCACCCTGGGCGCCCTCCGCCAGAGTGCATGCCTCAGCGCAGCGGATGCTGGTCTCGCACACTTCCAGTGACGCTGTGGCACCAGTGGCATCAGCGGCGCGGCGAAAGCCAGTGATGTGGCAACGGCGCATGTGCGCCGTGCCGCCATGCATGCACAAGCAGGTGCCTTCATTTATGGTGCAGGGGCTGTTGGTGCCCTGGCTGCCGGTGCCGGTGAGGGCGCAGTCATCGGTGGCGATGTGGCTACCGGGGTCGTTGGCAATGATGGCGGTTGCGACGGTGCCGAGAAGCTCGGAGGCCTGCAGCGCGGCGGAGGCGCCGGCTTCGGCGATGACGCAGTAATGGCAGGTCTGGAAGGAGCAGCCGGTGAGGGTGGTGGTGGAGGCGGGGCCGTGGGCGATGAGCGCGGCGAGGCAAGCGTGCCAGGCGCAGTCAGAGAGGGCCACGGCGGCGCCGTGCACGACATAGAGCGTGCACGCGTAGAAGGTGCACCTCTGGAAGCTTCCGCGGAAGTCTGGGCCGGCACATATGACGGCGCCGCCTGAACCGAGCAATGGATGATGTCGCAGAGCGGCCAGATCGTGCGATGGATACATGCGCATTGGTAGAGCAGATGGGCTTGTGGTGGATGCAGTTGCTGAGCGACAAGGTCGATTGCAACCTATTTCTGAGTCATGGCCTGGTTCGGGGTGCACCCCATGGCAGCAGTCTCGTGGGTCAGGGCTGCCAGGACGAAGACAACATGATGTCGCACTCAGAGTGATTTTTGCGCTTGTGCATGGATCTGATGGATTCGCAAACTGTATTTTGTGGATTTGGTGACCGGTCGGCCCTGGCAATGAGTTCAGGCAACTCTGAGCGGGCCAACCACTCGCACGACCTAATAGATGACAGCGATGCAGAGATCTTGGCCTCTCGATGCGAGGACAGACTTAAGCCAGTGCAGGGTATCACTGCACGCCATATTATAGAACATGATGCACCAGCGGTGATGGGGACTGCGATCGAGGACTGCGACTGGATCAACGGCGTCTTTGCGTTCCCCAAAGGTTGCAATGCTCCCTTGGAGACTTGCGCCTATCATGCAATGCATGCGGCAGCTTGACCTCTGGCAAGGGAGGCCGCACCAATGAAAGTGGTGTCCCTGAAGTGAGCTCCTTTGCCAGACAGCAGGAACACGCCGTTTTGGGCGATTTTGATGGTTCCCCGCAGGACAAACCCGCCAAATGTGGAGCACCTCCAAACAATGAAGGTGCTCAGCAGGGCCTGCGCCCCGGTGTCGTGCGCTTCATGGCCCAACTCGGGCGGTAGGATCACATGAGAATTGCCGGACGAGACCCGACGTACCAGGTCTTCAAGCGACGCCACATCGCCCTGCACTCACACATACGATAGCTGTGATAGATGTTACCTTGTGTGAATCTGTCGCAAGAGCTGGTGCATGCGTAGGTGAACACTGATCATGATCAAGTATCCTGCAGCTGTGACATCCGAGACGTAATTCCCGCCTGGTAGCTCCATAGGGCAAGATAGGCTCCATAATATCAGCCAAAACATCGATGTCGGTGTGGAATTGTTTGTTCGTGGTGAAGATCTCGGCTGTTTTACCGAGGCATCCATCGCGGCAAGCGGTCGCGACAGCCAGCCAGGTTCAACGGGTGTTGCATATGTAGCATCTCTGATGCAATATAACGACAGAAGACTCACCGGGTCTCGTGTGGGATCTGTCAGCGCTGCCGACTGGGAGCATGTGGCGACAGTCCACGTCAGTTCGGATGTTGGCACCCGGTCTATGACGGGTGTTAGCGCCCCGGCACTGCCACAGCCACACTTGACACAAGCCACTGGAACATGGAGAGCAGCAGGAGGCTGGGATACAGTTGCGACGTGGCCGCAGGTGTGGGCGCGGATAGCACACTCTCCGCGAGTGATCCAGCATTCTGTAGACATGTCAACGTATGTATACAGAATGTTTCAGCTGGTTCAGCCTGAAGCGTAGACAAATATATCTAGACGAGTGCCAGCGAACACGATGCCTACTTCAAGCAGCGACTGCGAATGCGATGCCTGTTGTCGTCGCGCCAACATCGCGACCGAGCGTATCTCTTCGAGATAGGCTTCAGGCGCCAAAGTCTTGCCAGGTGTCACCGCGGGATACCTGTGGACACCAGAGCTTGCAGGGCGTGAACGAAGCATTTAGTGGACATCAAGTTGTTGTTTGACGATACGCAGCCACAATTGAGGTCGATGGTTCGTCCGTCGCTTGTTTAGGTGTACATTGCTAGCCCTGGATATCCAATGCGTGTACAGCCTTTGGATAGAGACACGTAACTTGACGTGACGTAACTTACGTCACGTAAGGCATGGGGGAGTGCCTGTGGCCACGGTTGCGACGGTACCTTACTGCTTTCACCCCCCAGAGCACCTAGGCATACACATGCACGGAACAGTGGTTTCAATGCAGAACCATACTTGTGGTCCAAGTCCCTGGAATTGCCGTCCTGGTAGGTTTTGCCAACCATGTGGACGACTGGTCATGAGCGACAAGTCGATGATCCGCAAGAGTCCCAAGCAACACCGGAGAGGAAACGCATCGATGTGTCTCCGCTACAGATGTGCTTGTCTGAAACCGCGGTGATGGTTCTGGGCGGGCCCAGCGTCCTGGAAATCCCTGTCTCCTGTGCGAGCGGAAGCGCGCTCATGGCTGACCTCCTTGAGTTCATCAATAAAGTTTAATTCACTGACCCATTGTCCCTGTCGTGAGACGACGTGCAGGCATGGGTCGCCTCAACCGAGGGACAACACCGCTGGAGCTGGGCCCAGTTGCAGAAACAAGGCGCAGCGACAGATCGCGAAGCGATGCTCCCGCGCGCCCTGAAGGTGAGTTGAAGTCAAGCCATATGACATATTCCCGCGCTACAGCGGCCACTGTGTCTTCCGTTCTTTATCGCTCAGGCAGGTCTGTTTCGAGGTTCCTGCAGACCACGGTGTCGATTCCAGGCTTGCTAAAGGTTCCAGCGTTGATATTTCGTCA
Organism: Ulva prolifera; assembly: GCA_023078555.1. Taxonomy (NCBI): domain Eukaryota; kingdom Viridiplantae; phylum Chlorophyta; class Ulvophyceae; order Ulvales; family Ulvaceae; genus Ulva; species Ulva prolifera. Next base: position 9,369,627 of record CM041196.1, read on the forward strand.
CTGCTGGGTCAGGCCACGGCAGGTGGCGATGCACGATCGCAACCACACCCGCATGGAGCTCGCAAGCAGCAGTGCATAAAGCAGCAGTGCATGGACTGACCGCCCCAGGCAGCAGCAAGCCTGTTGACCTCTGGGAGGCAGCGTAACACTCTGGGGTAGCGCATCACTGGTGGTGGTAAGGGCAACATACGGCATGAGTGCGAGCTCCACCAAGCCATCTGCACCACAGCGGGCTGTTTTTCACCACCTTCAGATTTACTTTACCTTCACCTGCATGCATGGGCGCTGACTGCTCCGGGAGGGGCAGCGCATGCGCAGACGTTCATGTACCCGGACTGGTTAGCACACAGCGCCCCGGCCCCTGCGGCCTTGTCATCAATGATTGTAACACACACAGCGCCGTGGCCCTTGACGATGTCAGCCGCGGTGCGTGCAGGCTGCCGGCTTCGTCCGAGACGAGGCCACTGTCGCACACGTGTCCGACGCCCTCGCTGCATTGCTGGTTGAGCTCACCGCCTGCAGCTCGTCATCACAGGGGCAAGCGCGAACCGCCCAGGTGCGGCCTGAGTCTGCTCACATGTGGCTCCGAAGGCCACCTGTGCTTGATGTGGCTAATTTCCATCTTGGGTGCACAGTTGCAGCAGAGCACGTGTGTGCCGACCAGGCCGATCTGTACTGCACAACTATAGGCATGTGACATCTGCGACTTAAACCGCCAATGTTGACCTGGCCCTGTAAAGACACATACCAGACCATGTTCCCCACAGACAACCGTGTGGTCAGCTGGTCCACTGTTCAAACCAGACAAGGCCAGGTGTGCAGATCGTGCGAGCCGTGTCGCACAACAGTGTGCTGGCCGCCATGGCCAACGTGTACGAGCGAAACCTCCCCCTCCGCAACCAGCATCAGCCGGCCGCCCAACGGCCACGCCCCCAGCCGTCCGTAAAGGAACCCCTCGGCCCCTATGTCGGGCGGCTGCTGCAGCTGCTGCCCCGCAGCTTCCACCCGGCCGTCGTGCGCACATGCTGCCTGCACCCCACTGCCAGGCGCTCCTGCGACCTCCGGGCGCTCGACACAGAGCTAGGACTGAGTTCATTTCTGCTTGATGATGAAGAGATGACGCAGCTCCTCGCGGCGGCGGCGCCGCTTGCTGGGGGCTGCCTGAAGCGCGCATACGCATGTGCCCCATGCACACCTGCGGGAAAGCCCGAAGCCTCAAGCGATTGTGCCAAGCAACAGCCTCGTCAGTGTGACCCCACAGCCGGCTCCAGCGGGCTCGCCGGTGTGGATGCGTGCGGGGACGACGCGGAGACGGGGTTCGGGTCAGAGTGGCGGCTGCCCGAGGGCGGCCTGACGCGGCTTCAGCTCGGCGTCGATGAGTCACGCGAACCAAGCACCGCCCACTGGTGCACGGCGCTGGCGCAGCTGCGTATGCTGTGATCGCTCGCAGTCGAGGTGGCTTCAGGAGCACTCGGGGGCACCATGCGCGATTTCATGGCGGTGCTACGGCACATACCCGCCCTGGCGCACCTCTGCGTCAGTTACGATGAGTTACGTCACAGCACCCCGCCGCACGCTTCAGCATCGAGCTCCGCAGTCAGCGATGGTGGCCGGCTGCTGCTCGAGGGTGTGGCCGTGCTGACGCAGCTCCAGTGCCTGGACCTCGACCGCTGCTTCAATGCTGCCGCGAGCCCGGAGAGCGGGACGCGTGGCCTCACAGCGCGCGCCCTCGAGCAGCTGATGCAGCTGTCGCGGCTGAAGTGCCTGCGCTACACCGGCGCGGCCGTTGCGTCGAAAAACGTGTGGTGGCTGGCCGATTCGATCAGGCGGCTCCCCTCTCTGCAGGAACTGTATTGTGTGCCGGTGGCGTACAAGTCTTGGGGCGGTGTGTCCGGCCGGAGTTTGGCCTCGGGTTGAGCCCGGCCCTGCCCGAGCAGGCCTGCTTCTGAATCTGTTTGAGACCCCAGGGCTGCCCTCGCTGAAGCATCTCGAGATGGGCACTGCAGAAGCCAGGCGGGGAATCGTCAGGGTTCCGATAGAGGTCGGTCATCAGCCGGTGGCAGAGTGCCATGCATGTATGCGCAGGCACCACCCGGCCCTGCTGGCCCGGCTGACTGGCCTGCGGCTCGGCTCTGGCGTGTTTGGCTGTCAGCAGGGCTCTTTGGCGGAGCTGCTCGCCGACATGCCGGCGCTCCGCTCACTGCGCTTGAATTCAGTCATGGCAGGAGCGCAGAACTATCGAGCGAGGTCCATTTTGAGCTCGCGAGCATTTCGTACCTTGTCTGCCAGCCTGAGTGGGGTGCTGTCGGGGATAGTAGCTGCTATATATATAGGTATGCTTCTATATAGGGCTGTCACGCCTCGATGTCAGCTGTTGCGGCGCCAGCGGCGCATCTGTGTTGGCGGTGCTGATGACTACTCTAGCCCAGCCTGGCACTCGAGTGTGTGAGGGGCTACGGGAGCTGGACATCGGGCGCAATGACATCAGGCCGCAGCACGCGGCGGAGCTGGCCGGCGTGCTGCGGCAATTCCGCGGCCTCGAGCGGCTGGGCATGCGAGATCTTGGGCTCGATGGGAGAGGTGGGCTGGATGGCTTGGTGGTGGTACTGCCAGCTGCGGCTTGCCTGCCGCGGCTGCGGGCTGCGGATGCCACGCAGAACTGCGATCCTGTGGACGCGGCTGCAGCATGGGACCTGGCTGCAGGCCTTGCGCATGTGATCGGTGTTCAGCTGTGAGCAGTGCACCGCAGCGACGCATGGCACGGTGCAACACACGGAGCATACACAGATGTCTTTCCGTGCAGCATAGTGTGTTTGTGGTTTGTAAATCCAGCAGACCTGTGGTGTTGGGTTGCCTGGTCTGGTTGTAAAATAGAGGATTGCGATGTATCTCCTGCAGCCGCCGACTGTTCGAGGTAGATCAGGTTGAACAAGTGTGTGCATGGACACCCTAATGGACACACTCGAACATCCATGCCGGATCTTTGGCGTGGCTACTGGTGTGGAGCCCCACTGTTCATCAGATGTGCTCCAGAGGCCAACGTGGCCTGTTGGGTGTGCTGCTTGACATGCGAGGGCTGGCACCCTCTTGCTAGCTTTCTTCAGCGGCAGCAGTAGACGCACAGCCATGCGCGTGGTATGCTGGGTCTTGAGCGCATGTACCGACGCTTGCTGCAATCAGGGGGTGGGGCTACGGGAGCTCACTATCGGGGCAGAGCATGCGGAGTAGTTGTTACAACACGCCTGCTGCCAGACCACTTCGATGCCCAGCAGGTCGAGGCGCATGAGGGGCTGGGCGTGGGGCAGTGTTAGGAGGGATACTTTCTGGCCTGGAGGGGCCAAGCGACATTTTGCCAGCTTTTGGCGCCCACATCACAACGTTGACGCAGATCACATTGTGTGGTTGCACCTCCTCGATATAGCTCATGGTGGGCAGCAGCATGGAATCTAGACCTGCGGTGACTGAGGGGGGCTGGGGCGATGTTCAGGTCTGAGGACTGAGCTGCAGCTGCAGCAGTCGCGGTACCTTGAAAATACTGCCTTGTGCTATTCAGTACAACGTTCGAGTAAACTTATCTTGAGATACATTGCATATTCTGCTACATCTCGTCTGCAATTGCACGTGCGAGCGCCGGACACTACCCGCGTTAAACGTCGCAAACAGCCACTTCAAACGATGCAATAGCTACAGGATAGCGATGTCTCTTCGAAGGACCGAAGCTCGTATTCTCAACGGAGCGAGGTTGAAGCTACGAAATTCACCAGCGATGCTCTTGTTTGATCGATTGGCCAATCCCGGGCGCCGCAGCTGGGCAAGGGTGACATGTACAGGTTGTGCAGGTGGTGAGACGCTGTTTCATCGTTGGCATCATATGCACGAGACTCGGCGGAGCACGGACCGTTGCATGTCAGAGCATTAACGTGGACTACAATGTGTGATCGTGGTGCCTTGCACCCCTCGCCACTGGCATTGGTCTGTCCTGTCCTGGCCTGTGCTGTTTGAGAAGCCTACGCAATCAATACAAAAGCGTTCCGTATGCATAGCTGAAGCCGCAGTGTCAACCTCACACGGAGTCCAGCTGGCTGTGCACGTCAACTGTCTCTGGGAGATTCATCCGAGTCTAGGAAGGTGCACAAAGCCGAGGCTGCCCGTAGCCACAACAGGATCTCTGGAAACGTTAACGCCTTGGCGGCAACTGCGGAAACTGCAGAGTAGTCTGCTGCGATGCTTGTGACGCCATACAGACTGTCTACATTCATGCCGCTTGCAACACGACTGTATTTCGGCATAATCATCGACCCAGGCCGCTCCGTTGTCATCCGCCTGTTCGTTGCCGCTCATACGTGACAGGCTCGCATGGAGTCTCCTGTGGATAATGATCGTGTCAGTCTGCGCCTCACTCGCGATGCAGCCTCTGTGTCGGTCTCGGGCACGCCTGACGTTCTGGACATCCCTGCCTCCTGTGCGCGGCGAAGCGCGCTCATAGGCGACCTCCGCGACCAACTCGATGACGATACAGTCATCGTTCCGCTACCGCTGTGCTGGGATGAGGTGCAGGCATGGGCAGCCTGTGCATTGGCGAACGGCGCCACTGATATTGGCATCAGGGCCCTGACCAGCAGCGCCAAGGGAGACGACGCGGCAGACCTCGATTCCACGCTCACGAGAGGCCTGAAGGTGAATTTGCCATATGATGTGATTTCTTTGGACTTGCGAAACGCACAATTCCGTTCTGTTCGCTGCATGGGGGAGCTTGGTGCTCAGCATGGATTGCTCAGACTGGGCTGTTCCGTGTTTCCTGCTGGCCATTAATTCGCTCACAGCTTTTCTCTGGTATTATGCTCTTGGCATGGCACTGCTGGTGTGCATGCTGGGCCAGCCCATGGAAGGCGCTGCAGATGTGCCTACCGGCATGGAGTTCGGACTGGCGGGGCATCAGACTGCTCTGAAAGAAGATTTAGTGGCACGTCTCAGCTCGCTGGCAAGCTTCTAAATTGTAAAACACCTGAAGGGATGCGCATTGCAATTTGCAATGTCCAAAGTCAAAGGCCATCGGCTGCGGGCCAGAGTAGTTATGTGTTGTTCTCATCCCTGAGAAGCACGGCGGCTCAGAGAAGCGGAGGGGCTCGCCTTGAGCAGGCCTGAGGCAAGCATAGGTCCATGTGTCACCGCATGAGAGTGTACATTGTAGCACTGTCCCTGACGCTGCTGGCGGGAGCGGGTGCAGGCTGCCGACTTCTTCCGAGACGATGCCACCACCGCGCAAATCACTGCCACCATCGCACAACTACTGACTGCGTTCACAATCAAACCACCGTCTCCAAACGAGCAAGCTCGAGCCGGAAAGGTGCGGCCTGGAAGTGTACATGCCTTGCCATGCATCCGACTGACAGCTGGGCCGGGGATTGACAGGCAATCCGCACCGTGCTTCGCCGTCCATATGTAAGGTTCATGCACGATCCAATTCACATCTTGACAGCATGTAGTGTTTGGCATGTCACGTGGAAAGAATCCACTTCTACATCGCCCCACGCGGGGCAGTCTGTGTTGTTGACACTGTAACTATATACCCGTCAATGGCAAATGCGCCTAACGGATCCCCCCGCTGCAGATTGTCCGGGCCATGTCCCACAGCCACGTGCTGGCCATCCTGGCCGCCGTGTACGAGAAAACCCATCCGGCCCGGGGTGCACCGCGTGAGTGGCGCGTTGGCAATGGTTTTCTTAGCTCGCACTTCCGTCCACGCCCACAAAACGTCTCTCTGGGGCCGTATGTCGGGCGGCTGCTGCAGCTCCTGCCCCGCAGCTTCCACCCAGCCGTCGTGCGCGCATGCTGCATGGACCCGGCCGACAGACAGTCGTGCGACCTGCGGGTTCGTGGCTCAAACCCGGATGATAGCATGTGGCACATCGATGGTGAAGAACAGCTGACGCAGCTCCTGGCGGCGGCAGCGCCGCTTGCTGGGGGCCGGCTAGAGCAAGGGTATGCAAGTGCCTCATCTGCTCGCGACGATGCCACTGGGGATGTCGGTTCAGGGGGATGTAACCTGCCTCGCGAGCAGGAACCCAGACCCCCATCAAGTGAACCCCCCGCCCATGCATGCGGAGAGCTGGGGTGCGGATCCGGCGCGGAGTGGCGGCTCATGGCGGGGGCGCTGACGCGGTTGCAGCTGTGCGTCTACGATTGGCGCCCCAAGCGTCAATCCCCGGTTGCTGATGATCTGTATCTGCAGAACCAGGAGGCTACCCGCTGGTGCACGGCGCTGGCGCAGCTCCGCACGATGCGGTCCCTTGCAGTCGATGTGATGTTTGGGAGGCTCGTGTATGGCATGGGCGATCTCACGGCCGCGCTGCGCAGCCTCTCGGCCCTCACGCACTTCCGCTTTAGATGCGTTGGATGCCTTGGCGTTCCCCAGGATGAGATCACCAGAACATGCGACTGGCAGCTGCTCGAGGGTGTCGCCTGGCTGCCCAAGCTCCAGTGTTTGGAACTGGACAGCTGCTTCGATATCGCTCCGCTCACAGACCGCGCGCGCCGTGAGCTCGAATCTGCAGCAGGCGCCATCAGGCAGCTGCCACACATGTCGCAGCTGACGTGTCTGCGCCTCATTAAGCTGGTGATCAGAACAGACCTAGTGCATGTCTGGGCTGATGCCATCAGGGAGCTCCCAGCTCTGCAGGAGCTCTGCATAGTCCTAGCAAAGTGCAACGGATCCGGCTTAATCCGTGAGATTACTGAGGCTGTCGCAGCACACGGAGTGGTGCTGCAGAGCCTGTTTGACGGCCCCGGCTTTGCGTCCCTGAGTCATCTCGAGATGGGTGTGGAGGCAGGCAGTCAGTACCGACAGATGAACAGTAGTGAATGCGAAGCGCTAGTTTCACACTTCTACCAAGGTGTCTGCACGCACAGCCCTGCTTTGCTGGCCAGGCTGACAGAGCTGCGTCTCGGCCCTGGCCTGTTTGGCTGCGAGCCTGAGGGGGGCTCTGTGGCGGCCCTGCTCGCAGACACGCCGGCGCTCCAGTCGCTGCGGCTGAATGCTGTCTCAGCGCAATCGCTCAAGCCCACATTCCGTACTGCTGGGCTCTTGAGTTCACGGGACCTCCTCAGCCTTGTACCCCTCCTGCCGCGCATGACAGGGCTGACACGCCTTGATTTCAGTTTCTGCGGAGCTGACGGCACGTCTATGCTGGCGGTGCTGACCGCTCTGGCACGGCCTGGCACTCCAGTGTGTGGGGGGCTGCTGGACCTGGACATCGGGTGCAATGACTTCGGTCGCCAGCATGCGGAGCTGGCCGGCCTGCTGCAGCAGTTCCGCAGCCTCGAGCGGCTGGGCATGCAGAGGCTGTGTGTCGTAGATTTGTTTGGCCTGGAGGGCTTGCGGGTGTTGCTGCCAGCCGTGGCTTGCCTTCCGCGGCTGCGCGCATTGGATGCATCGCAGAACTGCTCCAGCGCAGACAAGAAGGCGGCCTGGGACCTGGCTGCAGGCCTGGCGCATGTCAGGGATGTTCAGCTGTGAGCAGTGCACCGCCGACATGCGGCAGGGTGCGGCAGCCTGCCTGAGGGTGCGGTGCGTGTACATATGGTGTCTCTCATGCCGTTCTTGGTGGTCATGGCAGAGTGGTTGCGATTGGGCTGGGTAACTGGCCCGGAACTAGCACTGGAGAGCAATTCGCGCTCTCAGGTCAGTATGGCGTGCTCAATCCCGAAGTAACATCTCAGTGTTCGAATTCCCAAAATTTCCCAAATTTTACAATGTCTGCTACATCTGACATGCATCTGGCAGCCTGCAGCTGGAGTCAGACCGAGTCGTCAGCAGGAATGATACCCTCGTCGACGGCAGTATGGTGTAGGTCACAGCTGCCACAAAGACATCAGAGCGGCAACATGCAACAAGATCCAGAGATGCACATGATTGCCCTGGCGTTGCCCTGCGGAGGCTCATCATGTTATGGCTGCTTGGCAGCTGCGCGACTGGCATGGCTGTTGTTTGGCAACAGGTGCTGCATGCATGCATCTCGAACGTGCATCGACAGTACAGCTGTCCACTATACCCAGAGCGCCTATACTACTACACGTCTTGCCACACGATGGTTATCTGCTCCTCAGCCATATATGTATACACAAGCTTAAGAACCGACTGCAGTTGCACGCAACACCGATCAAGCATGCCCTTCAGCTATGCAAGGGTGCACCGACCTCAGCGAGTAGACACTTCCTAGCATAAACGAAACATTGCTGTTTGCAGACGACACGGGACGTTCCTTTTCATTTACAAGCAGCACTTTTAACAAACATGTGGACATTTGTTCAGTCCAAGAAACCTGGTGCGACTTGTCGGACACAGAGAAAACTTCTATGCTTGCCGCGCACGGGTATACTGCATATGGTGCTCCGGGATACACAACTCAAACAAGGACCGGCGGCGGCACAGGCATCATTGTGAAAGACACACTGTCACACCTTACACACACACTATCCTGGGGTTCCAAGAAAAATCATCAGACGACCTGGGTACAATTGTGCGCCGGCAGACACACAACCAAGACTGCAATCGGAAGTGTATACATTCGGCCGGTGGCACACGCCCGTCCTGCAGACAGCGACAGGTTTGCTGCTGAGCTGGAAGCTCTCACACACGACATACACTACTTGACTGACAAGGGATTCCACATCATTGTGTGCGGGGACTTCAACGCCAGGATTGGGAATGCACAAAACTCACATCATATTCCACTACATAATGAAACGTTCCGTAACTCACAGGGCTGTCGCCTAATAAACATGGTAGAACAATGCAATATGCATGTCATGCACAACCACACTGCCTTTTCGCCGACATGCATGCATGCCGGCGGCACCTCTGTTGTTGACTACTGTCTGACGAGCTCTGCATGTAGGGACCGTTGCAGTGCACCTGCAATCCACTCTGCTGGGCAGTGTCTCTCTGATCACGCGCTGCTCACAGGGGCTACGCCTTTTGGGAGCACCTGCAGGTGAGTCGCTCGGGTGATCCAGAAGTGTGCTGTACTCCAAGTGATCCGTATCAGCTCTAAATCGGGCCTGGATGCTTGCAATAGATAGATATACAAATATAATTGTTACTGGGCTTGATCCGGGCGCGATTGGTGCGGTATCGCGGGTGCTGTAGGTGCGTGTGTGAGCGCCATACCTGGAGCGGGACTGACGTGCGACGACTATATGAACTACGTAGGCGCACACCAGAGGTTCCACAACATTCAAATTGGTCGATGCCATGATCCCTCCAATGATATGGCTTCATCTATTGATCTCTCTTCTCGATAGCACTGGTACATGGTCAGATGCTTGCAGACATCGTATCCCGTTCTTTGCAGCTCGCCGTCACTGGTGGACATGTATCGCGCGCCAACAGCTAATGTTTATATATCTGGTCGTATGTGTGACTGTTTGTGAAGGATGCTCGCGTACATGGAGGTGTATTGCCTGTGGGCGACATCGGGCGCCTGCGAGTAAAGGTAGTGCGATTCATCAAGGCGTCCTGCCTACGTGCGCCTGACTTAACGAGTCATTCCCATGTTATACGGAGTTGTCGATGTGGCCGCTTTGGATCGAGTTTGGGTAGAAATGGAACGATCTTGGTGGTGGAAGCAGTTGTCATGGATGTCCTTGCCAGCTCCATACGTTTGCCATTGATAGGCGCCCGGCGAGATCACGGTCAATAAACGATATGACGTACAGTACCTGCGATATGACGTCCGAGATATGGTGCTACGGGGGTGGTTGGTTGATGCCGAGTGCTATGCGCCCGGTATCGGGAGGTAAGGTTGTGCGCAGTGTTTGTCTATGGTACGGCGTGTGTCCGGCATCCCGTGTGGGCATGCATTATTTTCAACATCAAGTGACTATGTAGCATGTGTCGGAGCCGTGTATGGATTGGAGACTGAATCCGCAGCGTCGGTGCGGGGTCCGGATGCCCTGGTCCGTGACTGTGTCGTCACCAAACTGCCTCTACCTGTGAGATACACATGACTAAATAATACAGATCGTGTTGCCGTGTTGATTAGGCGTCAACGAGTTGTGTATGGCTGTCTTGTTTCGGACCCACCTTTGGGTGTCTCACCCTAGGCAGTTGACCTTCCCCACTAGGGCTAGCCCACCCTGGAGGCGCAGGTGGAAAAGTGTGCCATTGTCCTCGCGTGCGCCTGAAGGGTGAGTCGAATAGGCGAATAGCATACAAATGGCCTACCGATTCGGAAACGCTGCTTATTGTATTGATACATGTATGGAATGCTTTGTTGCCTCCCTGGTTTCGATTTACAGTGGGGGGTCCTGCCACCGCTGCTCCCCTGTAGTCATCTCCTAGCACATCATCACAACAACTACCCCACGAGCACACTCACATGTACGGAAGAAGAACTTATTCAATACCAGCAATGGGGGACATGGTCCGAACGGTCTCTGACAGCACTTGGTCAGTTGGTGCCACGCCTGCTGGACCGTCTGTTGGGACGATTCTTGGGGATCGAATCCGTCACTGCAGTTGTTACCTCAGTTGGTGTTTCATCAGGCTGCATCTGTTCATCTGCAGTCCAGTCTTGTGATTCCTGCATTCGGACCGGAAGGTCAGGGCTTTCGCAATCACCGGTATTATGTCAGCACTTCTTTCTTTCTGTAGACATGATTATGCAGTCTGGATGATTCACAAGTCCATAAGCCGTCTAGCACCGTGGTGTATTCGACTTGTCTATACATGTAACACATGATGGACTCACCGGTGTCGCAGTACCAGTTGATGGTACTAGCCAGGATTCGGTGTCTGGAGACTCAGACTTTTGCTTCTTCAATCGCTTCCTGTCTTGGCTCTTTGTCCGTGTGGACATGTGTCCACTGCCACGAGGTTGCTTTTGGACTGCCACTTTGTCGTTGGCCAGCTGCCCAGTCTTGCGCGTCACCTTCATACACCACTGCTGCCTGACATTATGCATTCCATCAAGTTCAAACATGAGTTACTTGCACATGTACATCATGTAGAGCATGTGACAGTATGTATGTCAACGGCCGGCGCAGTCGAATCATGGCATCGAGTCAGATTTACTTCAAGAAAGCAGTCACATGTGGGTATACACTGATGTATGCAGTGCTCACCTCTGTGCACAGTTGAGTCGTCGCCGCCAGAGGTGAAACTCCAGGGAGTTCCTGTGCTTCAGATTCAAGCTGACGCGTACGCGTGCCTGCTCTGGTGCGTTTGACGGCGCCTGCACTTGTGTTGCCTGCACCTGTACCGCCTTTCCTAACGGTGCCGAGGCCTCTACGCACCCGCCTCTCGTTCCTTGCTGTTCCCTTTGACGTGGTAGCCATGCTGCGGGACGCTTCGGGTATGTCTTCCTCTTCATCACTGGTGAATTCATCATCTGACCCCACAATTGGCCTGTTGTCATCTGCAGCTTGCTGAACCTCTGAGCCTGGTGCCTGTGGGATGACTGCCAGCACTGTCTCTGTGAAATCAGTTAACGCCTGTGGTGGAGGAAGGTGATGTGCCTTGAAGAGCTCCTCCTGCACATGAAGATTCCGTGAAACATATACCTGTCACTGTAACCAGGCTGCAGGGACCATGGTCCACGGCACACAAGTTCCATTAAATAGAAGACAGTGCGCACCACATACTCAGTCAGGTGCCGCAATACAAGGACTCCGTGGACGTGCAGATATCCGCTAGAAGGGGCCCGGATTTGGATCACATCTCGCCCTCCACCTGTGGATGTTCCCTCACCTGCTTCTGGATCCTCGCTCTTGTGGAAGAAGTCGGCCAGGTCAGCCCCGCGTGAGCTCGAGTCCTCTTCGTCGTCAGCTTGTGAAGGAACGGGCACTCTCCATCTGTGCAACGGATAAGTGTTGCGAAAAGCCTCGATGGCTGCAGGTGCATTTCTCCCCGAGGCTGTGAGCAGGTGATGCATTGGAGTAGCTGAGATTCCTGAATGTAATCTTCTGTCCATTTGATTGGCACAACCTGGGATCATTCTTGTATGGTGCAGAAATGCATACGGCGAGGACTCTGCGTTGTCTCCCGGAGGTCCCCAATCGATTTTCCAGTCGGGGAGACTGGACAAGTCTGTATCTGATGGGAGGTGTGCGAATGACGGTACACCATTCGACGGGATGTCGCTGAGCGAGGTGTCAATCCGCAAAGTCTCCCCGAAAATAATCTGCAGAGCTCTGATTCCCTGCACATCGATGCGGGCCATCCATGTCTGGAGTTGGTAAATTGGGTTGCAGCCATGTACCGGTTGTTCTGTCAAGGCATTGGAACACTGCGTCATCTGATCCATTTTCGTACAGTATGTAATAGTGGCTGAAAGCGTACCGTTGCACACTTCTCTGAAGCCACCAGACGGACCATGTCTTTATGCAGCGCATCTCTGAAGTCCTTAGCATTCAGGCCGTCTACGACTTCCTTCCGCGCCTCGAATATCCCGTCAAGTCCTTTCAGCGTGTCCTCGATTACATCAGCTGGGAAATTCCATGGCTGGTTCGAAAGCAAAGCCTTGATGCCGCCCTCGACTGGAGGTGTTTTGCCTTCCCCAGGCAATAAGTTGAGCAGCCATGAGAGGAAGAGCAGGTCGAAGGAGGCCCTTACCTTGCGAGCGTTGTTTGTATTGTGTGATTTTGTGAACTGCTTAAACGCAGCTTTGGCGTGTCTTGCCGCCAGTGGCCTTTTGTGATACGCGCAGAATAGCTTGACATAAGACAGCACCATCCGCATCATATCTGTCCGCTCTCTGCGACAAGCGAAAGCGACACGCAGGTGGGCAAGGCCTAGTGGAAACTGTAAATACACAGTATGTTGACATACATGATCATGGATACGGCGACAAACGATATACGGTATATGTCGACTGAAGCTCCACAACTCTGGGCAGGTCGGAACTCGGTGGGCGCACCAGTGAGGGGCTGCCTAGTGCCCAGGCTTGTAGAGCTCTAAGATGTGTACGGATGTTTGCGGACACCGCAACGCCCGGAAAAAGGGACGCGCCCTTCGTGTGAATGGCAGCGCCGATATGGGTGCTGATGTGAAGGAACGCTTCTGGTGTGATACGCGGCATTAACAGTTCGAGGTCGTCAAATAGTTTCTGTTCTGCCTGTAAGCAAGTCGTCGTCCATAAATGCACAACTCAGATGCGAAAGTCGTGCAAGTAACAACGAGTGCGCGATGCAGCAGCGCGACGTGCAGGTGACCTATCCATTTAAGTGGAAGGTCGTACTTTTGGAGCGGCTCTGCTTTCTCTTGTGGTCCGTTTTGAAGTCGTGTTGGATGATCGCGCCTGAGGCTGTCCCGTCGTCGGTGCAACCATACGGAAGATGCCAATGTCGCCATGTTCGCCAGTCACAGGCAAAGTCCAGACCCAACCTTTTTGATAGGGGACGTACACCACATGGGTGAATACATCCTCGGCAGTGTCGTCCTGCACTGCTCGCACTCCAGGCACGCAGTAGAATCGACCGGTGCCCCGAGCCTCCACTTTGCGAACGAATTTTTGCTGCCGGTCATCCAGGAAGCTGTCGACGTCCTCATTTTCCTTTTTTGCGAGGCTAATAGCGATTTCTACATCATCAACCAGTACAGATATGGATTGTAATGCACGGATTGCGATGCTTTGCGTTTCGTCTTCCATGACTGCTGACTACTATACTTGCAAAGATTCGAGACACGTCAGTGTCGTCGTCAACGCCACATACTGATATTGCTATAGAGCTGTCCCGGTCTGTCTATTTGAAAGAAGTGCCGACATGTCGGGCGAAGCGCCACTTTCAGCCACTCGCGACGCCCTCATAGCCACCGGTCGCGTAGTGTGCGGCTGGTGGCCATGGCGTTGAAATGTCCAGAGAATGTATCACTGTCCGGGTATTCGATAATGCAAAGACGCATTTTCGTATAAGATAGTATCTATGTGATGAAGTCCATCTCGGACCGATTTATTTTCACTGTTCGTGTTCGTATGCTTCAGAGTGCCTGTTGGTTGACTCTGTGATGCAAGTGTGCACACACTATCCGGCTCCGGAGGCGATTTAGCTGCTTCACAGCAAATAGCACCAATGTGCATGCCAGGCGAGAATCCAATAAGTCATGTACTGCTGTTGATGGCGTCATCGGACGCAATCCAGGCCTGGCTTCACACACCGTCGCCAAGGCACGCAGCCACATGCCCAGATTACAGGATCTGTAAAAGACAAAGAGACATGCATTCGCACATACAACAACAGGTGTGACAGTCCGCATGCTTGGTCATCAATGTGACTGTGGGCTGTTCTTCTTGAGGCGATCAGTCTGTCTGCATGGAGACGATAATATGTTGGTATTCATCAACATCAATTTGCGACGTGGTGTTGTCCAGGTGGTGGCACTTGGCGGAGAGAACAGCTATGATTTCAGAGGCCGTGGATGCGTCACTCGTTGGCGGTTGCCAGTGATGGGGGTAATACAAGAAGCATTACCCTTAGCCCGTGACTGTGAGCAGCAGTCTGACGATTCGAAGAAATAACAATATTTGTAGTAGCGACAACCCTGCCGGGCTTGCAATGGCATCCTCATGGGTGTATGCGAGCCGGCATTAGGCACCAGACATTCCCACCTACTACAGTTTGGATGCTTTTACAGGAGGCCCCCCGGTACAACAATCATGTAATCACACCTTCTGTACTTCTAAAGTCGGCATCGGACTGGTGTCCAATATCGCATGCACAGAAAGGTGTAGGTGCAAGGTCCACTCTTGCGGTGAAAACATCCCCCACATAATCACAAGCGTTTCCATCCAGCGTGTTTTGAGTCGTTCCCTTTGTAAGAACAATTAGAAACCGACTGGGTAGCGGACGTAAGTGACACCGCCCCAAAAGGGCCTCGTCGGCAACATATTCATACGTGACACTGGTAATAACCACTCCATAAACGTCCTACACACTCTGGATTATTGCATCTTGAATTCGGTACTGTACAAGAAGATTGTCAAGAACCTTGTCTTACATGGGCACAGCAGTATCACCTCCCGCATCATCCTCATCGTTAGACTAGCCACACGCTGCTTCATACAACAGATCTCTGCGACCATTAAATCCCATTTTACTAATAGTAATGAAGTAATCGCCTTTGCCCTCATCTGGAATGAAAACACAGGGGCAGTGAATCTGCCTCAAATGCACGGCATGGCTATACCCCAGTCTACGTCTCCGAGGCGACAGCCACAAGGCTCGAGGGACACAACATGCACCAGCAGTGGGGTCATCGTTGAAACGATCTTCCAGACCAGCACCACTACGGATACTGAGGTGATCCCACAGTTTGCCTACAGCCAACCTTGCCTCCCCATTTGGCCACCCCATGTCCGACCTGCGGACTAGCACAATCTGCTTGATCTCTAAGACACATGGGTTGTGACGGTTGCCTGCCATGAAAGGTACATAGGCGTACTGGTCGGTTTTTGTGCGTCCCTTTGCTGAAGTGCCTGTGACCGTCCTGACGTTGAAAGCTCCCCATTGAATAGTGGCAGATTCAGAACATAAAACTGTTGCTGAGATGCCTTGCTTGGGCTCGTAGCAGCCAATGCCCATGTTGAAGGTGCCTCGTAATTCCACTTCGCCTAGTACACCTGCCAGTGCTAGGTCTCCCTCCACTCGATGAGATCGCGATGCCTTGGCAGCCATCTCCTCCAGCACAGATATCAATTGGGACATCTGCAGTTAAAATGGGTATTGTGAGAGAGACCGAGCCCACATTATCGATGTTGCATCCCATTCTCACAGTCAGTCGCACCTCATCCCCATCATCTCCGGTTCCTGCAGGCTTGAGGTAGTGCAGCGCCGTCCCGAATGCATCACCCTGATCAATAGACCGAGTAGAGGGCAACGGCCTGATCCGCAGTAGAGGCAAGTCGACGTCTTCATACGTTTGCTGACAGATGCGCAGCCCCATCTCAACGAGGCAAACGCCTGCAGAAGCCCGGGCAGCATCCTTCGTATGGTGACCAGTGATGCGGCCTTTGGTGTGACGGACCATCCGTTCCCCCCAGTCTTCCCTTAGATACGCCCCCGGTAAGGTGGCCATGGCTTGATAGGGGATATGGGCGAAGCACCTATGGACCAGAATCGTCAGCGTCTTGCAGTGCAGATGCGTTTCGGCGTACTCTCCGTACTGGAACAGTTCCTTCTGAGCGGCCAGGACCTGCTCGGTAGTGTGTTGTCCAGGTCGATAATGCAAGAAGTACAATGCAAATCTGCGCAGATGACTCCACATTTTCACAATGCCTGGATGCATCTCATCCCGAGCCACGTAGAACATCATGGCACCGGTCACTTCCAGGAATGTATTAACCTCCTCAAATAGCCATTTGCTGACGGCAGTACCCCTGCAAGTCAGTGTGTACACGCTATCGGTACATGTACACTACAGGCATGCAGCCAATCGATGTAATTGAAGAACGGGAGTAGGTAGGAGCACCTGTTCAACTTGGGTGGCTGACGGTTGTAGGCAGATGGCCACTTTATTTTGTCACTGAAAGCATCCAATCTGTTCTGAAGATCCGTTGACAGACTGAATTTCTTGCCGTCGACCTCCAGTCCATTCCCAGTATGACAGATAAGCTCAACAAAATTACGCACCAAGGCGTACAGAATGGAGTGAGAAAGTGGCTCCACGAAGGTATGCTGCCACCTGCAATTCGTGCTGCCCACGTATGCAATGGCCCGCGCCACCGACGCCATCCAGGTGGGTTGTACTATCGAGGGGCGTACCTGTAACTACGGAGGCCACTGGATTGGAAGGGATTAACTCCACGGCAACCAATGTCCGTATGCTTCTTGTTGGCAGCTTCGTATCTCTTCTCCCACACAGCCTCACACTCTATTCCACATGTACACATGCGTCAGGAATACACTCAACATGTGACATTAGCATCGGCACAACAGGACGATCATGCGCAGTGCAACAACCGGGCAGACATAAACAAACAGATGTAAGCAGGAATGGAGCGAGTACCTCTTGTGAGTTTGCGTTGCGCAATGGAGTTCGGATCAGCAGTGAGACACCCCCCCCCCGGCAGCGAGGGCCGGCAAGGTGTGCGCAGCTGCAGCTTTAAGCGAGATAGTGACTGCATCTTGGCTGCGCACTACATGCCCTTCCTCAGAAATACACACCTGCGAGATTGCCGCCTGATCCGGCTGCCCTTTCTTCCCAAACTGGATGGAGATGGTGATCCAATCCTGCACATCGATTGTTTGAGAAGCAGAACAATGTGACATCCTCAACACATCATTCACGCGGCACCTGGACATTTAGGATTCCAGATACCAACAGGGTTCACGAAGCTACCCACTGGGTCATTATCAGCCTTCTTGTCCTTGTTCAATATCATCGCCTCACACGGGCTGCAGAAACCGGCCCATGCAGACCACCCGAGCTTGAAGCCATCAGGCAGCAGCCGCAGACCTCGCAACCCACATTTGTCACAACCTCGGTTACCAGTGTGACCGGTTGTGAGAGCCCACATGCGCCTAGCGGGGGTGTCTGCGAAAGCAAATAAAAATATCGGGTACACTTGTCGCCATTTTTTCTTGTGACTGTCCCACACACGTATTGGTTTACCAGAGAAGGTACGATTACCTGCAAGGTGTCCAAGAGTAGGTGTTACCACCCACGTCCCACGGCGTTCACGTGCAGTGTTAAGGGCAGGCACACTCACCGTCACTGTCCTCCGTCATCACTGGCTCACGGCACTTGAACTGCTGGAGAATAATTCCCATGATCTCAGACATGTCGCTGGGTTCCTTAGGCCCGCTGATGAATGCAAATGAATAGCAGGCCAAGTCTGTGTTACACAGGAACCCAGGCAAGTCAAGGCATTTCAAGGCGATAACGGTGGTGGTGGACCTGCCATGCCCATGCAGCTGCACACCATCGACAAACAGGGCGAAGAACAGAGTCAACGTGTCACCCGCACCGGTCATCACCTCATCTGATGGATCACTGTCCACGTGCCCGAAGTCAGGTACATCGCAAGGCTCTGCAGGAGCCTGATGGCATTCGAGGGGATGATGTATTGTCTGTGGCTGATCTGAAGCAGGCTCGGTGGAGCGACTGTCCAGAGCAGAGATGGAACCGCCATGGGCCTCATCCAACTGCTTGTAAAAATCAGATTGTATCATAGCTTGAGTCCTTGTGCCAGCGAAGCGTGCAAACGTGTCTGCTCTGAATAAATGCTTCACAATGTCCTCCAGGTTCAAGACGTATGCGCTGCAGGCACAAAGCATCCGTCATATAGCCAGGCAGCGACATGGCAGATGCAAGATGAGAAGAAGCCGCTACCAACGACAGATGCACTGTTGGATTCAGCCACAAGTGCAAGGTACAATAAATCGTGTCTATATGGAACGGCGCACCTCCTCACAGGTTGGACCTGCTTATTCCTTTTGTGGAACCGTGGATTGCCACAGCGGGTACACCGCTGGCCTTGAATCTGGTGCCGTTTTTCGAGCGGGAGTCGCCGACCAAAGACCGTGGGACACTGCCCATTGTTGCACATATCCCAGGCGTAGTCATCGGGCTTTTGCAGACA
This sequence comes from Ulva prolifera, assembly GCA_023078555.1. Lineage (NCBI taxonomy): Eukaryota > Viridiplantae > Chlorophyta > Ulvophyceae > Ulvales > Ulvaceae > Ulva > Ulva prolifera. The sequence goes on from CM041196.1 coordinate 9,388,205, forward strand.
CAACACACCATTTATGAAATGCTCGGACCTGCACAAATACATCGATTGTCACAGAAAGCATATGGAATGGTTATAGTACGTCAGATGAGGGAGCGAACCCAGCAATGTATCGAAAAGAGCACATGCACACCTGGGCATAACGTTATCCTCATCGGGACAGAAGCCTCCCATTGAGAGTAGCCTGCATATACTATCTAGGGAACTACAAGTCATACCGCCTCGCAGTTTCAAAGCTGCCAGGCAAAAGCACGCCTGCCTAATTGTAACTGAGGTGCCTGCAGCCACAGGCATGTCAGCGTTCTTCTGATACCACCGTACGGTCCGAGCATGGGGCGCGCCGAGGCTTGTGGCTAGCTGCTGGGCCTCTTGAGAGCTCATACGCCATGATAACTCATCGGCCAATACCTCCAAGGACAGGTTCGGCACTGGCTGCAGGCCAGCTGCGGCGGCGTCCCGCAATAAATCAGTGACTCCACCCCCTCCCCGAGCACGCCAGTCGGCGTCGGCAAATCTGAGGAGATCACAAACGTCCTGCAGTCAAAGGGGCTGCCAGTCACAGGCTGGGCATACGGCTACAATGTCGCTATCGAAGTTGACTCAGTTTAGCCTCACCCCAGCATTCAGGGTGGGGAATGTCTCAAAGCAATGCTCGGACCAGACTTGCACATGGGAGTCAGAGTCGCACAGCTTGGTCAAACCCATTTTGCTCTTGTTCCGTGTCATATTCTTGGTTGTCTACGCCATTGCCGTCGTCATCTACCTCCCAATGCAAGCATCTCTCTGGCTCCACCTCCTCTGCCCCCCGATCGGGACGCCATTCCACCAAGTCTGCCAACTTTGGAGCTTCCTCGTCTTCACTAAGAGGCAGCTGATCAGCGAGATCAGGGATAGAGTCAGCACTAGGGCTCTCATGCAATCGCACGTCGCCCTCTTCACTCACAGCATTGGCCGTTGGTGCCGAAGCCTGCTCACTATGAGGCGGGGGAGGAACATATTCACACTTCGAACGAGTAACCACGTTAGGAATAGGGAAAAAAACCGCATGTTCACCCTTCTGGGATGCAACCAACGCCCGCTCTTGATGGCGAGGCGTCTGAAGATGTCTACTCAAATGTTTCGTAGATCGATTCTTCTTGTTGCACACAGCACAGAAATACCAATCATAGTCCAAGGATACATAATAGTCCCTAGCGCGCTTATCCGCCATGATATTTACGAGAACCCGAAGGGTGACGAACCCACTCAAGGCTCAAGCCTCGTAGACGTTGATGCGCTTCGCCCTGCTCCATCACGATTGTTGCAGTATTCGGAAGGCTTCTACAAGGCAACGACAATGGCGGGGCGAGCTTATGCAGAGGGCTCGAATGGGGCGAGTCCCGGGAGCCTATCGCGGCGTCCCCATGTCGACACCTTGCACCACGCAACGCCAGCGGCCAAGACAGTTTATTAAAACATGCCGACCGGAACTGGTCAAGTATACACACATACGAATAACTTATGCAACAGTCACCCACGGTACACATGCAGAAAGCCTACGTTACAGTAGTACGCAACGGAAAACAAACCATGAAACCGGAGAGCGTCCACATGATGTCCGAAAAGCACGTAACCATGAAACAGTTGTCACACAAACACTCGGAACACCTCCTTCGAGATCAATGGAACGCCTCTGTACGACGTTTTGTGCTCCAACTCGCCCTACGGGGGCACACCCAAAACGGAGTCTCACCTGCGAGGGTGGGGCTAGATTGAGCTAATGCCCACGGACGTAGCACTCTTACACTCGCAGCTCCCACTACCGGTTCACTGCCACTCATGGCTTTACATGAAAGGCTCGTGCAGCTATATTTAGACGCCACAACCGACGCCTATACAGTCGACCCACCTGCGATTAGCACACCCAAATGCGTGGATCACCGGCAGAGTGGGGCCACCTAAACACAGAACAACTCCGACAGACTTCCCAAGACACCCGCAACGATCCTGATCAACTCAGACACACCTAAAACGTTACACGGCACGTTTTTGGCGTGATCGGAGGCCTTATCGAGACATGCTCATATGGAGCACCCTCGAATGGAACACCCGGTTTGGTGACACACCCAGGTGAGGCGAAAGTGCCATAGCCTCTGTGCTCACACTATCACTGTCACTGCCACATGCCACACACAGAAGCAAGCGCAAATGCGCCCGATCACACAAAAAACGGTGGAATAGGAAAGCAATGCACAACGAGGAGACAGTCGCAAAATTTGAGACAGCCCTGCAAGCGCCCCTTGCGCAGTTGCTGCACGACATGGACTCATGTAGCATGCCGCATGCTGAAGCTGCCAACACTTTCACATCTGCCCTGGCAAACATCCTACGTACCGCAGGAGAGCAATGCTTTGGGAAACACCAGGTACGGACCCATCGCGTGCAATGGTGGAACAAAGAATATGCAGACCTCAGACGCGAATGCTGGACCCTTCATGAGACACATTGCCGGACCGGCAGCGACACTGACAAGCTAGCATTCCAGCAACGCCGAGGTGCAAAGAACCAGCTGAAACGCGATCTTAAACGTGCATACACCAAACAGCAAGCCAACCATGTCTCTAAAACGTGCACGCCAGGACTTGAGTCTAAAGTTTCATGGGTGTCTGCGAAACGTTTGTTGAAACTGCTAACCAGGGGTGGCTCGACGGCCGAGCACCCCGTGCCTTCTGTTATGTCTGGGGGAGTCCCCACTGATAATATAGACACAGTGATGCAGGTTTTCTCGAATCACTACCAATCTGAAATGAACCCGGTCCCACATGCCACATTCTGCGAGCAAACTGATGCACATGTCAGAGACACATTGCACGCATGGCGCCAAAATGAGCCTCAACACAACCAAGAGATGGATGATGCCTTCACACTTCACGAACTTCAACAAGCACTTGCTACAATGCACAACTGGAAAGCCGCAGACCACGATGATATCATCTGCGAACTACTGAAGGCCGGGGGGCCGCAATTGCAAACCGTCGTCCTGCAGCTCCTCAATTTCTGCTGGACGCACGAAACCATTCCCAATGCGTGGTCACTCGGAACAATTGTAAGCCTCCACAAAGCCGGGGATGCAACAGACCCCTCCAACTACCGGGGTATCACACTGCTTTCAATATTCCGGAAGCTTTTCAGCACACTACTCAGGTCCCGCCTCCAAAACAATATAACCCTCCATGAGTCCCAAGCCGCATTCCGCGAGGATCGCGGCTGTGTAGACCATGTCCACACCTTTGCACGCATTGTCCGGGCGGCCGCCGCGGCGGACACTCCACTTTATGCTTTCTTCCTGGACATCCGGAAAGCATATGATACTGTGTGGCGCGACGGTCTGTTGTACAAACTACTCCAGAAAGGAGTGACAGGCCGCCTCGGTCGGGTCATCGCACACATGCTCTCAAACACGAAATCGAGGGTGCGCTTCCAAGACCAGGAATCACCATACTTCCCCATCACCCTCGGGGTCGGCCAAGGCGACCCCCTGTCAACCATTCTCTTTGATGTGTTCATTGATGATCTGCTCGCAACACTGCACACCCGTCCAAAAGAACTCTGCATTCCCCTTGACTCACCAGACACCGATAAAATTTCCGGACTCACTTATGCAGATGATGTCAATGCAATGTCCTTGACACCGGCAGGGCTTCAGGGACATATTGATACAATCGATAAATGGTTGTTTCAATGGCGCTCCTTACCAAATGTGTTGAAGTCTAAAACTATGGTGTTCAATCAGCCGCAGGGCGGCGCACCAGTTGTCTTCCAGTCTCCAACTGCGGGGGTCGCAGTTGGAGACTGTTCACACCTACAAATACTTGGGTGTTTTCTTCCAGTCAAATGGCTCTTGGTCTGAACATATGCATCATGTACGCGCAAAGATGAACAAGGCACTTGGCGCGTGGCGGCCAGTGCTGCGTTGCCACTACCTCCCGGTGACCGCCCGGCTCCGCCTTGTTTATGCGTTCATATATACTCCTGCTTTGTATGGGGCTGAGGTATGGATTGGCCCAAAAACTGAACTCGACAAACTTGATACCATCTGTAAAAAGGCAATCCGCATGGTGTTTGGTCTGCACCAGTTCGATTGCAGGGAGGAGATTCTTTTTTCCGACACGGGCCTCCTGCCTGTGAGCTCAATGATCAAGGCAGCTAAACTTTGCTGGTACGCAAAGCTGACACACATGGGGGCGGAGCGATTCCCGGTTGCGGTGGAATCCACCGCGATTCGGGGTCACTCTCAACGGGGGCCGGGGGTGGGCGGGGACTTTCACTCCCGCATCACGGCCATTGCGGCAGAACTGAAACGATATGCACACATCAGACTTGCCTTACAGGCTCCACCCGAGCCTGAGCATCGCCGCCGACGTGGGCCACCCAGGGTGTCCAAACGTCTCGGCATGCATGATCAGCCGTCCAAACAAAGCCCTCTCACAATCACGTACTCAAATCTTACCCGTGAGAAGGTCGTGGCTGTCATGTGGTTGGCATACCTTGAACAACGATTTGAGAAGCGTGGTCGCGACAATAAGGTCACTGGAGAGTGGTTGCGTGGTGTGATAACACACGAACTAGGGTCACTAGCCCCGTTTATGGACTCCGTTGAGCCCGGTCTTGTGCGTGTGCTAATGTCTGCTCGTTCGGGTCTGTCTCCTTTCTTGTGTAGGCACCGTAGTGAAAAGCATTTGGAATATTCACGTGCTGCTGATGTCTTCACATCCTACATCGCACGTGCACCCATCGGGGCAGTTCTGCCACCTGTCCCAGTGGCACATCGTGATCGGCATGTCTCCGCCGTTGCGGTTTTGGTGCGGCAGTTGCTCGCACGGCCAGGTCCTTATGACAGTGCCTCTGGTGTTTCGTGGTCTGATGTAGCGGTTGTGCTTATTGTCGGTGTTGATGGTGTTGGTGGTGATGCTGGGGTGTCGGGTGTTGCAAATCGCCCGTCCCCTCTCGGTGAATTGGCTCGTGTTGTTGCATTCTGTGGCGCAAGTCAGAGTTTGCGGCAGCATGTTGCTTGGATGCCTCTTTCGGTCCCGGATTTCGGAGTTGTCAATGTCCAAATGGATACGGCTATGTAATCATGCATACATACATACATCTCTTTGTATCTTTGTCGTACGTCTGTCGTCTGTGCTGTGTCGTGGTCCCGATGTAGACGCATGCCAAAAGAACCCGGCTGCGGGAGGCAGCAAAAAGAAAACGAATAGGCCCTTAGTTGTGTTCTGTCGTCCGCTGTCGTGCAGCTGCAACGAATACGCGCGCCAGCTGCCAGTGTTCCGTCGTTCTGCAGCCCCACTAGAATGCCAGCGGACTGACCGCCAGTGGCCTGCAGCCTTGCCCATTTGGAACACCTAGATGTCTGTTCTATGTTTCGCCTGGCCTTCCTGGTGACCCGCTTGGCTTTGCAGCCGTCATGTCGGCGCGGGCCGCTGGCTGCCCGCGTGCCGTTGTCCGGCAGTCCCGCTGGCAATCCTGCGGACTAGCCGCAGGTGATCTGCAGATTTGATTCGTTAAAAGTGTTGTGTGTTTGTTGTTTTAGTTTTGTGCCGTCTGGCCGGTTCAATGGCCCGTTAGACTGCACCGTTAGTGTGTCCGCTTTCAGCGGAACGAGTCCCTGCGTATGAGCTTTCAGTGTCCATATGACGGATGCAGCGCTAGTCTCTCCTCCCATTCAAGTCTGTTCACCCACATCCGAGGAATCCATCGCGACGGGCCGAGGCTGCCCACTGCGAAGCTGCACGAACTCAATGCCGCGTACTGCTCTCACTGTGGCATATTCGGCTCCACCAAGACCCCTAAGGCGCATAAATGTGTGGGAGGTCAGAACAGGAGCTTGAGGTCAGGTCACTGCGTGCTGCCCGCCACACATCCGGCCCGACAGCCCGCCCCAGCCCAACCCGCCCCAGCCCAGCCCGCCCAGCCGCAGCCCGCCCAGCCGCAGCCTGCCCAGCCTGCCCAGCCGCACCCCCATCAGCCACCCCGTCACTTCACCGAAGCCCCCGCCGCCGCCCACAACACCGCCCAGCCCAGGCCCTCCCCGAAGGTCCCGGACACCGTCCATCCGGAGTTCGGCGACGCAACGGCCGAGCTCCTCAGAGATTTCAACGATGCCAGCGACGCGTCAAACATCGACGGAGCACGACTGGCCCTGGGCCGCGTCCTCGACTTCCCTGGTAAGGTTCTGTCGCTGAAGGGAGGGGACGGCACGGCGCGCCGCGCTCGTACATGCATCACGCTGTTCATGGACGGCGAGGAGCCCAGGCTGGCGGAGCCCACTCCGAGCCAGAAGCGCAGAATGAATCAGAACCAGGATCGCCGCCTGGCGGGCTCCGTCCACAGGTCACTGAGCGACGGTAATGTCCGCAAAGGCGCGGAGAAAGTGGAGGCGCCGCCCATCGCCAGGTACACCCCAGAAGTGCATGAGACGCTGCGGCACCTGCATCCCGCAGAAGCGCTCCCCCCCGACACCCAGCCCGCCGAGCCCGCGCCCCCGCTGCAAATCGACGAGGCGACGCTCCGCGCACTGCTCGACAAGCTGCCGAAGGGCAGCGGCCCAGGCCTGTCGGGGTGGACGTATGAGCACATCCGGGCTGCTGGCACGGCCTCCACGGCCGCATTCACGGAGATTCACCGCTTCGTGAACGCGGCCCTCGCCGGCCGGCTGCCACACCTCCCGCGCTTGCTGGACTGCCGCCTCCTCCCGCAGGAGAAGCCACAGGGAGGCGTCCGCCCTATCGCCATTGCAGAGACGTGGCAGCGCCTGGTAAGCCTGTGCGCCATGACCCTGTGCAGTGGCCTGGGTGCCTCCCTCGCGCCGCTGCAGGTGGGGGTCGGGGTGCCAGGGGGCGCGCAGAACCTGGGCCATGCTGCGCGCGCCGTGCTGCAAGCGTGGGACGATGTCGTGCTTGTGCAGCTGGACTGGAAGAATGCATTCAACATGATGTCCCGTGCAGCCATCTTGGAGGCCGTTGCGTCTCACAAGCCTGCGCTGCTGCCCTTCGCCACCATGCTTTACAGGTTCCCCGCAAATCTCTACATCGAAGGCGCACCGCCCGGCACCGCTGCAATCACGTCGCAGCGCGGCGTGCGTCAAGGCGACCCCATCAGCCCGCTGCTCTTCGCCCTGGCCCTCCAGGGCCCCCTCCAGGCAGTGCAGGCCCAGCACCAGCCGCCCGGGAGGGAGGTCACGGCCGCCCTCATGGCGTATCATGACGACTGCACCATCGCCGGGCAGCGCGTGGACGCCGCCGCCGCATTCCGTGCGCTGGTCTCGGCAGCAGAGCCCCTCGGGCTGGAGCCCCAGCTGCACAAGTGCACGGCCTACTCGCGCGACCCCCAGCATGCGGGATCCGTCGCGGCCGCGCTCGGCATAACGCATGCCACGGAGGGCACCGTCATCACCGGCACGCCCATCGGCACCCCGGCGTTCGAGTCGGCGCACGCGGAAGCGACGGCCGACAAGGTGTGCGCCACCATCGAAAAGATGATGCGCTTGCCCCTGAAAGCGCAAGACCAGTTCTTGCTGCTCACGATGTCCTGCCAACGCCGTATGCTGCACTACGCCAGGGCGGTGCCGTGGGCGCACATTTCCGATCACATGCGCCGGACGGAGGCGTCCGTCCTGGCTGCGGTGAATGAAATCATGCGCGTCCCGCGGGACGACACTCGTGCGGCCGCACAAGCCGTCCTTCCAGCGCGCCTCGGAGGCCTGGGCGTCACGTCCACGCCGCAGGAGGTCGCGGACGGAGCGTACCTCGCTGCAGCGGCGGTGAGCCAAAAGGCGTTCGCAGGAGGCCCCGAGTGCATGCAGCCGTACCGGGGGCCGCACGGGCAACAATTGCAGGAAACCTGGCAGGCCCTCAACGTCGCTCAGCAGCTCCATCCGGAGCTGCCCGGGCCGGCGAGCGGCGACACCATCGCCAAGGTGTTACCTGGTATGCAGCAGCGTATCACAAAGTTGGTTGCCCTGCGCCGCCGGGCAGCTCTGCTTGCCAGCCATGACGTCGCCACGCTCGTGGGTGCATGCAACTTGGCACGGCTTCGCAGCTGTGCTTGCCGTGCAGCCACCCTTTGGTTGAGCACCCTGCCGCTCTCCCAGGCGCTGCGCATGACTGACATTGAGTTCATGCTGTGCATCAGGTATCTCCTGGGCATGTCCCCAGCCCCTCCCAATGCGGTCGGCTCGCGCTGCGAATGTGGCACTCTCATACAGCCGCATGATCTCGATCACGCGATGAATTGCACACACAATGCGGGGACCTGGACTTCGCGCCACAATATCGTTGAAAAACAATGGCGCGAGATCGGGTCCCACGCGTGTGTGGCATCCACGCGCATCCCGCGCACAGCGCCGTTCGTCCGCGCGCAGCTCGCGGCCGCATCGAGGCAGATCCATGCTGGCCCGTTGGGCCCGCCCCCCCCTGCTCCGCCCCAGCCCGCCTCCCAGGTCGCGGGCCCTTCGCGTGGGGCAGCCTTGCCCGCGGCGCCGATGCCTGCAGCCCCGCCGCCGCCGCCGACCGCGCGCGCGGACGAGGCGCCGGCACCTACGCCTGCTCCGGCCGCCGACGCCGATGCTGGACACAGCGCCCACATGGGGCGCCACGCGCCGGACGCAGCGCAGGCTGCGGCCCTGGCGGCGGCGGCGGCGCCGGGTGGTCAGGGTCCAGCGGGGCCTGGGGAGCAGGCCGCTGCCGCGCAGGCAACGGCGCTGGATGAGGTGTTCAGGGCAGTGGCCCAGGAGAAACTGGGGGACATCATGTTTATGCCGCCGGGCGACCCTTTGTGCATAGGAGATGTGTCGGTTGTGAACCCCTGTGCTGGTTCCTATTGCGGCCGTGCGGCCCGCGAGGACGGGGGTGCTGCGGAGACGCGGGACGTGCAGAAACGCACTGCTTATCGTTTGTACGACCCTGATGCGTATAGTTTCGTGCCGTTGTCGCATGAGACGCATGGTCGCTTGGGGCGGCCTGCCATGAATCACTTGAATCGGCTGGCGGAGGTTGCGTCTCGGTGTGGTAAGGTGAACCGTGCTTTGTTTGTGACGAATGCTCTGCGCCGGTTGAGTGTGGCGTTGTGCAAGGGGAATGCGCTTGTGCTCCGTGCGGGGCTTCAATCTTTGGCTGGCATCACCGGCCGAGCTGTGGTACGTGCTCGTGCCCGGCCTAGTGCCATGACTGCGTGAGTGGATTTGCGTGTGTATTCCTGGCAACGGCTCGCTGCCCGGCCTCTGTCCTTTGTAACTACATACATGATTGCGTGAGTGGATTTGCGTGTGTATTCCTAGCAACGGCTCGCTGCCCGGCCTCTGTCCTTTGTAACTACATACATACATGTATGCATGATTACATAGCATCAATCAAAGATCTGCCGTATCTTTATCGATGCCATCTGCCGTATCTTTATCGTACGTCTGTCGTCTGTGCTGTGTCGTGGTCCCGATGTAGACGCATGCCAAAAGAACCCGGCTGCGGGAGGCAGCAAAAAGAAAACGAATAGGCCCTTAGTTGTGTTCTGTCGTCCGCTGTCGTGCAGCTGCGACGAATACGCGCGCCAGCTGCCAGTGTTCCGTCGTTCTGCAGCCCCACTAGAATGCCAGCGGACTGACCGCCAGTGGCCTGCAGCCTTGCCCATTTGGAACACCCAGATGTCTGTTCTATGTTTCGCCTGGCCTTCCTGGTGACCCGCTTGGCTGTGCAGCCGTCATGTCGGCGCGGGCCGCTGGCTGCCCGCGTGCCGTTGTCCGGCAGTCCCACTGGCAATCCTGCGGACTAGCCGCAGGTGATCTGCAGATTTGATTCGTTAAAAGTGTTGTGTGTTTGTTGTTTTAGTTTTGTGCCGTCTGGCCGGTTCAATGGCCCGTTAGACTGCACCGTTAGTGTGTCCGCTTTCAGCGGAACGAGTCCCTGCGTATGAGCTTTCAGTGTCCATATGACGGATGCAGCGCTAGTCTCTCCTCCCATTCAAGTCTGTTCACCCACATCCGAGGAATCCATCGCGACGGGCCGAGGCTGCCCACTGCGAAGCTGCACGAACTCAATGCCGCGTACTGCTCTCACTGTGGCATATTCGGCTCCACCAAGACCCCTAAGGCGCATAAATGTGTGGGAGGTCAGAACAGGAGCTTGAGGTCAGGTCACTGCGTGCTGCCCGCCACACATCCGGCCCGACAGCCCGCCCCAGCCCAACCCGCCCCAGCCCAGCCCGCCCAGCCGCAGCCCGCCCAGCCGCAGCCTGCCCAGCCTGCCCAGCCGCACCCCCATCAGCCACCCCGTCACTTCACCGAAGCCCCCGCCGCCGCCCACAACACCGCCCAGCCCAGGCCCTCCCCGAAGGTCCCGGACACCGTCCATCCGGAGTTCGGCGACGCAACGGCCGAGCTCCTCAGAGATTTCAACGATGCCAGCGACGCGTCAAACATCGACGGAGCACGACTGGCCCTGGGCCGCGTCCTCGACTTCCCTGGTAAGGTTCTGTCGCTGAAGGGAGGGGACGGCACGGCGCGCCGCGCTCGTACATGCATCACGCTGTTCATGGACGGCGAGGAGCCCAGGCTGGCGGAGCCCACTCCGAGCCAGAAGCGCAGAATGAATCAGAACCAGGATCGCCGCCTGGCGGGCTCCGTCCACAGGTCACTGAGCGACGGTAATGTCCGCAAAGGCGCGGAGAAAGTGGAGGCGCCGCCCATCGCCAGGTACACCCCGGAAGTGCATGAGACGCTGCGGCACCTGCATCCCGCAGAAGCGCTCCCCCCCGACACCCAGCCCGCCGAGCCCGCGCCCCCGCTGCAAATCGACGAGGCGACGCTCCGCGCACTGCTCGACAAGCTGCCGAAGGGCAGCGGCCCAGGCCTGTCGGGGTGGACGTATGAGCACATCCGGGCTGCTGGCACGGCCTCCACGGCCGCATTCACGGAGATTCACCGCTTCGTGAACGCGGCCCTCGCCGGCCGGCTGCCACACCTCCCGCGCTTGCTGGACTGCCGCCTCCTCCCGCAGGAGAAGCCACAGGGAGGCGTCCGCCCTATCGCCATTGCAGAGACGTGGCAGCGCCTGGTAAGCCTGTGCGCCATGACCCTGTGCAGTGGCCTGGGTGCCTCCCTCGCGCCGCTGCAGGTGGGGGTCGGGGTGCCAGGGGGCGCGCAGAACCTGGGCCATGCTGCGCGCGCCGTGCTGCAAGCGTGGGACGATGTCGTGCTTGTGCAGCTGGACTGGAAGAATGCATTCAACATGATGTCCCGTGCAGCCATCTTGGAGGCCGTTGCGTCTCACAAGCCTGCGCTGCTGCCCTTCGCCACCATGCTTTACAGGTTCCCCGCAAATCTCTACATCGAAGGCGCACCGCCCGGCACCGCTGCAATCACGTCGCAGCGCGGCGTGCGTCAAGGCGACCCCATCAGCCCGCTGCTCTTCGCCCTGGCCCTCCAGGGCCCCCTCCAGGCAGTGCAGGCCCAGCACCAGCCGCCCGGGAGGGAGGTCACGGCCGCCCTCATGGCGTATCATGACGACTGCACCATCGCCGGGCAGCGCGTGGACGCCGCCGCCGCATTCCGTGCGCTGGTCTCGGCAGCAGAGCCCCTCGGGCTGGAGCCCCAGCTGCACAAGTGCACGGCCTACTCGCGCGACCCCCAGCATGCGGGATCCGTCGCGGCCGCGCTCGGCATAACGCATGCCACGGAGGGCACCGTCATCACCGGCACGCCCATCGGCACCCCGGCGTTCGAGTCGGCGCACGCGGAAGCGACGGCCGACAAGGTGTGCGCCACCATCGAAAAGATGATGCGCTTGCCCCTGAAAGCGCAAGACCAGTTCTTGCTGCTCACGATGTCCTGCCAACGCCGTATGCTGCACTACGCCAGGGCGGTGCCGTGGGCGCACATTTCCGATCACATGCGCCGGACGGAGGCGTCCGTCCTGGCTGCGGTGAATGAAATCATGCGCGTCCCGCGGGACGACACTCGTGCGGCCGCACAAGCCGTCCTTCCAGCGCGCCTCGGAGGCCTGGGCGTCACGTCCACGCCGCAGGAGGTCGCGGACGGAGCGTACCTCGCTGCGGCGGCGGTGAGCCAAAAGGCGTTCGCAGGGTGCCCCGAGTGCATGCAGCCGTACCGGGGGCCGCACGGGCAACAATTGCAGGAAACCTGGCAGGCCCTCAACGTCGCTCAGCAGCTCCATCCGGAGCTGCCCGGGCCGGCGAGCGGCGACACCATCGCCAAGGTGTTACCTGGTATGCAGCAGCGTATCACAAAGTTGGTTGCCCTGCGCCGCCGGGCAGCTCTGCTTGCCAGCCATGACGTCGCCACGCTCAAGGGTGCATGCAACTTGGCACGGCTTCGCAGCTGTGCTTGCCGTGCAGCCACCCTTTGGTTGAGCACCCTGCCGCTCTCCCAGGCGCTGCGCATGACTGACATTGAGTTCATGTTGTGCATCAGGTATCTCCTGGGCATGTCCCCAGCCCCTCCCAATGCGGTCGGCTCGCGCTGCGAATGTGGCACTCTCATACAGCTGCATGATCTCGATCACGCGATGAATTGCACACACAATGCGGGGACCTGGACTTCGCGCCACAATATCGTTGAAAAACAATGGCGCGAGATCGGGTCCCACGCGTGTGTGGCATCCACGCGCATCCCGCGCACAGCGCCGTTCGTCCGCGCGCGGCTCGCGGCCGCATCGAGGCAGATCCATGCTGGCCCGTTGGGCCCGCCCCCCCCTGCTCCGCCCCAGCCCGCCTCCCAGGTCGCGGGCCCTTCGCGTGGGGCAGCCTTGCCCGCGGCGCCGATGCCTGCAGCCCCGCCGCCGCCGCCGACCGCGCGCGCGGACGAGGCGCCGGCACCTACGCCTGCTCCGGCCGCCGACGCCGATGCTGGACACAGCGCCCACATGGGGCGCCACGCGCCAGACGCAGCGCAGGCTGCGGCCCTGGCGGCGGCGGCGGCGCCGGGTGGTCAGGATCCAGCGGGGCCTGGGGAGCAGGCCGCTGCCGCGCAGGCAACGGCGCTGGATGAGGTGTTCAGGGCAGTGGCCCAGGAGAAACTGGGGGACATCATGTTTATGCCGCCGGGCGACCCTTTGTGCATAGGAGATGTGTCGGTTGTGAACCCCTGTGCTGGTTCCTATTGCGGCCGTGCGGCCCGCGAGGACGGGGGTGCTGCGGAGACGCGGGACGTGCAGAAACGCACTGCTTATCGTTTGTACGACCCTGATGCGTATAGTTTCGTGCCGTTGTCGCATGAGACGCATGGTCGCTTGGGGCGGCCTGCCATGAATCACTTGAATCGGCTGGCGGAGGTTGCGTCTCGGTGTGGTAAGGTGAACCGTGCTTTGTTTGTGACGAATGCTCTGCGCCGGTTGAGTGTGGCGTTGTGCAAGGGGAATGCTCTTGTGCTCCGTGCGGGGCTTCAATCTTTGGCTGGCATCACCGGCCGAGCTGTGGTACGTGCTCGTGCCCGCCTGTTGTGAAAGTGCCTCGTAGCGCACAAGGCAGGTGCACATGCGAATGCACGCACGGGGTGACACGTGGCAGTCGCCAGCCCGCGAATGAGAAGACACATTCCAGCTCTCTGTATAGGTCGAACAAGGTCATGGTTCAAGTATCTGACTCAGATACCGACCATGCAGGTGTGATCCCAGATCTCAGGCGTCATGTGCTAAGTACTCCGCACATATACTTAACATTTCGCCCAACTAAACTTACGGTATGACGCTTCCACTCGCGCTTGCATTCGAACAGGTATCGATGAGTAACCACGATCACATGGGCCCATCATCACGTAAGCACCACATGACGCCTGTGATCGCTCTAACATGACCTCTCGTGTGCACAACTTCCCACAGGACATTCCAAACACTCGACGCGCTCCGAGAGAACTTCCACATGTGCCTCATGAGCTCGCACACGCTCGCTCCCGTGAAAGGGGGAGGTGTTGTGAAAGTGCCTCGTAGCGCACAAGGCAGGTGCACATGCGAATGCACGCACGGGGTGACACGTGGCAGTCGCCAGCCCGCGAATGAGAAGACACATTCCAGCTCTCTGTATAGGTCGAACAAGGTCATGGTTCAAGTATCTGACTCAGATACCGACCATGCAGGTGTGATCCCAGATCTCAGGCGTCATGTGCTAAGTACTCCGCACATATACTTAACATTTCGCCCAACTAAACTTACGGTATGACGCTTCCACTCGCGCTTGCATTCGAACACCGGCCTAGTGCCATGACTGCGTGAGTGGATTTGCGTGTGTATTCCTGGCAACGGCTCGCTGCCCGGCCTCTGTCCTTTGTAACTACATACATACAGAGCAAAACACACAGGAAGGGGCGATCAGGCCGCAGTCACACACGTGTGGTGCACAACTCCCTTCCTATCCATGTCGAAGATTGTCCAATGTTTGTGCAGGAGTGTGTGTTTAGCCCTTGATGCCTAAAGCCTTGGGATCGAGACAGGTAAGGCAAGAGGGAGTGCCTGTAGCCATGGCCTTACAGCTCACGCGGATGCGAACGCCCTTTCACCCTGGAGTATACAGGCAGCACACACGAACTGTTGACTTGTCGGGTAGCGCAGGGAGCTGGGCACCCTAGCGAGCGTACAGAAACGACAGGAGAGAGACAGGGGTAACAACACACGATGCCGCACACGATGGAATGACTGGAACAGAAGCGCCCCAATCGACCAAAGGTAATTGTGTCGATCACAGCAAAACACTTGGAATATATGTGTCCAGGCCCATCCCTGCTTTGTGCTGTCCTCGCTACTGATAGCTCTGTGGAACTGTGGAATCGCGCTGCTCGTTGATCTCTGTACGGATCAGGGTGCAGCATCCCGCGAGATCTGGCGATCTGCTGCGGGCATTGGGATTTGGCATGTATCATCCTCCGTCAATCCAATGCAGCAACATCGTGCTGCATGGATACGCAGACGTAGGTTGGCTGGCATGGTCTTTGACGCTGCACCCTTGGCGTGCGCAAGCGCAGACCAGGAGTATGCATGCGCCGCATGCATGACGTGTCATGCACTGAGCTGGCACTTCGCACTGCCAAAAGGCTGTGGCAAAAGGTGGCATGATACATGGGATTGGTATGTGAGATTATACATGTTGAGGAATGCTAGTGGCACTTTTGAGCATGTGGAATTATGCACATGTTGCTGTATGCATGCAGCTCATGTCCACAGCTGTGACGTGGTACATGCTGGCATTCTGAGGTATTCTTTGGTATACTTTCGCCTGGCTCAAGTTTTGCAAGGCAATAGCCTGAGATACATACACATGTATCCACAATTGGTGCCTGCATATCTGGAATAGGTGTGCTTCTGAGCAGACAGACTTGGCCATTACAACACCTCCCCCCACACACGGGAGCGGAGCAGGGCAAACAAGAGTATGCTCTGCAAGCTCAGGGCAAGTCTGGAAGCTCAGGTAAGCAGATGAATGGAGACAGCACATTGACTTGAATGGTAGGGTACATCATAAGACCGGGGCAATGTGGTATTTACAGAGAAGGGTCTACTCATCTGGAATACGGATGAGTGACCTTGTTGGAATTAAGGCTAGTTCTAGAGCTGGCTGGGGAACTCATCGCAGAGATCGTGGAAATACTCTGGTAACAATTGACGACCTGAGTAGCGGTTTATCATTTCACTCATGGCCTCATCTAGGTCTAGGACTGCATCATGCAGCCTGCGAGTAACTCTTCTGACATGGCAGAGGTCAGTGAGGTACTGAGAGTGGTAGTCTCCAAGCGCTGGCATTGTAGTGGCATCTAGCATCAACTGGCGGACGTTCTGGAGAAAGCGTCGACGCTGGACGAGGGAATGGGATGTCGGATCTTGTGGGATCTCAGGGACTGGCAAGTTTCTAACTGCACACATAGGTGGGTTCAGATGATGGAATTGGGTCTGTCGGGTTTTATGGAAGTCACATGATGGAAAAACAGGTTGGTGCCCCGCGACATGCAACCTGGCGGATCAGATTTAGGCAGGGGTTGGCCTTGCTCCCGGGAGCCCCCTCCTCACATCACCTATGGCCTGGAAATCCCCGGCCTCACAGAGGCAGTCTGCTTACATCCAGGCGTCCCCTTCAGCATCACAGCGGGGGGGCAGCATTAGCGCACATGCGCTTTGCGAACTCAGTCCGCATCCTACCGCAACAATTGCAGTAGGTGACCCTGGAAAGTGCTGCCTTATGGGATTCGCTCAACCGAGAACTACGTCTACGCGGTTTGCGTTTGGGATCGTCGATGTTGCTGCCACCCGCGGGCACCTTCCCCCCAGCGACGGGACGCCTGGTGGATTCAGCCTTGGCTGCTATATGGGACAGTTGCAGCCGCGCTTCACGCGGAAACTCATGAATCATGTGCGCTCTCTGAGTACTGGAGGCATTGTGGAACAGATAATCGGCAACTTTCTCCAGGCATCCGGACAACTCATCAACTGGTAACCAAGAGTCATGAGATGCATCGTAGCCAACCCAGCGCACCAGGTAGTGAGGGCACGCGATGGAGATGTCGTCATCGCGATGCCGCGACTGCATGTAATTGACTACACATTCAACTTCGTAAGTGGTCGTGTCCACAGTGGCCGATGACTTGGCAGGTTCAGGGCTGTTGGCGCATGCAGCATCGAAGGACTCATTGTAAGGTTTGAGCACAGAGAAGTGAAAGACATCATGTAGGCCTAGGCGCTGCAGCGTGGTTGGCAATGATATACGGGCAGCGGCCCGGCCCACTACTTCCAGAATTTTACAGGGACCCAACCAGCGCGGAGTAAACTTCTTTCGGAGAGATGGATGATGCAGAGCAACCTTACGTATAGATAGCAGGACCAAGTCACCCACAGAGAAGGTTGGCCAAGCAGATTTCCTGTTGAAGTCCGACCACATTGACTGCTTGGCCTCTACCACACTACAAGAAAGTTGACTACCCCAAGACTGCGTCTGGGGAGGTTTATGGAAAACGCTTGGGGCAGATCTGTGCCGTTGGGCGTAGCACTTGGGGCACATTAGGCCATGTATTGGGGCCAATACATGCCAAGGGCAAATGCTGTACGTGAACACAACTAGCCGGATGCTGTGTAGGTTTGGCTCGTGTTGATGCAAATAAGCACATAGAAGACATTTAAGTGGTTTTGTAAGTGTTTGGGTCGCCGGGACTTGTTGCAGTGCAGCAGTAGTAAACCGCCCCAAACGCCGCACAACTGTATGGGGCAAACACGGGCAACGTCCGTTGCACATGCGTTGCCGCCACACTACATCACGGACTTAAGGAGACTAGCAATCAAGAATTGACACGTAGATGGAGCGCAACTGTAGCGAGTTCGCACGCCTGGCAGATGATGCCCGATAGTGTGGCGAGTGCATGCTGTGTAGGATATTGGCAGCTCCCCGCATCAAAGACTGTAGTGCCCATTCCAAGACGGTAGATGACAGATGCATTGCTCTATTGTCTATTTGTGATTCGCCGCTTTGATTCGACTTGCGTATACTCGTGAACAGGTTCCTACACGAGGTCGCGTGCACACGTAAATCGCCACCTACAGATGTCTAAGTCTGCCCCTGATGGTCAAGGGGTACAAACTGCCCTTGCCCAAGTGGCGGTTTTGTGGACATTAGGGGCAGAAACTGCCCTAACTGCAACAGGTGAGGTTTGGCATGCATTCCTAGGGGCACAAATCGTATGGACTGCCATTGCTAGGAAACGATGCTACACCGCAATGCAGGCCACGCACACCATTGCAGCTTGCATATATGCTTCCAGTTGTTTACAACTTGTTCACTATGTGGCTGCAAGTGGCTCTAGCTAGCCGAAAATTTAGTCACATGGCACTGATAAACATGCACGCCACTACACGCCACCAACCTGGATTGCACTGCCTTGGCACGCTGCCAGGCTGTGCAGGAGCGACCACGGGTAAGGTTGGAACATGTTGACATCCTTCAATGTCAGACTATATGATCTTCACCCTGCCAGCCACTTATTTCTTGCCTCTACCCCGCCTGGCAATTCTCTGCATGAGATTCCTCATCAGTTAGCAAGTGTGAATCAAGGCTCACCTCGGCTGCCGCATAGTGACAAGCACTCATAATCAGACTTACAGTCACTCGTTGCAAGTGGCCTTCAGGTGGCGAGCGCCACGTGGACAGGCGTGCACAGTCAAACGACATTCGCCAGGAAAGCTCACATGAACTCTACTGTGAGTGAAGGGTGACATACCGCTGCACAAGGCAAGTCCATATCTGCGCCGCTTGCTCCATAATTTGCGTTTGTATGGTTGCCTGTATACATGTACGTACATGAGATCATTTAATATGAATCTTGCATTTGGGCAAAATTGTCATGTCACATCATCTAGTGGAGGGAAGAATATCAATGATCCGGCATTGGCGAGGAAACGCACCTTTGCTCGGGCGTAGTGTGTTAGCTGAGAGTGTTTGCTTCTGTGCCTTTGCAATTGCCTCTGTCTGCTTGATGCCAGCTGCTGAAGCCGCTCGCTTTTGTGATCTGGTCGTCTTACCTGTGACCGGTGGTCTTGATGGTAAGTTATTCTCACTTGCTGGTGCCTCCTGTACCTTCACATGTACACACATTGAATTAATGCTGCTGCTCGAGGTCCTAGCATGATATGTGGGCGACGCGGTACTGACTTCTAGTGTGAAGTACAAGCCTACTGTAACACGGTGTACACGACACGATAGCAGTGAATATACCAGGAACCTGCAGGCACGCATGAATCGCCGATGGGACAGGCGTCAGAGAGGGCATACCTCTCTGATCGCTGCTTCCGCGTGAGGTGGAGCCTTGGCAGCTGCTTTGCGTCGCCATTTGTTCTCTCCTTGCATGGCACGCTTGGCTGCTGGGTTCAGCATCGCACGCACCTGTGGGGGAGCATGCTCTTGCCTGGCAGGATCCGGAAACAGTGGCGCAGATGGTAGTGCACCAGCCACACTCTGAGGAGGAGGTTGATAAGCAGCCACAGTCTGAGTGCCCGGTGTGTGCACAGACCCGACACTGCTAATCAGCAGACTCTGCTCGAGTGTCGGAGGAATCGCTGAACCGTCTATAGTTGCAGTTGCTGCAAAAGAGTAGGGAACAGCACGAGACTGCATCTCCGCTCGGACGGCAGCCATGGCCTGGGCATACATCTGGGCCTTAAGTTCATTGATGTCAACCCCGGAAGCAATACCTGCCGAAGTCATTGCAGCTGTATCTGCAACCCCTGGAGGAGCATTCCTATACTTGTCCAGCTGCTGCTCAGCTCTTGCATTGGGATCTGTCCTCGGCAGAGTTGAAGATCTGGGCACAGGCCTAGGCATACTCGCCGTAGCTAGCAGCCTACCTGACGGCCTGCCATGACCACTCTTTTCAGATGCGAGAGATCCAGAGTATGCATATGTGGGGGGAGGGGGGGGGGGGGGGGGGGGGGGGGGAGCGGTGGTTGTTGTCATCGTTGCCTCGGCGGATAAAGCTGGGAACATGGCCTGCACATCAATTTCTTGCGTGGCCGACACCTCATTTGAAAGGCATCTACCGCTGTCGGAATTGTTGGGAGCTCGATGAGCATCAGGCGCCGTGTCGTGGCCTGACGCTCTGACCTCGTCAATGACGTCCTCGAGCAGCTGTTCATCGTCACTATTTAGCTCGGGCCAAGCAGAATTTTCATCATGTTCCGGATGCTCGTCATTCATGGAACGTTGCTGCAGCGGAGCTTCAAATGCGGAATATGGGACGACGATCGAAGGTGGCGGGACAAAATCAGTTCCCCTTGTAGCCTGGACCATCTCCGCTTCATTCGTGCAATTCGTTGTGTCATCGACCTGAACCTGTATGCCTGATTCATGTTGGCAGTGCAAATCCACATGATCGTCACAATCACTCAGTACTCTATTTGTTGGCAGCGCTCAAGAATTACGTGCATTACCTGGTCCTCGCAAGCTGCAACAACATCACCAATGGGCTCTGCAAGCCATTCTTTGATGCACTGATTATAGAAAGCCATCAGTCTTGGGTGCAGAGGTACCGAGTGAACGGCCTCTGCACTCGGGGCAGGTGCGAATGCATTCTGATCATACTGACCTTCGTCTGCATTCTCATCTGGTTCTGACTCGGAAAGGTCGTCGATGTAGTTCACCAGTTCTTTACGGTGCTTGTCATTGATGCATTGCAGTCTGTGCATCATCCTTTTGGAGGCCCCACACAACTCAGTAGGTGCTGCCACCCTCCACAAATGATCAGTCCATAGACTCATCTCAAACGCTAGCTCGCCGTGAAAGAGCATTGACACATGTGGCCGTGACTTCCACGACCAGATCAGCGAGGGTGTGAGACCCTCGCTAGAGGCGCGCCTGTGGTTGTTGTTGTTGGGGGCCTCTTTGGCAGCTGGCACTGTGCACGGGATCGTGTCTGCTGAACTCCAGCCATATCTTTCGGTTGCTATTTGTTCCATGGTATCGGCGCGGTCGTCGATCCATTCAGCAGTGAGCCACTGAACAGCCTGCAATGGTACACGTTATGTTCAGTCAAGTGCAGCAACTGTTTTCAATTGTGAGGCACGGAACTGTGTGTTGTATCACACCATTAGATTGCAATTAAAAAATGGATAAACATATGAAGCTGCATGATCCTGGATCACGATACTGCGGGTGGTGACATGGAACATCACCTGTGGCGCAGTTTTGCACAGACCGCATATGAACTCATAGAGTCGGTTAGCCAATTGATCTTTGTTTCGGATTGTGTTCTCACTGTGCCCTTCCCGGAACTTGCGTAGTTGGTCCCGATACGATCCTAGAGGCGGATCACCTGCTGCAAGTTGTCCAGCGGATGGCTCATCATCGTACATGGGAGTCTCCAGGGCAGTATCAATGCCATCTTGTAACGCTGTTGCATTTGCAGGTTGTCCATCGACATCAATCGCCAAGGCTGCAGTGTTCGGGTCACCTTCAGCGTCACGCTCGGCCATAAACATCAGAAAGTCCAGCATACATGCCTCTCTGGCTCTACTCTTCATATGTTCCGTGGCCCTGCACATGTAGGCGTGAGAAGGACAGTTCGTGTGCTTATAGCGGATACTACAGTGTGATGCTGGTCTGATGCGGTGGAGGCAGCATGCTTTGTAATTTCACCACCCCGCTGCCCTGATTTCTTGATGTCACCGTAGTATGCCCTTGCTTGCGACCGTCTGTACGTCTCCCCGTAGCAAGTGCACGCCAGCAACGCCTGTAGCTCACGCACGTCATCCTTGTCGAGGATCTGCATGTACATGCACATCCACTGCATTAGATCCTGAAAGTTGTCAGTACAAGAAGATGCTGCATATTACTGTCCGATGTTCAATTTGTTCCTGATTTCGTTGCATTGCATGTGCTCAGCCATCAACCACAGCAAGGGAGTACCTCATTAACAGCATTAGACTTCAGCTTGATTTTCAGCTTCGTCTTTGGGACTGCTTGCCCTGGTAGAAACCCTTGCATGTCCGGGGCCCACCACCGGGCTGCCTTACATAATGACTCTTCTTGCGGTGGCTGCTTTTGCTGTGGAGGCATGTCCACCGCGATCGAGAGCAGGGTTTTGGACAGTCTTGATGGCATATACGCTACCGATGCCAGCCCGGCCTCCAATCGTCTCGAGTCCTACACAATGTGCATCTGTAGACTGTACCATGTGACAAGCGCCATCATGGTCGTGCTAGTGGTAGTGTGTGCACCATTACAGGAAAACTTGCTCATGCTCTCGTTTGAATTCAGTTGTGGACGCACCTCCGCCGTGTCCGCGTCCGTGGCCGACTTCGGCTTGTTCTTTCCGCGAACCTTTTTATTGGTGTTCAGCCGCAGGCTAAAGTGCCCCGCAGTGGGCTTCGTGTTAGCGACTTGCACCAACGCCGCATGCGCCTCTGCCGCTTCTTCGAGCGGCATCGCGTAAACCTGCTCGATGATCTTCCGGAAAGTCTTTTGTTTCTTGCCTTCTTCGAATTCCAACATATATTCCTTCTGTCCTGCCTTCCCCAATTCTGACTCGGCAGCAACAATGATGTCCTCTGCGTGTTGGCGCCGCTCAGGCATCGACTGCATAGGACGGGTTGTATACGTTTCTAAGGTGACAATTTTTAAGCCCTGGGAATACACATCGATGATCTTGACGTCCCGTGTGGGCAACCTTTTCGTCTTAGCGAGTTGTCCGGCCATGGCTAACACGGAATCTGCCACTGCGCACGACGTCGATTTGCGTGTACGTAGCTGATGGTCACGTCAGATCCTGCTGCATTTGTTTCTGGATCTGAGACGCCAACTGTGGAGGGGTCGATTTTGAATGAAGTAGTGCGCGTCATGCGCCGTACGTGGCGGGGGGTTGTGGGCTCCATGAAGTCAACATGTGGGTGTTTTCACCGTCCTCGACGGGATTAGGAAAACCGCATAACATGCGAAGTAAGAGGCCGACTCTGGTCGCATGATGCACATATGTGTAGAATTGGTCGGTATCTGAAATGCAGCACATCAGTCTCCTTCCGTGCGTTCGTCCTCAACATTGCACGTGCCGCAAGTTCTTGCATAGTACAATCGACGTTGTACTCGTTCATCTTTGATACAGCGCAAAATCCTATGTGATCGGCGAGCGGACTAGACAACCTTGGTCATACGCACGAGTCCTCCGAACCGTCGTGCTCTCGTCCTTGAGTGCGTCCACCGGCGTCATTATATAATTCTACTGCTCCAGCATCAACAGATCTCAGCAGACTTCAGGCAATGCGCGTACTCTGCAAAATTGACAGTGTCTTCTCCAATGAGCCCAGCTGGGGGGTGGCGCCTTGATCTCTAAGCTGCCCTCCAACTTCCGTGAGGGAGTACAGGATAACCTGTGACAATCATGCTTCTGGAGAAACGTTAGTCACAGGCACATATCCTGTTTGGCGTAGGCACCTACGCAGGTGCTCAATGAGCACTGCTCATGCTAATGTTCGTATGCAGATCATCCGATGCCACCTCTCTGGACCATTTGGTGACAAACGAGCAACTTCCCAAGTGGCCGTCGTAAGACGATGAAACCTAGCCGAGTTGTGACAGCAATAACCCCCTCGTATTGGGTTGCGGCAGCAATGAATGAAAATGTTGACTCAACCAGCATGGTGGTAATTGAACCATAAAGTTCAATAGTCTTTCTGACGAAGGTGTAAGCACATGTTTCCATCAACCTTGTACACTCTTGTGTGGTGGTGATTATACGTTGGCATACTGCACGTGTTAATGGTTCCAACCTTGTTCCAGTGACTGAGTGCACACATCAACCGATTCTAAACTCCTCAACTACACCTACAGCCCGGGTACTGGGCAGAGTTTTAGCTGGATCAGAGCAAGTCCAGGTACCAAACTGCCAGGCGGTGTGTCTGCAGCGTTGAATTCCGGTGTGCAGCACCGACACACGAGAGCAGCCCCAGCAGCTGTGATGCTGCACACATCAACCGATTCTAAACTCCTCAACTACACCTACCGCCTGGGTACTGGGCAGAGTTTGAGCTGGATCAGAGCAAGTCCAGGTACCAAACTGCCAGGCGGTGTGTCTGCAGCGTTGAATTCCGGTGTGCAGCACCGACACACGAGAGCAGCCCCAGCAGATGTGATGCTGCACACATCAACCGATTCTAAACTCCTCAACTACACCTACCGCCTGGGTACTGGGCAGAGTTTGAGCTGGATCAGAGCAAGTCCAGGTACCAAACTGCCAGGCGGTGTGTCTGCAGCGTTGAATTCCGGTGTGCAGCACCGACACACGAGAGCAGCCCCAGCAGATGTGATGCTGCACACATCAACCGATTCTAAACTCCTCAACTACACCTACCGCCTGGGTACTGGGCAGAGTTTGAGCTGGATCAGAGCAAGTCCAGGTACCAAACTGCCAGGCGGTGTGTCTGCAGCGTTGAATTCCGGTGTGCAGCACCGACACACGAGAGCAGCCCCAGCAGATGTGATGCTGCACACATCAACCGATTCTAAACTCCTCAACTACACCTACAGCCCGGGTACTGGGCAGAGTTTTAGCTGGATCAGAGCAAGTCCAGGTACCAAACTGCCAGGCGGTGTGTCTGCAGCGTTGAATTCCGGTGTGCAGCACCGACACACGAGAGCAGCCCCAGCAGCTGTGATGCTGCACACATCAACCGATTCTAAACTCCTCAACTACACCTACCGCCTGGGTACTGGGCAGAGTTTGAGCTGGATCAGAGCAAGTCCAGGTACCAAACTGCCAGGCGGTGTGTCTGCAGCGTTGAATTCCGGTGTGCAGCACCGACACACGAGAGCAGCCCCAGCAGATGTGATGCTGCACACATCAACCGATTCTAAACTCCTCAACTACACCTACCGCCTGGGTACTGGGCAGAGTTTGAGCTGGATCAGAGCAAGTCCAGGTACCAAACTGCCAGGCGGTGTGTCTGCAGCGTTGAATTCCGGTGTGCAGCACCGACACACGAGAGCAGCCCCAGCAGATGTGATGCTGCACACATCAACCGATTCTAAACTCCTCAACTACACCTACCGCCTGGGTACTGGGCAGAGTTTGAGCTGGATCAGAGCAAGTCCAGGTACCAAACTGCCAGGCGGTGTGTCTGCAGCGTTGAATTCCGGTGTGCAGCACCGACACACGAGAGCAGCCCCAGCAGATGTGATGCTGCACACATCAACCGATTCTAAACTCCTCAACTACACCTACCGCCTGGGTACTGGGCAGAGTTTGAGCTGGATCAGAGCAAGTCCAGGTACCAAACTGCCAGGCGGTGTGTCTGCAGCGTTGAATTCCGGTGTGCAGCACCGACACACGAGAGCAGCCCCAGCAGATGTGATGCTGCACACATCAACCGATTCTAAACTCCTCAACTACACCTACCGCCTGGGTACTGGGCAGAGTTTGAGCTGGATCAGAGCAAGTCCAGGTACCAAACTGCCAGGTGGTGTGTCTGCAGCGTTGAATTCCGGTGTGCAGCACCGACACACGAGAGCAGCCCCAGCAGATGTGATGCTGCACACATCAACCGATTCTAAACTCCTCAACTACACCTACAGCCCGGGTACTGGGCAGAGTTTGAGCTGGATCAGAGCAAGTCCAGGTACCAAACTGCCAGGCGGTGTGTCCATAATTTGCATTTCGGCATAATGCATGGATGCTGACGCTTGGACAGCTAATGTAAACCGAAGCGACTGTCGAGGGAGGTGCAGGTGCCAGCTATAACCGGCCGTTGCGCGATAGCCAGGAAACACACCACCACTCACAGCTACGAAGTACAACACTTGTGTCCCAGTACTAGAAGGCGACTACATAATTGTCCGTCGCGCCGACTGCCACCTACTGCTCCGATAAAATGGTAGGCCGCAAGATAGGCAGCAAATTCTGCATATACCAAAACAATGTCTATCAATGCCCGGACTGTTTGGGGCGCTGTAGGACACGGGACCGAATGAGGTACCACTTCCAGAAGCAAACAATTCATAACGGGCGTGTTGTGGCATGTCAAGTGCCTAAAGATGAGGCTTCTATCGCTGCGGAAGAAGCATGGCAAGCGCGTATTGCTGGGAAGAAACGGCGTCTGGAAGAACAGCCTTGCAGCTCGCCACAGCAGCAGCACTGCCACAGCGGATGCCCGGAATCATGTTCACTGCAGAAGACACGAGCTGAGGCCGATGAAGGTCACTGTCATGGTGAGATACCCAGGCCTGCCTTTCACGTGGTTTACCGCGGTTCGGCCACGGGCATGCGGTCCGCAGTTTTTGACTTGCGTGCGGTAGGACTGCCAAGGTCAGCTTTGCACGCTGCAGGTGACCAGTCACCTGAGCAAGCTCACAAACCTACCATGGACTCGACACACGTTCCTGTCAACGAGATTGCTGCTGCGATGCTACAACGCATCCTTGACAGTGGAGATGACTCCGGCACCATGCCAATCGAGGTACCAGAGGGGGTGGTCGACTACTTACAGGTGAGGATCCACAGTGTCATCATAACTGCATGCTGTACAGATACTCCCGGCATCTTTGAGTGGAGCACCTTGCCGGTCTATGTGTGTTCTCACTGAACACGAACCGTCACCTGTAGCCTTTCCATGCTACAGCGTGGCATGGCATGGATCAGGAGATGTCTACTTGTGTCGGGGGCGGGTACATCAGGGGATTGCATACTACCATGAATTCGTGGAGAACATCCCATCAATAGATATGCCTGGCAGGTCGGCTCCCCGCCAACCATATAGCACGCTGCAGGAGCTTTCTGGCATCGACTCGTGCAAACCGGGAGATGATGACATGCTACATCTCCGGGGTGGGCTTGAAGAGGAGGAAGATCCGGACCTACAGGAGCACGCCGATGACGCAGAAGCATACTTTCAGGCTCTTGGCTTGCCGAATCTCTTGGCGGACGAAGAGGAGGAAGCCGACGAGGCGGGGGGGGCAGCCACCAAGGAAGCTTGGCCTCTGGAATTGCTACAGAAGCCACTGTACCCTGGCTGTCAATACACTGTCCAGCAGTTTTGCTACGCCCTGTTCCGAGTGAAGACCGGATCCATCCGGGATGACAGAGCAGATCTATTGTGCAAACTCATGGCCCAAGTTATGCCAGAGGGATATCTGGGACCCAAGTACGTCCATCACGCCTAGCGGCAGCGACACCACAATGCTGCCACCTATGCTATCTAGTTTCCAGCGCCTCATACTTGGGCACTACTAGCATCCGGGTATCGAGAGTGCAGGAGCTATCATGAACTCAAGCAGGCGAACCGAGTTCAACCAGCAGCCGCATTTGAGCACCATATCTGCCCGGTGTCAAGTTGTAGCCACGTCTTTGCCAAAATTCAGAAAGGCGAGTGGGAGCAACACCGGAATGACATTTGCCCCCACTGTGGCCATGGACGGCGGTTCAAAAAGTCGGCGGGTCACCTGCAGGCCTCGAGAAGGTTCGTTTACCCCCGACACGACTCAATGCACACCCACCTGAGCACCTGCACCGCGACCGTTGCATGAAATTTTTTCCAGGGGAGCAGCATGCACTGTAACATAGTGTTGAATGTAGGATGTGGGATCTCGGCATTGAGAGCGCTATGGCCAAATTCCTGGAGGACCCTGAGATCAGGCAATGCATCAAAGACAAGCTGCATCGCACCACAGCTGACCCCCAGACGTATTACGGATCACAGGCATTCAAAAATCTGAATGACGACTGCGCGGGTGCTCTCATGATGCACAATGTCCTCACCATGCTCATCAGCATAGGAGGTGACGGAGTGCAGTTGCTGAACTGGGGCAAACGGACTGCCACTGTCATTGCAGTGAAATGCGAAGACTTGCCAATGCACATTGTCCAGACAGCGCGAGCAGTGGCTCCTCTGATCATTATCGAGGGACCTACAGAGCCTGGCACTCTGGACCACATTCTCAAGCACACCGTTGATTTCCTATGTGACCACGCCCCATCACGGACCACAGGCAGTGCGAGCTCAGCCCACTCAGACTCCACCACTCTGTGCTGAACGCGGTGTCATGAAGTGCGCCCATGCTTGCAGACGTTGACGGTATTCCGATGGCTTGGAGCGCCCCGCACCCATTCCATGTGGCAGCCAATCAAGCAGCAGAAGCTCTGAAAGCGGCGGAGGCTGTCCACGCAGCAGCTGTGATTGCCAAAAATGCGGATCCAGACAACGACGTTGCAAGTGCTCAGCTACTCGGGGCACAAACTGCACTTGACACCGCGTCTCAGGCAATGCATCAAGCTGCAGAGGCAGCGAGTGTCGTGTTGCCGGTCGTGCTGGAGCACTGGTTTCCAGTATTGATGGCACTACATGGGGACACACCATTTGCCGCGAAACTCCGGCATTCGGTGGGGATTGCTGCTCCAGCAGCATGCCCTCGCTGCATGCTGTTGGCGTCAAAGAGGAAGCCGACGGAAGATGGGTCCCCCGGAGACACAGTACTGAACGCCACATCGTATGGAGGCTGTGCATGCAAGGCTGAAAGAAATGCTCCAATCGTGCCTGAAGCCGGACCTTGCAGCATGTCTACACATGCAGGCTTCGAATACTCTGCTGAGGATGGCTCATTTGACAAAGAGGCAGCAAAGCTCCTCTTGATTGATGACGATCTGGACGAGCTCATCGCGGAAGCTGCCTTGGTGGCAACAGAAAAAGAGAGAGAGATCTACGTGACGGAGCTGAACAACAAATTGGCTGCCCTTGGGCCAAATGCTACCGTGCAGGACAAAGCCAAGGGTACGTTCCAATTAATCCATACTCATCGATACTCTCATGTGCAAGAAAAGTAGCAGGATCGCTAGGTGATTCAATCAAGAGAACTGCATACACAACATGATCATCAACATCGGCGAGATGTGCACCGTGCAGTGTACGAGAGTGAGTTCGAGAAATTCCAAAAAGAGTGCAACAAGAAACACCTGCCATTGGGTCGTAATGGGAAATGTGTGTTCAGCAGACTACCATACTACAGGTTAGCGTCCGGTCATGACTGCGTTGATGTGCTTCGTGAGCCTATTGCATGTCACTCGCAGTACACCACCGGGCTATGCTCTGCAGGCCAGAGGCTATGCATCGCATCCCGCTAGCACACGCTTTCTGTAATGGCCTGATCAAAGGCTTCTGGGCGCTCATGGCGAGGAGTGGCAAGGTGCCGCTGCGACAAGGCAACGACATTATACTGTCAAGAGACGCGCGGAAGGCAATAAAAGCGCAAGTTGCTGAGCTTCGAGGAACCACATGCTTCACCGCAGCTCTGCCGGACATCGTCCAGTGCGCACTTGATGCAACTGCTGAATAGCTTGAGCAGCGAGGTGTACGTGTGCATGTCAGGGTGTATGCATTGAGGCCAGCACGCTGGCACCGTGTGGCATTGCCAAGCATTACCACCTCTGACCGTTATCTCCAAACATTCTGGCGCATGCAGTGGCTCCAACATGACGATGGAGGACAAACTCACCTGGGCGGACACTGTATCCGCTTATGCCCTGCATGAAGCGGGAGTGGACGAGAGGATTCTGGAGATGTGGGGACATCTCCGCACTGCAGTGGTATACTTCATGCGATATCAAGAAGGTCAACATCAACCGGAGCACATTGATGCTGCCCAAGATGCACTGTTTCAGTACAGCGTCCTCGTCCAGGAGCACTTTGACACCAACCACCTGATGACATTTCAACTGCATACATGCATGGCACACGTAGCAGAGCAGGCTCGCCTCTGCGGGCCCACTGCATTTGCTGCGGAGTGGTGGCTCGAGAGGTGCATGCAGGTTTTCAAACGAATCACAAAGTACCGCTCTACACGCCACCCAGAATGTGTGGGAACCAATCACTTCTTGGCTGTCCAAGCACTGGACAAGATCGCCTCTTGCTGCCCACAGTCAACTGCGCTCTTGGACAAGATCGACCCCCCTGCAGGACGCACCAGAAAAGGTGCCCGGGACGACACTGCGGGTGACGAGTGGCTCGCTGGGCCCATTCAAGATGTGAGCGATGACCATCTCGCGGTGAGGACCATATATACACCCTCTTCATTTTGATCCACAAACGCCGTGTACCACAAACACCGTGTACATGCCCATTGTTGCATTGCAACGAGCACGTCCGTGGTTGTGCACCTGGTCCTCTTCATGCAGGTCACACGGGTCAAGCAGGCACTGCAGGCCACAAGCCTGAAAGCCGCTGGAGACACCGAGGCATTGTGGTCCGAGGCGGGAGGCCTGCTGAATCCGGGTCTGTTGGGTGGCAATGGTGCCAACGGGCAACCACGCGTCCGGTTGTTTCGCAGTAAGATGGCTTCGTGTAAGGGAGGCCACTTCCTCGTGAGGACCACCGAGGCCAAGACTTCAAAAGTTTACTTGGCGTACGTGCCATTCCTGCTAGATGGAGGCCAAGGGAATGCAGAAGGCGGAGTAGGTGCCATCAACACAGTGATGAAGATCTCTGATATCTTCTTGTGGCAGGAGACATCAGCAGATGGAGTTGTTCGGAAAACACGCTTTCTGCTGGGGGAAATGCATGAACTGCAGCCTGTGGGAGATCCGCTGCACGGGTATGAAGTGCGGTATACGGACCCATCCATTGGAGAAAGGCTCAGAAAGCCGTCGTTGCTACAGAAGAAGCCACTCGTACAAGGAGGGGCGGGCTATACTTACGGAGTGCGACTAGACCAGGTGGACTGTACTCTAGTGAGCACTCGGAACGAACAGTTTTTCGTTCCAACACTGAAGATGTCTACGTTTGGTTAGCGTATATCATGGAGGAGTGTTGAACATGAGCAATGATGTGCATTGCAAGTTGTGCAATTGCATGAATTGGTAACACAGCGTACTGTCACATGGCATAGAGTGCCAACATCGCTCCACATAGACCCAATGCACGATTTGGCGTGCAAATTAGAGACAATCACACAGCAACAAGTACCCAACCGGGACTAGTTGCAGGAGGGATTCCACAGAATTGCTATGGCATAATTGTCTTGTGGGCGAGTCTGCTGCTAGCATGAGTTACAAATCTTATTAGCAGACTTGATGCGAAATATTACACACCACTGACCCTGCTACAGAACTTGACGCATATTCGGTACTGATGGGATGCTGAACTCATCTCCATTTCCACTGCCGCTATAGATTTGCAGTGACCACGGTGCCTGCATGTCCCCACAGCATTTCATTAATGATGTATACGGCACACGTGTGCTTTGCAAACAATTGTGGAAGTGGAGAGTGGAATGTGGCATGTCTTTACCGGCGACTTACCCACAATCTAAAGCGAAGATGTCTATAGCAAATGCGGCAGTTTCCACAGCGAAGAGGGGCTCATCAGATGGAGCAACTGGTATCATAGGTCAAGAGTGGCACTTGGTCACCACCCGCTCAGCGATCGTAGCATCACTCTCGGTAGTCTCAGCCACCTGCACTCGAGAGCTTACGAGCATCAGTACACGCTGAATCTGGGCAATAGCACGGCATTGAAGGATGGGAATGTCCGGATGGTGTCAACGACGCACACTATCTTGATAACTACTTCCGATGAGACCGGCAGACTCTCGGGCGTCGAATGGTGACCTGAAGACACTGTCAAACGAGTAGCGCACTCTCGGATGTCATGCGTGCTTTCGGCCCGCTCGCAATATGCCCTTCATGTACACGACAGATTTGCAAACAGTAATGATTGCTTCGTTCCCGTACAGGGGACCTGCGTGTTTACAAGCTGGCTTAGCAAGCTGGTCCGCTGTGTACTTCTCCTGGCGTTATCTCTCACCAAACGTCGAGGTTGCGCCATGCACTTACCAAATATGCTCCTGGGATCACACAACGTCTTGTGTTGCCAATGCATTGTGCGTCTGCGTCCATTCTGCTGGTTGTCTAAGGTACCCCTGCAACAATCCATCAATGTGCCCCTTCTAGTGCAATGTGGTGGCCACTTTGATAACTGCCCCAGCTTGTACTGCACAGAAAGGCCCCTGACTGCAACTGTGGCTCTGGGGCGAGTTTCGCCCCGGACTGCTGTACGCTGCAACAGCCCCTGATGCAGCATGGGGCATTATTGCCCTCAGCCCACCCGCCCCTGATCCGAAAGGGGCACTTCCCCCAACTCTGGGGAGGTCAACTTTCTTGTAGTGCCAGAGCTTGCTTTGCTAGGAAGTAGTACATGCGGTGCATCACGGCTGGGGCTGGTTGCTGATGCTGTGGCAATTTAAACGCAAGGGCTGTGGGAGACAGTGGAGGAGTGATACGGTTCAATGAGAACGGCGTGCAGCCCGTGGCTGCCGACGTGGAGCTATTCATGCTAAACTCGATATGTGGCAGGAATGCATCCCAATCATCATGTGCAGGACCGATGAAATGCCGAACAGCTTCTTCCACAACGCGATTGTACCGCTCAACCTGCCCATTGGCTCGAGGATGGTAGGAGAATGTCAGCTGCAATGCAATGCCTAGGTGGTCACACAGGGATGCGAAAAACTTATTGTTCCACTGCGTACCGCGGTCACTACAAATGCCAAGTGGCAGGCCATAATGGGGGTATATGTGCTGGAAAAACAGTGCAGCGAATCCGGGACCATTCAGAGTAGACACTGTGGGGATCAATCTCACCATCTTGCTGAATTGATCAACAAACACAACAATGCAGTTGTGACCAGACGTGGAGTTAGGTAGCTGCGTGATCATGTCCACACTCACGACACGCCAGCATGCAGAAGGTACAGGTAGTGGGGACATGACTGCCTCCCGTTCCGACGGGGACTTCATGGTCTGACAGCTATGGCATTGTGACACAAATTTCTTGACATCCTTGTGTATATCTGGCCAGTAAAATGAGTCTGTGATCAATGATGCTGTGCGAGAGACACCCATGTGTGCATGCCAAGGGTGTACGTGGTGCCACAACAGAATTTGCCGGCGCAAGTGATCATGATCAGGGACAACAATCTTGTTCTTGTGCAGATAGATCTGGTGCTTAGGGTCATAATGGTATGATGCAGGTGGTTTGGCAAAATCAGAATCATGTGCATAGCCACTACGCAATCGCTGCCAGAAGTCGTCCGCGTGCAGATCTAGAGTTAAGTATCTGTTGGATCGTTTCAGAAGCAGCTCTGCTTGTGAGTGCGTACCCACACGCTGTGCGTCGACTGCGCGGCCGTCACACACCAGGTCCTCCTGGTCGACCCAGTCCACCGCGGAAGCATCCGGCTGCGCGGTCGCTGCGTCGTCCTCATCCGCGGGCTGTTGGTGGAGGGGTGAGGCCGAGGAATTCGGCCTCCTCCGCTGTAGGCGTGAAGTCAATGTCTGACATTGTAGACGGGGTGCGGAGGCAACCAGGAGCGGTCGCGGAGAACGGCGGCGGCTCGGTGTTGGCATGGGCCGGCGGAGAAGTGGGGATGGAGGCGGTGGCAGCGCTGGCGGAGACCCCGTTGGCATCAACACCGGGGACCGCTGAGACTCCATCTGCTTGCCCATGCGGGGGCTGGACCCCGAGCTGATGGAAATCACTGATGGCGGCGGCTGCGTGGGCCGCCGTGGGTCCTGTGGGTGGGACAGAGGGGGGAATTGCGACTGGGAACGCAGGTCTGGCATGGGTGGGGACAGGCCGGGCGGGGGTGAACCGAACTTCTCCCGTAGCTGGGAGTAGTCGCACGGCTGGGGAGAGATTGTTGGCAACGTCTGGTGGTATGGGATGGCCTGATTCATCGGCGACGGGCCAGATGATATGGCCGTTGATCCAGTGCTGGCGATTGGAAGCTCGTATCCGCTTGGATCCGGGGATGGGGAAGAGTGGCATCTGCGCGCTATAGCCGTGGTCAGACTTACAGCCGGAAACGCATAAGAAACTTGCACCGGAATGGCATTGCCCGCACGAGAGGCACAAGAAATGGGATGGTCATCATGCAGCTGTACTGTCATGGAAGGCAGGTGTGTGGCACGGGACACTGCGTCCGCCACCACGTTCTTGTCACCAGGCACGTACATGATGTGCCAGTTGATGCGGGACAGCGTCTCTACCCAACGCGCTTGCTTGTTATTCAAGCGTTGCTGGGTCTGCAAGTACCTCAATGGATTATGGTCAGAATGGACATACACGGGGTGGCCATTTTCCAGATAGCAACGCCATTGGCGTGCAGCAAAAACAATGGCGCCCAGCTCTTTTTCAAAAGTGGCATGGTGGACCTCAGAGGAATTCATTTTTCGGCCTACCCATGCAATGGGATGCAGAGCTGCTTCATGGTCTTGCATCAAGACAGCTCCATAGGCATAATCACTGGCATCTGTGTATACGTGGAAGGGCTGGTTGAGATTGGGATGGCGCAGGCCTGTGGCATTGATCAGAGCATGTTTGATGTCATTGAATGCTCGAGTGCATTGTTCAGTCCATGCGCTCTTGCCTTTGGCTTTCATGCGCTCGAGGAGTGGGGCAGCAAGGGTGGGAAATTTCGGAATAAATCTGCGAAAATAGCCAGCAAGACCCAAGAATGATCGGATGGTATTGGTTGACGATTTTAAATCAGCCTCAGGCCATTGTTGCAACACTGAAACCTTGTGTGGGTCTGGCTTCACGGTATCTGCTGTAACAATATGGCCCAAGTATTTGACTTCTTGCATGGCAAATTGGCATTTGACAGCATTGCAGAAAAAGTTGTGTTCATGCAGCCTAGTCAACACACGATCAAGATTGATGGCATGATCCTCAGCAGTTCTGGAAATGATGATAATGTCATCGAGGTATGCAAGGCAAATCTTGCCAATCAGTCCACGCAAAACCACGTGCATTGCTTGTTGGAAAACACTCGGTGCATTGGTGAGACCGAATGGCATCACCGTCCATTCGTACAGGCCATCAGGGGTGCGGAATGCAGTTTTTGGCTGGGATGTCGGGGCTAGTCTGATCTGGTGATATCCAGAAGCAAGATCCAATGCAGAAAAATATCTCTGGCCTTGCAATTTATCAAGCAAGGCATCTATGCGTGGTAATGGGTATGTATTCTTTACTGTGTTCTCATTCAGGTAGCGGTAGTCGACACACAGTCTCAGTTTACCTCCGGGTTTGGGAGCAAAAAGGACGCTGCTTGCCCAAGGGGAGATGGACGGCTGAATCCAGCCCATGTCAAGCAAGTGTTGTACCTACTTTTCCAGTTCAGAGTGTTCCAGTGGAGTTAATCTGTACTGGCGGGCAGCACGCGGTCTGGTGCCAGGCAGATTCTCAATATTCATCTCAAAGCCTAAGGCTGTGGTATTTGGGGGTGCAGGCCCGAGCGTGCCTCCGGACCTAGAATGTTTGTGTACTATCTCTTGAACACACTGTGGGATGGTGGCTACATCTTGCTGGACTGGTGCTGGTACTTGCTGCTGGGACAGAAAACCTTTCTTTTTCGACGCCGCACATACATGCATATCGCTGGAAGGCTCGACGCGTGCATGTGCTGGTTTGACATGCACCACGTACAGAGGCGACTTACCACATTTAGCACGATTGACCATAGATTTCAGCTTACGGCTGGTGCATGCATACTCATCTGATGTTCCCTGTGAAGCAGGTGTGCGTTTGGGTATGTGCACGACATGCTGCCAAGCACGAGAATGCTTTCGGGGGCCAGCCTTACGGCCAGGCACGATGATGCGAATGTCCGGATCATCAAACTCGAGTTTCATGTGCGTGACGGCAATCACATCAAGACCCAATAGCGCGTGATTGGGTGCATGCCACTCTGCAGCCGGCAAACTTGCTACCACAGTGTACGTGACATCGTGACGCTGGCGGCCTATGCTTGTGCATAATGTGACAGTACCGAGGCAGGGTGCTGCACTCCCAGAGATGCCATGCGACGTGGATGCGCTTTGGTGATATGGTATGGCATTGGCCTGTAGGAATTCTACTGTAATCATGCTGTGATTGGAGGCTGTGTCTACAAGCGCCTTCAAGCGGCTGCCTTTGATGTGGATGGGGACTGTGCAGATCAGATCGACAGCGTCAATTTTCTGACTAGCACAAGACATAGCAGATGTATTTAGGCTCTGCTGGTTGGACGTCAATCGCAAAACATGGAACGTCTGGTGACCTGGCACTGGGCGGCCGTCCGTATAGGACAACAATGCATTGGCTTTGTCTACTGTGCTGTAGCTGTGTCTGCTAGTGTACGGCACAAACGCATCACTATCAAACAAGCGGCCAGGGATGGCTACTGTGACATGGTGCCCATTCAGGTTGATGGCATGTAAATGTCTCAATGCCACGTGTGCATCATCAGTGTATGGTAACAACAATAGGGCAGGATAGCGTGGAAATATCGAATAATGACTTGTCAGCTGTGCTGAGTGAGGAAGGAAAAACAATGCCGTGGCCTGAGGCGTGGTCAGCCGCTAGTACAAAAGGCTCCACCGCCCAAGATGGGCAGCCAAGAGGCGGCTTGCCAGTTTCTCAACGGATATGGTTGCCAGGGGCACGTGCTCGTTTGTTCGGAGTCTGAGGGGTATCATCATACCGTTTGCGATTGCGGGGGCCCGCGGAATTTGGAGTGTTTGCCGCGCTCTGCGGCTGCGGCGGCGGGGGTGGTGGCGGCGGTAGCTCGTCCGCGGGCTCCACTGCCATCAGGCACTTGTTCTTGTTGGCAGGGTGTTGCGCCCAGGTTGCGAGTGCCTCCGGCGCAATGGAACGCGCGGTAGGGCAGTCCGCGATGCGGTGGTACCTGTCGCTGTCAGGCATGGAGGAGGGGCAGATGCCGCAAACTCGCTTGCGGTGGTGGAAAGTTGCTTCCAAGAGGAATATCCCGACGGCCACGGGTGTGAATGGAAGGTAGTAAGGGAGCTCTTTACGGCAGGCTGCCGCAAGACCGTGGATGGTGAATGGCGCGTTGTGGTTGGCAACTTCAAACGCATACACATCTTTGATCCACTGTGGTACGGTGGGGCTGTCCATGGCATTATCGAGCCAGGCCTGCTTCTGTTGGAATGGAAGCTTACGGGCGTCCCGGAGGCCTGGTAAGCGCTCCCGGGTGACGCTGGAACATGGCGTAGATGGCTGCACATATGTTGAACGGTTGTTGGAAAATTGGCTGCGACTCTGGCCTGGTCTTTGGGTATTGGTATATGCCATGGCAATCTGCCGCTGGCCTCGTTTTGGTGCTGATGTGTGGCCATGGCCTGGCATCTCACGGGTGGGGGTGGTATGGGTGCTGGTGGATGCAAAATCTACACCCTGGTAATGGTTGGCAGAGAATGTGGCAAAGCGCTTGGCTGTGTTGGCTGTCTCCTTGGCTGTGTTCAGCTTGTCCACACACCATGTGACAAATGCGGGCCATGGCAGAGAACGTTCACCGATACCTGTTGACTTGTCGGGTAGCGCAGGGAGCTGGGCACCCTAGCGAGCGTACAGAAACGACAGGAGAGAGACAGGGGTAACAACACACGATGCCGCACACGATGGAATGACTGGAACAGAAGCGCCCCAATCGACCAAAGGTAATTGTGTCGATCACAGCAAAACACTTGGAATATATGTGTCCAGGCCCATCCCTGCTTTGTGCTGTCCTCGCTACTGATAGCTCTGTGGAACTGTGGAATCGCGCTGCTCGTTGATCTCTGTACGGATCAGGGTGCAGCATCCCGCGAGATCTGGCGATCTGCTGCGGGCATTGGGATTTGGCATGTATCATCCTCCGTCAATCCAATGCAGCAACATCGTGCTGCATGGGTACGCAGACGTAGGTTGGCTGGCATGGTCTTTGACGCTGCACCCTTGGCGTGCGCAAGCGCAGACCAGGAGTATGCATGCGCCGCATGCATGACGTGTCATGCACTGAGCTGGCACTTCGCACTGCCAAAAGGCTGTGGCAAAAGGTGGCATGATACATGGGATTGGTATGTGAGATTATACATGTTGAGGAATGCTAGTGGCACTTTTGAGCATGTGGAATTATGCACATGTTGCTGTATGCATGCAGCTCATGTCCACAGCTGTGACGTGGTACATGCTGGCATTCTGAGGTATTCTTTGGTATACTTTCGCCTGGCTCAAGTTTTGCAAGGCAATAGCCTGAGATACATACACATGTATCCACAATTGGTGCCTGCATATCTGGAATAGGTGTGCTTCTGAGCAGACAGACTTGGCCATTACAACACGAACACAAAAGAGCGGACTCCAAAGCAGAATCATACCAGTGCTGTCATATCTGTCGCGTAGATACCTTCGTTGATTTTCGCTATGTATGCTGAAAAAAGTCGATTATCTGGAAGGATCCTAAGCAACAATGAGAAGAAAACGTATGCATCGGTCTCCTCTACAACTCTGCTTGTCCAAATCCGCGGTGGTCGTTCTGGGCGGGCCCAGTGATCTGGAGTTGCCAGGCCCCGTCTCGAAGAGAAGCGCACTGATAGCTGACCTCCGCGAGCACCTCGATGGCGACGCAGTCACTGTCGCGTTGTTACTATCGTGGGAACAACTACGGGCATGGGTTGCCTGTGCCGAGGGACAACACCGCGCATGTCCTAGATCTGTGAGCAGGGCCTACATTTCCGAGGAACGAGGCGCAGCGTCAGACCGCGAAGCCATGCTCCTGCGCGCCCTGAAGATAAGTTGAAGCCATGCGACATGATATTCTCCCTCAAGCTTGCCACAACAGCCACATTTTCGTATGTGGGTGGCATGACGGGCGTGGCGCTTGAGCATTGATGGCTCAGGCAGGTCTATTCCGTGGTTCCTGCAGCCCATTGTCACACGGTGTCGATTACAGGGTTGCTAAGGAAGCGTTGATCTTTCGCCACGACACTGCTGGTGGATCATTCATGCTGGCTTGGTCCATGGCCGGTGACCTTGGGCGTGAATCCATGACTACAGCCACACCCATGTGGAGTTCGCAAGCGGCAGGGCATATGGAGTATATACAGACTGACCGTCCCAGGCAATAGCAACTCAAGCACTGGAGGCAGCTTGACACTATGGGGGAACATATCACACCAGGCCTACGTGCGGCATGAGTAGGAACACCACACCGAATCATCTGTGCCACAAATGCATGGTCGCTGACTGCTCAGGAATTAGCAGAGGATGCGGAGACCTTCATGTACCCGGGTACCTCATGGGGACCTTCATGTACCCGGGAATTGCCGCAGCACGCCGGCCAGCTCCGCCGCGTGCTGCGGCCTGATGTCATTGCACCCGATGTCCAGGTCCCGCAGCCCCTCACACACCGCCGTGCCAGGCTGGGCTAGAGCAGTCAGCACCTCATGTCCGCGGCCTCGAGCGGCTGGGCATGCGGGATGTCGGGCTTGATGGGAGATTTGGGCTGGAGGGCTTGGGGGTGGTACTGCCAGCTGTGGCTTGCCTGACCAGTTAGCGGCCACAAGGCAGAGCAGTGAACATGGAAGCGGGTAGTGCATACACGCCTGGCAGCTCCCATGTCCTCCTTGCTTGGTGATCATGGCACAGCGGCATGCAACTGATCATCATCTTCTTGAAGTGCTCGTGCTTTCAGGTCACACTGCCGTGTTCAACCCTGATGCAGCATCCCAGTGATCCATTGGATCCCTGTGTTTCATGATGTAATGTACACCTGTCATTGATCTGGCGTAGCCTCCAGGCTGCGCCAGTTGATTCATCAGCCAGCATGAACCCCCTTGGTCGGTGGTACGTATACGACGTAGCCGAGGACTGTGACAAAGAGATTACGTCGGCAGGTCAGGTTGGCAGCGTGGTCTAGAGGCAAACAGGCGTAATTTCTTGGCCTACCACGCAAAGGACCACAACGGCAGGAAGGCTCCATTGACCTTCGCGCGGCTGTTGACTGCCAGCAGCTTGCATATTTTCGACATGTGTTCCAGCAGTGCCGCTGTTGTTCACCAGGCACAGAGTGCACACACGCGATGCCACACAAACATTGTCTGTTCCTTTGTCACGTCTTTTACACGCAAAGCAGATCACGGACACCGTTCTCCGCGCAATTAATCACCAAAATACAGCAAGTCCACATCCTCCAGCCGCATGAACCGAAAGGTCACAGGGAACACAGCACCACACACGCGAGCAGGACCCGGTGGCCATCCAGTAGAATCGAATAAACAAGCACAAGCAACAACGCATCACACGCACGTTGTCAGCAGTGTTGGGCCGCCTTCCAGCATTTCCAGGACTGCCACCCCGACATTAGATCTGAAGTTTCGGAATTGTTGTATGTGATCGGGCCTGATGACCCAACACTGGCGGTCAGGCCACG
Source organism: Ulva prolifera (assembly GCA_023078555.1). NCBI lineage: Eukaryota > Viridiplantae > Chlorophyta > Ulvophyceae > Ulvales > Ulvaceae > Ulva > Ulva prolifera. Next base: position 9,427,937 of record CM041196.1, read on the forward strand.
GCCACCTCCACGCCCCGCAGCTCCTCATGCTGCCCCAGGTCACCCTCGTAAGGCCCGTGGCACACCAGCCCCCGCGTCGCTTCACCCCCGGCAACCCCCACCACCTTGCACTCGCTGAAGACGCTCCCGGCCGCAGACACCGCCCTCTCCACATGAAACCCCAGTGGACACCCGGCCACATGCACCCGCCGCGCCGTCAGCACGGCATGTTTCGACACAAATACCGCCGTGTCGCTGCAGTCACGCAGCTGCACCTCCTCGAGCGTCACACGCGCCTGGGCCCCCTCATGCGCGCACCGGGCCCCCCGCCGGTGCGTTGCGCCGCGCGCGAGCAGCGCGTCCCATGCATGCTTGAGCGCCACCGGCCCGCTGCGCCCGCAGAAGCCGCACGGCTGATCACATTCCCACGAGAACTCCCCGGCCTTGATGCCAATGGCGCAGCGTGAGATCTGCGAGTCGCGCAGCCGCGCGGTCGCCCCATTCCCTACAACCACTCCGACCCCCTCCGCGGAGACGGTGCAGCGCAGAAGTGAAGCCTTGTTCTGCGCCCCCCCCACCTGGACCGCCATCACATCGCCCGACAGTTCACAGGAGACGAGCTTCAGGTCTGCGCTGCCAGGAGCGCGCGCGGCGGCAGCCATCCTCCCGCCGTGGGCTTTGACGCGCTTCGCGTTGAGCGCACCTCCGCCGTGCCCCACAACCAGCGCCGCTGTTCCGGCGGTGCACTCGCAGTCCTGCGCCGCGAGCTTCCCACCATCGTCCACAACGAGGCCGTGGCTTGTTGCGTGCACCTCGCACTCGACGACCGACATGCTCGCGCCGCCGTTCGCAACGAACGCCTCCTTCACCCCCGCTCCCACCGTGCACCTCCTCGCTGCACACGTGGCCACAGGGCCGTGCGCGATGACTGCAGCCGCTGCGTCAGAGAAGCGGCACCCCTCCACCGACACATCCGCGGCTGTTATGACACAGCTCCCGCGCCCCTCTGCAGCAGCCGCCTCAAATACGCAGTCTGCGATCTTCGCAGACACGCCCCTGCTTACCAGGAAATCCTGCGCGTGGTCGCGGAAGGAGCAGCCCCGCAAGAGCACCGATCGAACCTCACGCAGAGCGATGCCACCCTCCAGTGCCGCACCGCCCCGGTCCAGATGGAGGGCAGCAAGAGACACACGGTTCGCGGCCCGCACGTCCGCATGCCCCTCGAAGCGGCACTCCGTGATGTCGGCGCGGACCGCCACCTGCACCTGCACCGCGCGGCTGTACCCCTTCAGGACCACTCCATGCATGCGCACCACGGTGGAGGGCTCCGACTGGTGTGGCACCGGCGACGTCGTGACCCCAAACATGCAGTTCTCCACCGACCCACCCTCAATATCAACCTCCCCGCCAGTGCAGGTGTACGCGGTTGGAGGGTCGACGAAGATCTGCGCGGGGTCGGACGGGCCGGTGTCAGGGCGTTTTTGGGTCGGTTCAGTCACTGCCGCGGTCATGTTGGCCACGTGCGAGTCCTTGACCCGCACCCGGCCGCTGTTCACATGCATCCCCGTGTAGCCCCCTGGGATTCTGCAGCGCAGGAAGCGGCCGCGCGCGCCGACCCCCACCAGCACGGCCTCATGCGGTCGATCGCCCCCCGGACGCCGCAGCTCGCCACCCTGGAAGCACACCCCGGCTGCTGCGACAGTGGCCTTGTCAATCGCGACGCATGCGCTCCCGGCGGCTTCCACCTTCCCACCCACAACCTGCAGAGCCGCGCCCGAGGAACAGACGTGGTAGCAGATGTTGTGCCCCCGAGCATTGCACCCTGCCACGACCGCGCGGCTACGGCAGTCGCGCACGACCACACAGCTGCAGCAGCGCAGCTCGCACAGCAGCAGTGCAGCGCCACCGCCCTCACTGACCCTGAGTGCCACCCCGTCCGGAGTGAGCATGTCGCAGCGCGTCATCTGCAACCGAGCTGCCCCCCGAGACCCCCCCAGCGGACCGCAGTCCAGCCTCAAAGCGGTCGCGTCCGGAGGCCCCTGGCCACGGAAGTGAACGTCCGAGATCGTCCCCCGGGCGCCGTCCACCAGCGTGCATGCCTCAGCGCAGCGGATGCTGCTCTCGCACACTTCCAGTGACGCTGTGGCGCCAGCGGCGACAGCGGGTCGGGGAAAGTCGGCGACATGGCAAGCACGCAGGCGCGCCGTGCCGCCATGCATACGCAGCCAGGTGCCTACTGTAGTGGTGAAGGGGGTGCCAGTGTCCTGGCTGCCGGGGCCGATGAGGGTGCAGTCATCGGTGGAGATGTGGCTACAGGGGTCGTTTGCGATGATGGCGGTGGTGGTGGCGCCGAGAAGCTCAGAGGCCTGCAGCGCGGCGGAGGCGCCGGCTTCGGCGATGACACAGAAGTGGCCGGCGTGGAAGGAGCAGGCGGTGAGGGTGGCGGTGGTGGCGCGGCCGTGGGCGATGAGCGCGGCCGGGCAGCCACGCCAGGCGCAGTCGGACAGGGCGGCGGCGGCGCCATGCACGATGTACAGGGTACAGGCGTTGAAGGTGCACCCCTGGAAGCTTCCGCGGAAGTCCGAGCTGGCACATATGATGGCACCACCTGTACCAGCAAGGCATAGAGTCGATGGTGTGGGTAGTCAATGCACTACACATTGGCAGAGCGACTGGAGTCGTTGTGGAGGAAGAGGCTCAGTCAGTGGGGCATGTTGGGAGGGGGCGGGGGTGACAAGATCAACCTACAACCAGCGAGCATGTGGGACGACTGACTGCCCAGAGGCGCAGAGCAGCAGTCGTGCAGTGCTCAGCGGTGGCTGTCTGGCCTGGCCTGGACACACACTGTGTACAGCTGGACACATACTGTGTACAGCTCCGACCTGGACACATACCGTGTACGCTGCAGCGCAGCTTCGCCTGTGCATCACACACCTCAGTGGTTGAACACAGCGAGCTCTCTAATCTGTGTCCGCAGAGAGTCGGGACAGCGGCTGTGCCAGGGAGAAACAGACCGAGAGCGATACAAAGTGTGATGTCACGTGTGGTCTCGTGCAGGACCCGATGAGTTCGTGTGAACTATGTTGTGGGAGAAAGGGCAATTCCTGTCCCTGGCAAAGCTGTGGGCGGCTCTAGCATGGTCAAACGCGTCACACAAACTGCCACATGATGGCCATACAAGTACAGTGCACGTAGCCTGCCTTCGTGAGGACGGCAGTGAGCCAGAGACGGGTCTCCCTGCAGGTCAATGCATGCATTGCAGGTAAATGCACCAGAAGGACCACGAGGACTGCACAGTACACCTGGATCAATGACGTCCGTGCGTCTCCAAATACTTCAAAGCTCCATCGCAGACGGGCAGTCAGCATACCATGCTTGTACCACTGTAGCATCAGATCAGGCGGGACATACCAATGAATGTGGTGTCCTTAAAGTGAGCTCCTTTGCCAGATAGCAGAAGAACGCCATTTGGGACGATCGTGATGGACCCCGCCATGACAAAGCCACCGAAAGTTGAGCATCTCCATACGATCAAGTTGTTGTCCGGGGCCACCGCCCCGTACGCATGCTCTTCATGGCAGAGTTCGGGCGGTAAAACCACACGGGCATTGCCGGACGTGATCTCCCTCACGAGGTCCTCAAGCGACGCCACATTCCCCTGCACACAAATTCCATGGACAGATGAGGACTTGTGTGGTTTGGTCATAAGATCTGGTACATGCGTCGTTGCACAGCCACAACTGAGCCAGTGTTCTGTGACACACTCCGAGACGAAATATCCGCTTGCCAGCTCCATGAAGCAAGGTCAGCTATGTGAATCGAGCGCAGTGTCAGATTTGACTGCGAATCGTTTGTTCGTAGAGCGATCTAGATCTCGGCTACTTCACCAAGGCATGCATCGCAGCACGCGGTCGCAACAGCTAATCAGACTCATCGGATATTCCATATAACAGCTGTGAGTCACCAACATGAAAGCACACACCAATTCACTTGTACGAGCTGTTAGAACTGTTGACTGGGAGCATGTTGCCACACTCCATGTCAATTCCAATGTTGGCACCAGGTCAAGAACGGGGGTCCCGGCCTCGCCGCAGCCACACTTGATACAGACGGCTGGAAGTTTGATACCATCAGGAGTATGCGATACGTGCGCGACGTGGCCGCAGGCATGCGCGCGGACGGCACACTCGCCGTGGGCAGTCCAGCATTCCGAGGACATTAGCTTGTGCCGCCTGGGGCATGGACACGAGATTGCCAGCGAGCAGAAAAGAATTTAATTTGGTACAGATGGAGTCGAGGCGCTGAAAGAATCACGGACCTCTTGCCAGGCGCAACTATGGAATCCCTCTAGACACCTATAGAAGCGGTCGAGATGGCGACACTGCGAATTTGCAGGAAGGTATTTTTCTAAGGGTGCTAGCGGAAATCAATGTGAATTGTAGAAGAATGCGGTGGCGTCGCAGTTTGAGCGCTTTCCGGATATGCTTGCAGAAGCAAGTTGCCGTGGATTGGGGGCGCTTGTTAAGGCCTTGTTCCGCACTTCGCCGCAGGACGCACCTACAACATAATATTATTTTGGATCTGTGCAACGGCTCCTTTGAAACAGGGATCTATTCGTGCTTCGATTGTCCTGGCCGCTGATCGCGCAACCTGTCTCTGATCCGCTCCGTGCTGTAATTCTGATATCGGCAAGAACTTTATCTAGAATGAAAATTCAGCGCGTAGACGCCCTTCCGCTGCAGCTCCGCTTCACTGAATCCGGCGTAGCAGTTCTGGGAGGATCGTTCTGGACGTCCCTGGCTCCTGCTCGCAGAGAAGCGCGCTTAAAGCCGACTTTCGTGATCAGCTTGTAGATGATGAAGCCATCATTCAACTTCCGCTGTCGTGGGAATCGCAGGCGTGGGTTGCCTGTGTCGGGGGACGTAGCCATGCAGTGACTGGTTTGGTGACCAGGGCCCGCAGCGTCCAAACAAACATACCGACGACACAGGAGAAAGGCACCTTAATTCAAACAGGAGAAAGACACATTAATCACGCAGCTGCACGGCCTCGATTGTCGCACGCACCTGGGCTCCCTCATGCACGCACCGGGGCCCCCGGCTAGCCAATTGGCTTTGCAAAGCGGCACTCAACAATGTCCGCGCGTGCAGCTTTGTGTGCATGTACTGCCCAACTGTACCGGTTGAGATGCGAAGGGCGGCCTGATTTGTCACAGGTGGCGTGGCTAAGGTTATATCGGAGTCAGATCGAGTCATCAGCAGGAATGATGTCCCCTTCAACAACAGTATAATGTAGCTCACAGCTGTCACAAAGGACATCAAATGGGCAACATGCAACAATATCCAGCGATGCACGTGATGCTCTGCGGGGGTTCATCATGCTATGGCTGCTTGGCTGCTGTGCGACCGGCATGGCTGTTGTTTGCAAACAAGTGCTGCATGTATGCATCTGCAATGTGCATCGACAGCAACACATGTGCAATTGTCCGCCATATGCAGAGCGCATACACGTCTGGCCACAGGATCATTGCCTACTCCTCAGCCATGGACAATAATCGTAATTGCACGCAACACCGCAAGCATGCCCTTCGGCTATGCAAGGGTGCACCGACCTCAGTGACTTCAAACTCTCCACTGGCAGCATAAACAGAAATGCTATTTGACCGGTAATTCTATTATTTGACCAGAAATTCTATTTGACAAGGAACGGAGCGCAACACACAGGAAGGGGCGATCAGGCCACAGTCACACAACCCCCGCCGGGGTCACCCTGCCGCAGCTCCTCATATCGGTCACGCTCGCTCGGTCCTCGGCACAGGAACCGCCGGATCGCCAAGCCGCCGGGCGCAACCGCCACCTTGCACTCGCTGAAAGAGTTCGTCTCCTCCACCGCTGCCCTCTCCACATGAAACGCCAATGAGCACCTGGCCACGTCCACCCGCCGAGCCGTCAGCACACCGTGCTTCGTCACAGCCACCCCTTTGTCGCTGCAGTCGCGCAACTGCACCGCCTCGAGCGTCATGTGCGTCTGGGCCCCCCTCATGCACGCACCGGGCCACCCGCCCCCGCGTCGCGCCGCGCATGCGCAGCGCATCCCAGGCGACCTGAATCGCCTGCAGCCCGCACCGCCCGCAGACGGCGCACGGGTCCACAGAATCGCACTGTGCGTCCCCAACATGGATGCCCATGCGGCACTATGAGATCTCGGTCTCTCGCACCCTCACGCCCGCTCCATTGATCACGTCCACTCCAATGTCCTCTGAGGACAGAGTGCAGCGCAGCAGCGACGCCGTGTTCCGCACACCGGCCACCAGGACCCCTCTCAGCGTGCTTGACAGGTCACAGGACACAAGCTTCAGGTCCCCGCTGCCAGCGGAACAAGCAGCGGCTGCAAACAGCCCTCCATGAGCTTTGACGCGCTTTAAATTTGCATTGAGCGCGCCACCACCCTGCCTCACAAGCAGCGCAATTGATTCAGCGGTGCACTCGCAGTCCTGCGCTGCGAGCTTCCCAACGCCGGTCACGACGAGGCCATGGTTCGTGGCGTGAATTTCGCAGTCGATGACTGACATACTCGCGGCGCCGCTCACGACGAAGGCCTCCTTTACTCCCGCCCCCACCGTGCACTTCCGCACTGCACACGTAGCCACTGGCCCGTCTGCAATGATGGCACTCTCTGAGTCAGAGAAGCGGCACCCCTCCACCGACACATCTGCGACTGTCGTCACACAGCTCCCGTGCCCCTCTGCAGCAGCCGCCTCAAACGAACACTCTTCGATTTTCGCAGACACGCCTCCGGCTACGGCGATGTCCTGCGCGTGGTCGCGAAAGGAGCAGCCGCGCACGAGCACTGCCGGCACCTCGCGCAGAGCGATGCCCCCTTCCAGTCCTACGAACCCCCGGTCAAGATGAAGCGCAGCCAGAGCCGCACGGTTTGCAGCCCGCACGTCCGCATGCCCCTTGAAGCGGCAGTCAATGATGTCGGCGCGGACCGCCACCTGCACCTGCACCGCCCGGCTGTACCCCTTCAGCACCACTCCATGCATGCGAAGCACGGTGGAGGGTTCCAACTCGTGCGGCACCGGCGAGGTCGCGACGCCAAACATGCAGTTCTCCACAGACCCACCCTCAATGTCAATCTCCCCGCCAGTACAGGCGTACGCAGCAGGAGGACATGCAAAGATCTCCGCAGGGTCTGCAGCCGACCATCTGGGCTGTTGTTGGGCCGGTCCGGTCATCGCCGCGCTCATGTTGGCCACGCGCGAGTCCTTCACCCGCACCCGGCCGCTGTTCACATACACCCCGATGTACCCCTCCAGGATTCTGCAGCGCAGGAAGCGTCCGCGCGCGCCGACGCCTATCAGCACAGCCTCATGCGGCTGGTTGCACCCCGGCCGCGGCAGCATGCCACCGCGGAGGCACACCCTTACCCTTTCCGCTGCAACGACGGCCTCGTCGATCGCGACACACGCGCTCCCCGCGGCTGCCGCCTGCCCACCCTCAACCCGCAGAGCCGCGCCCGGGTCGCACACGTGGTGACACATGTCGACAGCACGGGCGTCGCAGGTTGACGCCCCCGCGTGACTGCCGCAGTCGCGCACCAGCACACAGCACACAGCGGCGGCTGCGCAGCCGGCACAGCATCAGCGCGGCGGCACCGCCCTCACTGACCCTGAGCGCCACCCCGTCTGGACTGCGCATGTCGCAGCACGTCATCTGCAGCCGAGCTGCACCCCGACACCCCTCCTGCGGACCGCAGTCCAGCCTCACAGCTGCTGTGTCTGCAGGCCCCTGGGCACGGAAGAGGGCGTCCGTCATCGCCCCCCGGGCGCCGTCCACCAGCGTGCATGCCTCAGCGCAGCGGACGCTGCTATCGCACACTTCCAGTGACGCTGTAGCACCAGCGGCGACGGCGGTCCTAGGAAAGTCGGCAATGTGGCACCGGCGAAGGCGTCCCGTGCCGCCATGCATGCGCAGCCACGTCCCTTCGTTTATGGTGCAGGGGCTGCTGGTGTCCTGGCTGCCGGTGCCAGTAAGGGTGCAGTCCTCCACGGAAATGTGGCTACCGGGGTCATTGGCAATCACGGCAGTGGCGGTGATGTCGTGTAGGACAGAGGACTGCAGCGCAACAGAAGCTCCAGCCTCAGAGATGACGCAGAAGCGGCAGGTGTGGAAGGAGCAGGCGGTGAGGGTGGCGGTGGTGGCGGGGCCGTGGGCAATGAGCGCGGCAGGGCAGCCGCGCCAGGCGCAGTCGGACAGGGCGACGGAGGCGCCGTGCACGATGTAGAGGGTGCAGGCGTTGAAGGTGCACGCCTAGAAGCTTCCGTGGAAGTCCGAGCCGGCGCATATAATGGTGCCGCCTGTATTGAGAAGAGAGTCCACGCCATAGAATCGACAGCGTAGCTGATCGACAGATCATGCATTGGTGGAGTAGCTGCTTTCATTGTGGAGGCAGAAGCTCAATCAGTGAATCAGGCTACGAGGGGGGTCAGGGGTGACCAGATCAAGCAACAGCGAACGTGTATGACCACTAGGTTGTCATAAACGCGGAGCTTCAGTCATGCAGTGCTCAGCGGCTGCTGTCTGCCCTGAAGTAGGCACAGACTGTGTACAGCTGCAACGCACCATCGTCTGTGCATCACCTGCATCAATGGGTGAGCACAGCGAGGTCTCTGCGAATCTGTGTTCGCAGACAGTCAGGACTGTCACCGTGCCTGGGAGACGAAGACCGAGAGTAACATCAAGTGCGATGTTCGGGCATATGCAGGGATCGGATCAGTTCATTGTGATCCTGATTGTTTTGGGAATGTGGGAACGGTCTGTCCCCGGCAACATATGTTGCGGGCGGCTCTGACAGGATCAAACGCTCTCACGACTTGCCACATGGTGGCGACACAAGTACAGCTTTGGCCTGACATTGTGAGGACGGGAGTGAGGGACGGGTCTCACTGCAATCCATGCATGATGCAGGTCCAGGGCTAGGACCACGAGCACTGCAATGTACACCTGGGTCACTGGCGTCTGTACTCCTCCAGGAGTTGTTTTTCTGCTCCATTGCAGCCGTGCAGTTAACATGCCATGCTTGTATCACTTTGGCATCAGACCAGGGAGGACATACCAATGAATGTGGTGTCCCTGAAGTGAGCTCCTTTTCCAGATAGCAGAAGAACGCCACTTGGTGCGATCGTGATGGTTCCCCCCAATACAAAGCCACCGAAAGTGGAGCATCTCTAAACAATGAAGCTGTTCTCCAGGGGCATCGCCCCGTTAGCATGCTCCTCGTGGCACACTTCGAGCGGTAGGATCACATGGAAACTGCCAGACGTGATCTCCCATACGAGGTCCTCAAGCGAGGCCACATGGCCCTGCATTCAGACACACAACATCTGTGGTAAGATGAGAGTCTATGTGATTCTGTGACAAGATATGGCAAAGGCGTCGTTGCACAGGCACGACTAAGTGTCCTGTGACACTCTCCAAGACCCCAACACCCGCCTGACAGATCCTTGAGGCAAGACCAGCCACACGATTTCGAACACAGCTTTGGTATTGACTGCGATTTCTTTATCCGTAGAGTGATGTAGATCTCGGCTACTCAACCAGGACATGCATAGCGACAAGCAGTCGCGACAGCTGGCCAGGCTCATCATATGTTACATATACCAGCTTTGAGTGACCGATATAACAGAATACGCACCAAGGCACTCGTACGAGCTGTCAGCACTACCGACTGGGAGTATTCTGCGAAACTCCATGTCAATTCCGATGTTGGCACAAGGTCAACAACGCGCGCCCCGGCCCGGCCACATCCACACTTGATACAGACGGATGGCAAAGTGAGAGCACCAGAAGGATGAGATATGCGCGCGCTGTGGCCGCAGGCATGAGTGCGGACAGCATACTCACCGAGAGCGATCCAGCTTTCTTTAGACATCTGCTTGCGCAGCCTAAGGCCTGAACACACGGAGGGCAGCCGGCGCGAGGCCTGCACGATATACAAGAATCAATTGTCATGTAGCATTAGCGCAGGCGCTAACAAATTCACAGATCCCACTAGGTGCAAGCACAGAATCCCTCTAGACACCTATACAACTGGTCGAGGAGTTGGCGACACTACAGAATTGCAGGCACGGTTGAGACCCAGAATGTGGCGGAGGTCAATGTGAAGAGTTGCACAGCTCGATTTTTTTTCAATACGAGGGTTGTCCGAGTTTTCGTGCAATAGCACAAGGCCGTAGCTATATAGAGCTCCTCTGGTTGCGCACGTTTAGGAGCGCTGGTTCAGGCCTCGTTCGCCACTCGCAGGAGCTCTCTGGCAGCGGACACAGTTTTGTTTTTGCAGCGATTGCTTTTAGACAGGGATCTACTTGCGCGTCGGCTGTCCTGGCCACTGATGCCTTGTTCTGTTTCCAATTTTGGTCCTTGCTGCCAATCTGGAATCTGCAAGAGCTTTATGTAGAATGAAAAGGCACCGCGTATACGCCCTTTCGCTGCAACTCCGCTTCACTGAATCCGCCGTAGCAGTTCTGGGAGGGCCGATCGTTCTGGACATCCCTGGCTCCTGCTCGCGCAGAAGCGCGCTGATAGCTGACTTTCGTAATCAGCTTGTAGATGATCAAGCCATCGTTCCGCTTCCGCTGTCGTGGGAGGAATTGCAGGCGTGGGTTGCCTGCGTCGAGGGACGTAGCCATGCAGTGTCTGGTTTGGTGACCAGGGCCTGCAGCGTCCAAACAAACACACCGAAGGAACAGGAGAAACACACAGACGACGCCGCATATCATGATACCACGCACGTGCGCGCCTTGAAGGTGAGTTGTAGCAAAACCATTCGATGTCTCAGTGGTTTGACTTTACTGTTCCGCTTTGTCCGTGAAGTAGGCGGGCCTATTGTATGAGTTTGCGCCTAAATTGTTTAGACAGGGCTGCCTCGTCGCTGTTGCTGGCCATCAATGAGATCACAGCGACGTGCAAAGCACACGTGTGGTGTGCTAGCATGGCACTGCTAGTGGCAGTACTACTATAGTATGCATGCTAATTGGTTGGTGATGTCACTGAGGCGTCGCCGATGATTCTGATGGACCACTCATAATTCGACCCATACCGAGGTTGCTTTCGGCAGTGCATCAGCTTGATCACCCCAAGCAATTGTATTCGGTTATCACTAGACGGTTCGCTTGAGTCTTTGACCACCACTGATCGAACTGCAGCACTGTTACAATGCGTGAGGGAAATCACGATCATTCGGCTGCGGGCAAGGTCAGTTCTGTTTGGGTGTCGAGTTTCGACATCTGGGAGGCAGGCCATAAGCAGTCGCAGGTAGAGCAGAGGATCATTCATCACTGCGTTCACACATGTGTATGAACAGCAGCACTGCCCCTAGAGTTGCTTGCGTAAGCGCGTGCAGGCTGCCGACTTCCTCCGAGACGATGCCACCGCCGGGCAAGTGGTGGATACCTTTGCAGAATTGCTGGCAGACTTCACAGTCGGAACCCCATCACCAGAGCAGAAACGTCGGACGGCAGAGGTGCGGCCTGGAACAGCACACGTCTAGCACACCCGATTGACAGCTGCGCTAGAGATGATCAGGTGATTCATGCGCTGGTCTGCTGTCCACATCTCGCCTTCATGGAACTGGAACCCACGCCACAGAACCATGTCAAATCTGGCTGGTGAAATAAAATCGATCATCATGTGCATTGACAGACATGTGGACCTTGGTTTGTCAGTAGCATGACCTTCTACATCAGCTGCAGCTGGCCAAGCCATAGGAGCCTGGCCGTGCAGATTGTCCAGGCGGTGTCCCACTCCTCGTTGCTGGCCATCCTGGCCGCCGTGTGCAAGAGACACAGCCGGGGCCGCTGCGCCGCACCTCCGGCTGGCGACAGCTCCTACGCCCACCCATGCCCAAGCTACCCTCCCAGCACCGCCGTCGGCCCCTACGTCGTGCGGCTGCTGCAGCTCCTGCCTCGCATCTTCCACCCGGCCGTCGTGACTGCGTGCTGCCTGGACCCCACAGACAGGCAGTCGTGTGACCTCGCTCTGCGTGACGGCCGGATTCTGGATTCCTCCATGTCTTACAGGCGTATGGAGACCGAAGAGCTGACGCAGCTCCTCGCGGCGGCAGCGCCGCTTGCGGGGGGCTGCCTGGAGCTAGCGCACGCCCCTCGTGCTCGCACGTCTGTGGACGATTCAGGTGCAATCCGCTGGCACGTGTGGATCGAGGACCCAGAGCTCGCGCCCGGGGCACCCTTGAGAGTGAAGACCCGTGGTCATGTGTGCGGGGAACCGGCAGAGGCGGCGTGCGGCACGGAGTGGCGGCTGGCGGCGGGGGCCGTGACGCGCCTCCAGGTGAGCGTCCCCGCATGCCGCACCCGGCTGCAGGAGCCGCTCCAGTGGTGCACCGCGCTGGCGCAGCTCCGCACGCTGCGTTCTCTTAAGGTCGTCATGGCGCATGGGCCGCCGGGGTTGGGCGCCGGCGGCTTCACGTCCGCGCTGCGGAGCCTCCCGGACCTCACACACCTCTGCATCGACAGCGCGTACTCCCGCGACCCGGCTCTATGTCCGACTAGGAATTTCAAACGTAGTACCTACGCGTGGCTGTACGTAGACATATGGCAGCTGCTCGAAGGGGTTGCGGCGGTGCCGCCGCTCCAGTCGTTGGATCTGGACCGCGGATTCAATGTGACCCCCACTGCGGACCGGGCACATCGCGAGTCCGCAGAACGCGCCCTGTCGCAGCTGTCACGTCTGTCACGCCTGACGCGTCTTCGCTACGCTGGGAGGGCCGACGTGTCAGCGCTCGCGCATGTCTGGGGTGGGGTCATCAGGCAGCTGCCAGCTCTGCAGAACCTCTGTGTCGTCCTGGTGAAGGACGGCAATGGGCGCGAGATACCCGAAGGTGACACAATGCAGAGCGGGCTGCTGCACAGCCTGTTTGGTGGCGCAGGGTTGACGTCGCTGCTACACCTCCAGATGAGTACGGAGGCCGGCCGGGGCCTTGTAAAGAGATCTGTTGACGCTCCAGTCGCGGAGTGCCATGCATGTATGCGCAAGCACAACCTGGCCCTGCTTGCCCGGCTGACGGGCCTGTACCTCGGCGCTGGCCTCTTTGGGTGCGAGCCTGAGGGCGGCTCCGTGGCGGCCCTGCTCGCCGACATGCCGGCGCTGCAGTCGCTGCGCTTGAATTCGGACTCGGTAGGAACCACGCTCCGGGCGCGGTCTGAGCGGAGCTCCCGCGACCTCCTGAGCCTGGTGGCGGTGCTGCCGGGTCTGGCAGGGCTGACGCGCCTCGACGTCAGCCGCTGCGGCGAGAGCGGCGCGGCTGTGCTGGCCGTGCTGGCCGCTCTAGCGCAGCCTGGCAGCCTTGCGGTGTGTGAGGGGCTGCGGGACCTGGACATCGGGTACAGCGGAGTTGGGCCGCAGCACGCGGTGGAGCTCGCCGGGCTGCTGGGGCAGTTCCGCGGCCTCGAGCGGCTGGGCATCGAGTGTCTGGGGCTCTGTGAGCGGTATGGCCTGGAGGGGCTGGGGGTGGTGTTGCGGGCTGTGGCCGCTTTGCCGCGGCTACAGGTGCTCAATGCGGCGCGGAATTGCCCTGCGGAGGACAGGGCGGCGGCCTGGGACTTGACTGCGGGCCTTGCGCATGTGAGGGAGATTCGCCTGTGAGCAGAGCTCTGCGGCACAGTGAGGTGCGAGAGCAGCAGCATGCGCAGTGCATGTGGCCATGGCACACCTCGTGTTGGTAACAAAGAATGTTCGTAACTTGTAACGACGGCACGGCAGCAGTGCCTCGTTGCCTGGTTTGCTGCTGTAGAGCGGTCTGTGTTGTTTGGGCCTCGCTCGAGTGTGTGTTCCTAACCTGTTGCAACAGGTGAGGCGGGATACGCCACATCGAGGTGTCCAGACTTGATCCATGCTCCAACGGCAGTGCTATGCTGCTAAATGCCGCTACAGCCACATCAGGTCAGCAACCGGATCAGACCAAGCACATGGTGTCATGGTTTGCCCTGCTAAAGACACTATCGCCACCACTGCCTGGCGAACGTACCTCTGGCATGGCTGAGGACGGCCGGAACGTGTGGTTTGCATGAAGCCGAGTGTGCTGACACTGCCGAGATCATGTGGCATCTGCAATAAGGGAAAAAATTGCTGGGCCACACACAGTGCCTGTCATGAGCAAGACTTCGTGAATGTGTCCTGTGATTGCAAGCTGTTGTGTTTTGGCTCAGGCACTTCATGGCATGCTCGCCTGTGTGTGGTCTTGTGTGCTGCGTGGCGCTGCTCCTCTGGCCTTGTCCAAGGGCAGCCCCGGGTTGGGCACGGCAAGATCGGCCGGAGCCGGCCATGTCAACACACGTGACCAAGTTCCATGCATACACGAACGTGCAAGCACAGCCGCTGCTGTGAAACGCAATCATCGGAACCTCAGCATGCCGCTCAGAGCACACAGATGCTTCGTGCCATGTCATTCTTCACCAGATGAAGAGCGAATACACTCCTGGCCACACAAGCACTGTCTACTCCTCTGCCGCACACAATGGCTGCAACACACGTCATGTACACCCGCCTGCTACTACACAAGGGGTTCACAAAATCCAGCCAGTCCACATCCTCCAGAAAGTTTGAAAAAGGAAACACAAGGAACAGGATATCAGGCACAGGTGCGAAAAATCAGGCCACAGTCACGCATCCCCCTCGGCAACCACCTCAACGCCCCGCACCTTCTCATACTCCAACCGGTCGCCCTCATTCGGCCCGTGGCACAATATTCCGCACGTCCCCACAACCCCTGACGCCCCAGCCACCTTGCAATCGGTGAAGTCGCTCCTCTCAGCCGACACCGCCCTCTCCACATGAAACCCCAGTGGACACCCGGCCACGTCAACCAGGTGCGCCGACAGCAGTGCGTATTTCGACACAAACGCCCCCATGTCGCCGCAGTCGCGCAGCTGCACCTCCTCGAGCGTCACGCGCGTCTGGGCCCCCTCGTGCACGCACCGGGCCCCCCGCCCCCGCGTGGCGCCGCGCGCGAGCAGCGTGTCCCATGCATGCTGAAGCGCCGCCGGCCCGCCCCGTCCACAGAATCCGCACGGCCCCTCAAACTCACACGGGAACTCCCCGGCTTTCACGCCCATGTGGCACCGTGAGATCTGCGAGCCCCGCACCGTAGCGGCCGCTCCATTGTGAACAGCCACTCCGACCTGGTCTGCTGTAACCGTGCAGCGCAGGAGCGATGCCTTGTTCCCCGCCCCCGCCACCTGGACCCCCCTCTGCGGGCCCGAAAGGTCACAGGAGACAAGCTTCAGGTCCCCGTTGCCAGCTGCGCACGCGGCGGCTCCGAGTCCCCCGCCGTGAGCTTTGACGCGCTTGGCCGTGAGCACCCCTCCCCCCTCCCCCACGAGCAGCGCCGTCATGGCGGCCGTGCACTCGCAGTCCTGCGCCGCAAGCTTCCCACCGCCGGTCACGACGAGGCCCTGCGTTGTGGCGTGAACCTCGCAGTGGATGGCCGACATGCTCGCGCCGCCGCTCACGGAGAATGCCTGCTGCACTCCCGCACCCACGGTGCACCTCCTGAGCATGCATGAAGCAGCCGGGCCGTCCGCAAAGACCGCGCACATAGCGTCAGCGAAGCGGCACCCCTCGACCGCCGTGTCCCCGAACGTTTTCACGCAACTCTCGCGCCCCCCGGACGGAGCCCCCTCAAACGAGCACTCTTCAATCCTGACACTCACGTCGCAATGGACAAAGATGTCCTGGCCGTGGCCACGGAAGGTGCAGCCCCGAACAACCGCCGCCTGCACCCCACGCAACGCGATGCCCCCTTCCACTCCCGCGACCATCAAGTCCGGATTGTGTGCTGTTAGAGATGCACGGCTCGTGGGCCTGATGCCCGCATGGCCCTCGAACCGGCACTCAACGATGTCGGCTCTGGCCGCGTCGTGCACCTGCACCGCCCGGCTGTACCGCTTCAGGACCACTCCATGCATGCGCAGCTCGGCAAGCGGGCCCGTCACGCCCCGCACCGGCGCCGCGATGACGCCAATCATGCAGTTCTCAATGAACCCACCCTCAACATCGAGCCGGCCCCCCGTGCAGACGTACGCTGCAGGAGGATCGGCGACGAGCGGCCGCGCTGCTGGGGGACACTGTTGGGCCGGTGCGGGCATCATCGCGTTCATGTTGGCCACGCGCGACTCCTTTGCCCACACCTGGCCGCGGCTCACGAATATGCCCATGAAGCCCTCCGGGATGGTGCAGCGCAGGAAGCGGCCGCTCGCACCGTCCAAGATGTTGACGGCGGCATCGGGCCGGGTGCCCCCCAGCTTCGGCAGCAGGCCCCCCCGGAAGCATGCCCCGGCTGCTGCGACAGTCGCCTTTTCAATCGCAACGACTGCAGCCCCGGCAGCCGCCACCTGCCCACCCTGAACCCGCAAGGCCGCAAGCGGGGAGCTGACATAGCAACAGATATCATCACCGCGGGCGTCACAGTGTGAGACCGCCGCGCGGCTGCCGCAGCCGTGCATTACCACACAGCGGGAGCAGCGCAGCCGACACAGCAGCAGCGCGGCGGCGCTGCCCTCACCGACCCTGACGGCCACGCCGTCCAGGCTCTGTGCGTCGCAGCGCGTCATCTGCAGCCGCGCTGCGGCACGAGAATCAGGCTGACACCCCTCCGGTGGCTCGCACTCCAGCCTCACCGCGATCGCGCCCGGCGGGCCCTGGCCACAGAAATGCACCCCGGAAAGTGCCCCTCTCGCGCCGTCCTCCAGCGAGCACGCCTCGGCGCAACGAATGCTCGTCGCGCAAAGCTCGAGTGACGCCGAGGCACCAGTGGCGACGGCGGTGTGTGGAAAGTCGGCGATGTGGCAGCGGCGCAGGCGCGCCGAGCCACCATGCATGCGCAGCCAGCTGCTTTCCTCCGTGGCGAAGGGGGAGCCGGCGCTGCCGGTGAGGGTGCAGTCGTCGGCGGAGACGCGGCTACCGGGGTCGTTCGCGATGACGGCGGTGGAGGTGATGCCATGCAGTTCAGAAGACCACAGCGCGGCAGAGGCGCCGGCCTCGGCGATGACGCAGAAGCGGCAGGCGTGAAACGAGCAGCCGGTGAGGGTGGCGGTGGTCAGAAGGCCGTGGGCGATCAGTGCGGCCCGGCAGCCGCGCCAGGCGCAGTTGGACAGGGCGGCGGCGGCGCCGTGCACGAGGTAGAGCGTGCACGCGTTGAAGGTGCACCGCTGGAAGCTTCCGCGGAAGTCCGGGCCGGCACACATGATGGCGCCACCTGCACTGAGAAGTTATCAGAGCGGTAGAGCGGAGAGGATGTGTGGTCGATAAAGTGTGGCCTGGCAGAACACCGTGCCCTGAGGTGGAGGGCCTGTGGAGCAAAGAAGATAGATGGTTTTCGGTGGGGGTGTTGACTCATTCGGACATTGGCCGACCACAGCAATGCATTCAGGCGGCTCTTGCAGGGCAGACCACTGACCCGACCTGACAGGTGGCTGCGGTGCAAGGTCAGATGTGAGACTGGACGTGAGCTGGGGATGTGGGAGCTCCTAGGCCTTATCCCATGCCATGAATGATGCACCACCTGACCAGGAGCGCTCCACTGTGTGGTCTTGCACAGACTCGGCTCCATGACAGACTGTCAGCTACCGCATTGTGCAAAGAAGGGCCCACCGGTGAAAGTTGTGTCCCTGAAGTGAGCTCCTTCGCCGGATAGCAGAAAGACACTGTTGGCAGCAAATGTGATGGACCCCCCCAGGACAGATCCACCGGTAGTGCAGCATCTCCACACGATGAATTTGTGCCCCGTTGCCCCGTCCGCCGCGTGCTCCTCTGGGCACAGCGCGGGCGGAAGAGTCACGTGGAAATTATGGGCTGTGATCTCCCGCACCAGGTCCTCAAGCGACGCCACATCGCCCTGCAACAGGCACACAGATCCTGTGACCAGCTGTTGAATAAATCGCAAGACATGCTGCCCGCGTCGGTGCACAGCCACGGCGAAGCGAGTCGTCAGGCGCACTCATGACTGCAGAGAGCTCTGCAGAGTTAGAATTCTCGGCGGATAGCTTCATACGGCAGGACCGGCTGCACGACATAGGCCGCGACTGCAAGCGCATGTTTGAAACGTTTGTCCTTCAAGTGATCGAGGAGATGTGCTGCTTCACCTGGGCAATGCACTGCCGCAAGCAGTCGCGATGAGCACGACTGCAGGCGAGATCGGCACGCCGTGCTCATCGGCTCCTGTTGAACATGAAGCTGCAGCAGAGGGCATGAGTTGGGCAAAAGGCGCACCGCATCACCTGTATGAGCTTGTATCCTCACTGCCTTGGAGCATGTTGCGCTATCCCATGTAAGCTCTGCTGTTGGCACACAGTCGATAACGGGCGCCAGTGCCCCTGCCCTACCGCAACCACACTGAACACAGACAATTGAACATTGGAGAGCACCAGACGGCTGAGCTACGTGCGCGACGTGGCCGCAGGCGTGGGCGCGGATAGCACACTCGCCGCGAGCGAACCAGGTTTCTGTTGACATCAGCTTGCGCAGCCTGAGGTATGAACACACAAACGCCAGCGGCCACAAGGCCGACAACGTGAAAAAGAGTCGGAATCTGCTTTTGTGATCACGCCAATATCGCCACCGAGCGTAAGCGTCAGGCGTTGAAAGCTAATGGAAATGTTCGCCAGATCAGGTGCCGACGCAGGATCCCTCTGGACACCCCGGAGGGCTGCAGATATTGGGCAGGGCTTGAACGCAGGATGTGGCGGACATCAAATGGCATGTGGCGCCAGTTCAAGGGATTCTCTGATGATTGTTGCAGAAACACACGACTACCATGCGGTGTGTAGAGCTGGCCTGCAACCGTTGAACTCACAGCGACCACGATTCAGCCGGGAGAGATGCCGGGAGAGATGATTCATATTGTCTGCATCAGCGTATGTTTCAAGGGACTGGGTGGAACTCTGTCTACATGCATTGCGCGCTCGCAGGTTGTGAAGGAGGGGGCACGCCGCGTGTCGCGCGCATATGCGGAGTGATGTTTACGAAGCCGTTGCTGTGTAGATAGCCATTCGACAAAGACACGTCAAGCTACGATCGAGTGCCATGGCACTCGCATTCCACACGCATGCCATTAGCCACTCAGCATTGCTGAGTCAACGACAGCATAATCGGTTGCGACCGCTTCCCAGCTTCTGCCAGGGAGCCCGCACGCAGCATACGTGTGCCCACAGCAGCATTCTTCTGTTGCAATATCTACGCTGCAGCGTAGATATTGCGCGCTGCCTATGTATCCGCTAGATATACTATCCGGCGCGAGATATGTGCTGTACAGCATCCAGTACGTACTGGATGCATGCGCAAATTACGTACGTACCTGCTGCAGAGGTCATCAGTAATTGTGCACATCTGACGTGTATGCATCACGTTGTACCAACTAGTGGTTCGCGACCGTACGCACACATATTGTAAGACCGCCGCGTAGGCTGTAGGATTGAGGGTAAAATGATGCACTGTGCAGTGTGTATTGCCTTGGACAGTACAACAGACGTAGGGCTGACGCACCTGGTTCATATATATAGGCCGTGCACAGCTACATATGTAGGGATCATACTCTGTCTGCTAGGATAACGCTGTAACAGAGTGATCGACTTGTTCCTGATTTACAACAGCTTCTTCTTGTGGGAACACATCTGCGCGACCATAGTTTTGGCACCGAGATCTCGATTAATCCAATAATGGATCCAACATGGGGGTTTTGCTCTCCGCGCCCGATTTTTGAGGTCTGCAAAAGCTCAGCAGAACAGCAATGAAACGGCAACTCGTTGATCTGCCTTCCTTGCAGCTTCGCTTGAACGAATCTACGATGGTCGTTCTGGGCGGGCGTTGTACCATTGAGCTGGCACTAGGAGAATGGTGACATTCCGGGGCGGAACCGAAGGCGTTCCGCTGACAGAGGAACGTTCCTACGAGGCTCTTGACCTTCCGCCCGCGTGCGTATGCTTCACAAGGAACGATGGTGGCGGAATGTCCTATGGCTTCCTCGGTGGCCGCGGAATGTCCGATGGCTTCCTTGGTGGCCGCGGAATGTCCTATGCTTTCCTGCTGACAGGACTGCGGGCTCTTCCACGGCGAGGAACAGGCCGCCCGCGCAGGTGAGAACCAGTGGGAAGCCATGGCATGCTGAGCCTGTCGCGCACAGGTTGGACTGGCAGTCTAAGCGTGGGAATGTTCATGGATAACGCAGTGCACCTCGAGCAGTGGATTTTGGAATGAATTGTGTACTTTAAGCTGTAGATGCGATGCGCACAAGCGACGCGGACACGCCGATCTATAAGCGTGAGCCCTTATCGATAAACGAGCCCTCATCGATAAGCGTGAGCCCAGTCAGCGCCATCGTGGAATGGATGGTGGCCCACCAACCATTCCGCATGCGAGCAATGCATGAGCCCAGTCAGCGCCATCGTGGAATGGATGGTGGCCCACCAACCATTCCGCATGCGAGCAATGCATGATCCCAGTCAGCGCCATCGTGGAATGGATGGTGGCCCACCAACCATTCCGCATGCGAGCAATGCATGAGCCCAGTCAGCGCCATCGTGGAATGGATGGTGGCCCACCAACCATTCCGCATGCGAGCAATGCATGAGCCCAGTCAGCGCCATCGTGGAATGGATGGTGGCCCACCAACCATTCCGCATGCGAGCAATGCATGAGCCCAGTCAGCGCCATCGTGGAATGGATGGTGGCCCACCAACCATTCCGCATGCGAGCAATGCATGAGCCCAGTCAGCGCCATCGTGGAATGGTTGGTGGGCCACCAACCATTCCGCATGCGAGCAATGCATGATCCCAGTCAGCGCCATCGTGGAATGGATGGTGGCCCACCAACCATTCCGCATGCGAGCAATGCATGAGCCCAGTCAGCGCCATCGTGGAATGGATGGTGGCCCACCAACCATTCCGCATGCGAGCAATGCATGAGCCCAGTCAGCGCCATCGTGGAATGGATGGTGGCCCACCAACCATTCCGCATGCGAGCAATGCATGAGCCCAGTCAGCGCCATCGTGGAATGGTTGGTGGGCCACCAACCATTCCGCATGCGAGCAATGCATGAGCCCAGTCAGCGCCATCGTGGAATGGATGGTGGCCCACCATCCATTCCGCATGCGAGCAATGCATGAGCCCAGGACGGCTGAAGTGTCTACAGGATGCCCAGTGTCGATGCTGTGACGTCCTGTGGAGCTCGCCAAGGCCAGCCTGGTTTCTCATGGACACGCACTTCTCACACGCGCTGTATCCATATGCCTCCTTGACAGTACACCATGCGCCTAGTATCACCGTGGATCATTTGACGCGAATCTGGTCGTGCCTACTCTGCAGTGTCGCAATGAGGATAATTACCAGGATCAGTCCGGCGAACGTGTCGCATTACCTCGCCGTCCTTGAGGGAAAAAAAACAATACGAGCCCACATTTTTCGAATTCGTAAAGGTAGCAGCGCGGGGCAATTGGTTACCAGGGCAGAGTATACCGCGACTGGTCCAGTACCGACCACTCGGTTTTCCAGTCGACTTGATGGAATGCGGGTGGCTGTTAACAGCTTGCGATGTAGCCACAATAGATAGCATATTAGCCGGCGACGAAGCAGCGGGGCCCCGGATGATGGCAGCCTTCGAGGCAATGCGACGAATGCTGACGACGGAGTACATGGAGGCGACGACTGAGTACAGCGCTGCGACCATCCACCTCAAAATGTTATGGGTAGTGCTTCGTGAGGGCGCTTTTAAGCGGGCGGTTCAGACCGGAGCTCCATGCGGGCCACCGGAGATTCAGCTGTACCGGTCCATAGCCACGACCCAGGGGTTCGACGAGGACATGGGGGGGATGCTCCTGCGAATCCAGATGACAGTCGGAGGGGCCCCGATTATAGCATGGTGGGGAAGGCTGCAGGATAGCGAGCCGCAGACCACCCCGATGTGGCCGAGAGAGCCAGTCATTGAGCACCCTCTCTCGGCCCCAGATGTGCCGGCCCATCTGGCGAGCATGGGAGGGCAGCCATCGGACTCACGTGGAGGGGTGGTCGGCGCAGCCCAATCGCCGGCCCCCGTCAGGGCGCCGATCCAGCAGGCGGAATCCTCAGGGCAAAGTGTTGTCCACGAGTCCACCTTGCGAGTTCGCACAGGCGGTATTCCCGGGTCACGTGAGACCCGGACACGTGATCCAGGCGCTGCTGGACGGAAAGAGGGAGCGGTGGGGGCGGAACGAGGGGGGCAGCGCCGGCCCCACAGTGGCGGGGGGGGCTGCAATCGGGCATCCACTGATGCAGCCCGCCGTCCCCCGCCGGCGGGCCCACGGCGCAGCACAAGCTGCGGCTGCAGTGGTCCCCCCAGAGCCACCTCTGGGGCCGTCGCGCCAGGATGCCGGAGGTGCCACGCCCATGGAGGTGGACACCCCAGACGGTGGGGAGGCCGCTGCAGGCCCCTCGGCAGTCCAGCCAGGGACGCTGTCTCCAGCGTGCTTGCTGCCTCCGGGTAGCGATGTTCGGAGGCAGCCTCTAGTCCAAGCACTGGAGAGGGCTCAGACGCGCCCGCTGGTGCGGCTGGCAGCCGAACCTTCGCACGACGACCCCACAGGGGTACGCCTCCGTGGCCAGGTGTTCGGACCGGACGACATTGAGGGTTGTTCAGGATCCTCATTTATCAAGGGTGTAGGGGTGCAGCTCGGCAAATTTGGAGACGCGACGGTCTCCGTCACCGTCTCTGTGTTGCACTTCAGGGACTTCTGGGTGGCGGAGTGGTTCAGCAGCACTCCAGTCCAGTATGGGGTAGTCAAGGCTGCAGTATTGGCCGGAGGGGGGGTCATTGCCGTCCCGTCCGACCACCTGAAGGTCCTGGCCACTCGGGACCCCAGCAGCGACGCAGAGGCCCGCGCGATGCTCCAACACCTCATCGCGTGGCTGAAGAAGGCGAAAGCACTAGCAGCGAGGTGTATCCTCATCCCGGTCCCCACCGGGAAGCACTGGGCACTTGCAGTGGTGTACTCGCCAGGTGCGGCTTCAATGACCCTGACTGCATTATGTCCTTGGTGTTACCCCCACCATCCACCACGCAACGGGGGGCTGATACATCACATGCCGATTCGCAGGACTCTTGCTGTCAGCAAAGAGCCCTACAATGAGCTGGTATGACTCCCTGCCGAGCGCCTCGGGAACCGCCCCGACCGCCATCAATGAGGTGATGAGCGTGGCTCTGTGTCAGTGCCTTGACGGCGCCCCCGCCCTCCCCCCCTTGCCCAAGGTTCAGTCGGGTGGTCGGCCCAGGGTTCTGCCAAAGCGGGGCGCCAAACAGGGGAATGTGCCAGCATTGATGCCGAAGCAAACACTAAACCTACGCATGGTGCGTCCTACTCGGCAGTCGCCGCCTGACACTGTAGGAGGGGTTGCATCCCGGTTTGACATACAACACCTGGGCAGACGTAGGCTCAGCTCCCATACACAAGGTGTGTGTACAGGTGAAAGACGTCCCTCAGCAGCGGAACACGTACGACTGCGGCGTTTTCACGTGCCTGTATGCAGAGACTGTGTGTGACGTAATCAAACAGGTGGACAACAAACGCAAGGACGAGACGCCACTTCAGCTCAGAGATGGCAGCAGCGTTGACCGGTTGGTCGTCGGTAGACTGAAGGCGCTGAAGGCAGAGGAGGTGGTCCTGTATCGGATCCTCATGGCACGATCCGTGATTCAAGAATGGGAAAAGAGAGGGCGTGCAGGCGACGACGCGGGTGACGTTGGGGTGGCGGAAGCACGGAGAATCCTGACCGACGCCAGATGGGACATCAATCTGGATGATGCTATCTGCCCAGACCAGTCAGAAGAAGAAGTGAGGTATAGACCCTGGCAAACTTTGCATTTCACCAGGTAGGCAAGTGCGACCTCCTTCCGTAGCTGAATCACTCAATGTTGCAGGCACCTATTCCATCCGTCTGGCCAGACGACACTGTGGCCCGACATACTCCGCAGTGTTCAGAAGCCGGATGGAGTGTTCGGGGCTCAGTACAAAGCTCTGTTCAAGACGCCACTGCCGCCGCTCAATCGAAAGACATAGCAGGTATACAGGCGTTTTTATAAAAGCATGGCTGCGGTCAGGCGTAGGTTCTTGTCAGGGCGGCAGCGGTTGTAACATATCGTGTGGAAGCTCGAGTGCATAAGCTGTAGTGTGTAATGCTAAGCGGACAGGGGGTACAGGGGACTTGATGAATCCGTAACCAGATCCGACACTACACAATACCGTACTTGCCTAGAACCATGCGGCGTGGTGGCTCCAGCACTGCTGAATGGCACCAAGTATCCCCCCACTGTCGTACACGCTGCACAACAGGCCACCCCAACCCCATGGAATCTATGAATCGTCGACAGCATGATCTCCAGGTGCGGCCAGTAGGTCTAGCGTCTCCAGTAAGTCCCCCACGTCGTCCTGGGGAGTCTGCACAGGCGCCAAGTTGTTACACTGCCCCTGATTGTCTCACTCCGTAATCCCATGCACATCGACGAGGACATTCAAAGCACAGTGATTCAGGCCCCGGAGCCAGCATGCGACACACCTCCTGACTTAGTAGGATAACCTCGTCCATAGCGGCAGCATCAGGGTTCAGGCCGTGCCCAGAGATGACCATCATCAGCATGATCCTCTGGTCATCACCGGGCGACTGGAGCCGCGGGTTGCAACGCGTCATGATGCGCCAGGTGGCGGCGGCACAATGCAGGAGAGTCTCCCTGCTGCAGGTGTTGTTCCCGGACGGAGGCAGCTCGTCGTCTATGGTTATGACAATTTGCCGACTGTTATCCTGCGTGTTAACAGAAACCCCGACCGACGGAACCAGAGCGGTGGAGGGGTCGAAGCTAGGAAGCACCTGCCCGGATGCAGGGTTATATTGCGGGCCGAGAGCAGGGTCATGTGAGTTGGAGGGCAAACCACCGCTTGCAGGCCCCCCCCCCCCCCCCCCCCCCCCCCCGTCTGCGACCCCGGTGGAGGGGTCTTGGGGGGGGGTGGCAATCCCAGAAACTCGGGCAAGAGTATCCAGGAGGGTTCCCCCATCAGGCCACCTAGCGGCGTTGCGTCCATACAGGCTCGAGGCGAGCCCCCATTCCACACTCCCACCATCCCACCCCCCCTCGGAAGAGGACAGCGATGGCCCACTCCCGTCACCCGTGGCGCCATGAGAGGGCTTGGCCTGATCAGCAGCGCCTGCAGCGGCACCCCCGGCCGCGGTGGCGGGGTCAGCCCCACCAGCACCCCCAGCACCAGCCGCTGACTGTTCCGCCCCGTCACCCGTGGCGCCATGAGAGGGCTTGGCCTGATCAGCAGCGCCGGCAGCGGCACCCCCGGCCGCGGTGGCGGGGTCAGCCCCACCAGCACCCCCAGCACCAGCCGCTGACTGTTCCCCCCCGTCACCCGTGGCGCCATGAGAGGGCTTGGCCTGATCAGGAGCGCCGGCAGCGGCACCCCCGGCCGCGGTGGCGGGGTCAGCCCCACCAGCACCCCCAGCACCAGCCGCTGACTGTTCCCCCCCGTCACCCGTGGCGCCATGAGAGGGCTTGGTCTGATCAGCAGCGCCGGCAGCGGCACCCCCGGCCGCGGTGGCGGGGTCAGCCCCACCAGCACCCCCAGCACCAGCCGCTGACTGTTTCCCCCGTCACCCCGTGTCGCCATGAGAGGGCTTGGCCTGATCAGCAGCGCCGGCAGCGGCACACCCGGCCGCGGTGGCGGGGGTCAGCCCCACCAGCACCCCCAGCAACCAGCCGCTGACTGTTTCCCCCCGTCACCCCGTGTCGCCATGAGAGGGCTTGGCCTGATCAGCAGCGCCGGCAGCGGCACACCCGGCCGCGGTGGCGGGGTCAGCCCCCACCAGCACCCCCAGCACCAGCCGCTGACTGTTCCCCCCCGTCACCCCGTGGCGCCATGAGAGGGCTTGGTCTGATCAGCAGCGCCGGCAGCGGCACCCCCGGCCGCGGTGGCGGGGTCAGCCCCACCAGCACCCCAGCACCAGCCGCTGACTGCCCCATCACCACACCTGTGGCGCCATGACGGGGCTTGCTTCCCTTACCGGACGCGACATCGAGATCACCTCTGTCCCGCTTGTCGCCAGCCCCCTACTCCCCATGGACTGTCATCTGTACGCGTGCGACTACTGCCACCCACCTCGGCAATAGACACCTGCGGTACACGCTGTGAACCGGGGGGGAGCTGCTGCAGGACGCAGTTAGGGATGTGGCTGAACTCGATCCTGGATAATCAGAGCATGCGTTTACAGCCGACTGTCCTAAAAGCTACAAAATACCGATCCGATACAACTGTAGTATGATGGGAACTTCCCCAAACAGCGTGTTGGCACATCCGCACACCTGGAGCAGACTTCATTCTGTAGGCCCATGGCGATGGCTCTTGTAGCCAGAGCAGTGGCCCCGTTGTACCCCCAGTCGTCAATGTCCTGGAACGACGAGGGTACCAGGGTCAACCACTTGGCTTTCTTCTTCACACCACCCTGCTCTTCGGCAGCCGGGTTGCAGAGACGGTGCAAAGGTACCGCCACGCCCTCAGCCCCCAATGCCAGAGTGTATCTGGCGGGCACAAGGGAATGAGGAGGCTGGTGAAGTCTTTCACGGGAGCCCCGACGCCCCAGGCGGTCAGCCCTGCATATCGAGCCGTGTACCCGGTCAGTTACTCGGGGAGGCGAGCCGAACACACCATGATTCGGATACGTCATCGCCAGTACATGGGCTTGGATGGGAAACCCCAGGTGCGCACACGAGGTGTTCACGGCGGTGACGAATATGGCCGCATAAAGAGGGTCCTCGAAGCAGCGGCTGTCCAAACGATGAGCTTCAAGTTGCCAGTTTGGCAGCCGATCACTGAAATCCGGTCTGAGTGCGCCGAACCGTACACCATAACCTGGTACGATCGGATGCACAGCTGCAGCCCGGAGTCGCAGGTGGACCGGCCCTTGCGCACCGGCATGTACGAAACAGCAGCGTTGAGGATGGCTAGGTGAAACGCCCCGACAGATGCGAACACGGACACAATACCACAGACTCATCGGTCTCCTACAAGGCAGATCTGTTAAAAAAGCGCCAGTCGATTGAAAAATGTGTAAACTTATCATCAGCGTGACTACAGCAGGATACAGGTCCATAGAGGCGCGCACCGGCGCCGGTTTGATCAGAGGATGCGTCGCAGCGTACTGCACTACGAAAGGCGCAAGATTTGCGACAGCTTCCACAAAATCCCCGAGGGTGTCCATGTCCTGGAGACAGAGGGATGTAAGCCAAAAGCTATCCCCAGTCCACGACCGGTCTAACGGAGCAATTGTTAGTCAGAACTAGGGACAACACCAGCAGGCTACCAGCGAGTACTACCGGACCTCGAGAATCTGGGTGACCATGCATGTCTGACACGAGTGGGGGGGGGGGTTCCAGGGGGGGGGGGGAGGGGGGGGGGGGGGGGGGGGGGGGGGGGGGCACACATAAACTTCAATCAGAAGAGGGAAGTAGATGTGGATCTGGTACAGGAGATCACCGGCGGCGGAGAGCTGTGTCACACGTGGTAGAGGGGCGCCAGCTTGCTGTGCAAGCACGGCGCGGCAGGAGGGTTGCAGGTACACCCTCTGCGCCAGCTGCTGGCTTGGGGTCAGATCGTCAGCATCGCAATAAGTGCGGGCCAGTGTCTTCTCGGTCAAGAACAGGGTGCACAGCGGATTCATGCCGACAGGCACATTACAGGTGGGCCCAGCCACCCTGGTGTTGCCTATGGGCTGTTGACTGTCCGTCTCCGCCCCGGTTTTCTGCCGCTTGTTGGACGGCACCATCATGGGCTGGGAGTCAGGGTGGATGCGGCTGAAAAAAAAAACACCAGGCCCACAGAATGGACCGGGGGCCGGTCACCGCATACTCCACAAAAACCTGCATTTGTAACCATACGGCTGCACATGTCGGGCGACAATGCATGACTGGCATAAACCCAATACTGAACGCACCGGTGTCTGCCTTCGGGGCAGGATCCGCCTCCTTCCGCTTCTTGGTTTTCGGCAAGGACGGAACCCCAATCACCGCCCTATCGTCTCTGCTGCACTGTCTCGGAGCCGGCAGGCCCGGCGCGACCCGAATCCGAAGCCTGTGCGGGCGCCGGTGGGGCACGTGGGCGCACATGTCCACTGACCAGTTCCTGCATGCTCATGGTAACCACATAAGGTCGAAGGCCCCGACAATGGCCCGGCGTGGCGGCTGGGCAAGGGCGCTAGGAGTACCCTCCAAGGGGTCCTGTAGCAGATGCGACGGCATCAAAATCACTGGAGATGGCACACCTTCCTCCTACCATACAGCTTGACCCAGGCCAAAGGGGCGTCACATCCAGGCGGGGGTGCGGATAGTCCCCCCCATGCGGGCACCAACATCCTCTCCTGCTCGCACCGCCACCCCCCGAGTTGCAGGCAGGCGATGACTACAGCATACTTCACGTATGCAACGCTCTGATCTACGGATGTTTCGACCCGGTCTACGACCTGTACCGCCCGACGTCAAACCAAGCATCGCAAGCAGCGTGGGAGTCGGGCGTCCCTTTGGGCCCGACCCGCCCTACATTGGTGAAATGACCTGACCTAGATATTAATGTCCAATAGCGGGCAATAGCGCCGCCCGCAACGACGCTGTGCGGGATGGTTTACTGTGACGCTGGTGTCAGGCTGGACATCCCCTTCACGGCAGGCAACAGCACCCTCGCCGCCTACGGCCGACATCTTATGTAACAATAATTTAACAGTTCGCGTGTATTAAACGGGACGCAGCACGCGCTTTGGTACTGCCGGCGCCAGTAGCCGAGGGACAATACCGCGTACGTACACACAGGTCAGAGTCGAGATCGATGCAGTGAAGACACGCGGGGCCGACGATGCCTCATATAAAGGGAATTACCGCGCCATTAGAAACCAGGCTGGCCTTGGCGAGCTCCACAGGACGTCACAGCATCGACACTGTGCACGCGGCATCCTGTAGACACTTCAGCTGTCCTGGGCTCATGCATTGCTCGCATGCGGAATGGGTGGTGGGCCACCATACATTCCACAGATGGCGCTGACTGGGCTCATGCATTGCTCGCATGCGGAATGGTTGGTGGGCCACCAACCATTCCACGGTGGCGCTGACTGGGCTCATGCATTGCTCGCATGCGGAATGGTTGGTGGGCCACCATCCATTCCACGGTGGCGCTGACTGGGCTCATGCATTCCGCATGGTGGCCGCCATATGGGGGATGACCTACTTACACAGTACGCCCGGAGGCCTTGTTCGCTGTCTGCCAGTACTGAACACCTCCTGCCGTCCGTTTCACCGGAACCAGCTGCCCGGCCATAGAATCAATGTTCACTACATACCGGCCAGTGTAAGCCGAGGAACGGTGATGCACGCCCTCAACCCTGTAAAACTCGGGAGCGCGGTTCAGCTCCTCATCCGCCTCCCTGCATCCGGGTGTATAGGGTGTACTACACTCGTACACGTCTGTCACACCGAGGTACAGTACGCTGGCCTCTACAGTGCAGGTTCTACAGACATGCGACCCGTCTGCCGTGCTGAGCCTGGCCCGGACTATGTATTGCAAGTCGCCGACATAGTACCGATCCTGGCCCCTATTCGTACCCTCTTCTACTACATGGTACTTCAACAGGCACCATCGATTGTCTTTCTTACCCTGACCAGTGTGCTGCGCACAGGTCAGGACATCCCCTACCAAAGCCCGCCCTCGCAGGAATTTTCGCAGGTGCACCTCACAGAGCTGCCGCTCAGCAACAACCTCCCCAGCAACCGGCAGCCAAGCGCCCGCATGATGGCCTCTCTCCTGCCGTAGCCCGCACCCAGGACCCGCTGGGTCGGCCACCCTGCCTCCTGCAGGGCGTCCTGGTGGTAGAGCAGGTAAGGCAGCCCGGACAACTCACCGACCCCAGTGTACCCCAGCGGCATCACTTCTTCTTCTCTTCGGCGTCGAGGTCCTTACCCCCCCAAACACCCTGTCGTCATCACCCGTCATCAGAGTCGGTGTCGCCCATGTGCACAGCGGCCCGCACTAGGAGAATGGCGACACACTGAAACGGATCCGGGTGTCGTCCGCCAGATTCCGAAAGTCCGTTCACTCTCTGATACCTCTCCGACGTCATCGGATGCGAGCAGTCGGATGGACCTTGGACTTTGGCACCGAACCATCCGCCGACCCAGGTATATTCCGCCGGACTGTGGACGTACCTTACCGCTGCAAGTGGCCTTCGCATGTCTGCGCCGGCTGCCATGATACGAGGTCACTTCGGGCCAAGCCCGCGCTGACAGTGGATCGAATGATACTATTGGTTACTTTATTACTACATGCGGATCTGGAAACGACTGGATTGGACACGGTGCAGGTATATGTGGACCCATACTCATGGCAACTGACATCGACTTTGGGCAGGAGACGAAGCGGCAGGAAGCTGGAGGCAGGCTCACAACAGCGGTGACTTTTTGCATCGCCCAAGATAGCGTTGGTCCGTATGTCAGGCTCGGCAGCAGTCCTTGTAGTGTTGGTCGTCGCCCTGTGAAAGGTGGCCGGGAAAGCGTGCCCATAGGTTCCTGGACACGAATGCATGCGGTGGTCCAGAGTGGCCATTCGGCGAATGGCCACTCTGGCGGAGTTACGTCATCATGCTCCAGGTAAGGCGTGCGCCCGTCCTCCTGGACACGAATGCATGCGGTGGTCCAGAGTGGCCATTCGGCGAATGGCCACTCTGGCGGAGTTACGTCATCATGCTCCAGGTAAGGCGTGCGCCCGTCCTCCTGGACACGAATGCATGCGGTGGTCCAGAGTGGCCATTCGGCGAATGGCCACTCTGGCGGAGTTACGTCATCATGCTCCAGGTAAGGCGTGCGCCCGTCCTCCTGGACACGAATGCATGCGGTGGTCCAGAGTGGCCATTCGGCGAATGGCCACTCTGGCGGAGTTACGTCATCATGCTCCAGGTAAGGCGTGCGCCCGTCCTCCTGGACACGAATGCATGCGGTGGTACAGAGTGGCCATTCGGCGAATGGCCACTCTGGCGGAGTTACGTCATCATGCTCCAGGTAAGGCGTGCGCCCGTCCTCCTGGACACGAATGCATGCGGTGGTACAGAGTGGCCATTCGGCGAATGACCGCTCCAGCGCGGTTGATCTCACCCTGCCCTACCCGAGTGATCAGGCGCCTTTGCATTCGGGGCCCCCAACTTGGGTCGTGCTTCATGAAAGGGACAAACGGTGGATATAGTGTATGATACGGCTAACTTCCAGCGTTTGGAGTTCACCTGGCGTTTAAGTGCACCGCGTCCCTGCTGGCGTCGTATTCCTTCGCCTAGCTGCGCTGCTCGTGACCAGTTTCCGCTTCCGGCAGTGACCAAAATATTTATTTGCATACAATGGATCCGCGCCATGCTGCAGCAGTTGCAGGACTGTCAAGTACCCAGAATGGGCCTACTTCCGCTCGCAGCGGAGACTTACTCGTTGGTCGCATGCGTACTCAGAGAATCCCTGTAGTGGGTACTTTAATTTCAAGGGACGGGCGTTTTACGGATCGTGCCCGCGTCGGCCGCAACGACGGTCCACTGTCCGGTCCTGGGGTGTCGGTGTGGTGGTCCCTGGGGGTGGTTCTGCGAGACGACGTGGTGGAGAGTCGGACGAGGGAGCTGGGTACGGCCAAGGAAGTGATTGTCACTACCTGTCTCGCGCTCTCCTCCTGGCTGCACGAGCAGGCAATGCTCGTGTCCTCGTGGGAGGGCACAGGNTCATGCAAGGCTGAAAGAAATGCTCCAATCGTGCCTGAAGCCGGACCTTGCAGCATGTCTACACATGCAGGCTTCGAATACTCTGCTGAGGATGGCTCATTTGACAAAGAGGCAGCAAAGCTCCTCTTGATTGATGACGATCTGGACGAGCTCATCGCGGAAGCTGCCTTGGTGGCAACAGAAAAAGAGAGAGAGATCTACGTGACGGAGCTGAACAACAAATTGGCTGCCCTTGGGCCAAATGCTACCGTGCAGGACAAAGCCAAGGGTACGTTCCAATTAATCCATACTCATCGATACTCTCATGTGCAAGAAAAGTAGCAGGATCGCTAGGTGATTCAATCAAGAGAACTGCATACACAACATGATCATCAACATCGGCGAGATGTGCACCGTGCAGTGTACGAGAGTGAGTTCGAGAAATTCCAAAAAGAGTGCAACAAGAAACACCTGCCATTGGGTCGTAATGGGAAATGTGTGTTCAGCAGACTACCATACTACAGGTTAGCGTCCGGTCATGACTGCGTTGATGTGCTTCGTGAGCCTATTGCATGTCACTCGCAGTACACCACCGGGCTATGCTCTGCAGGCCAGAGGCTATGCATCGCATCCCGCTAGCACACGCTTTCTGTAATGGCCTGATCAAAGGCTTCTGGGCGCTCATGGCGAGGAGTGGCAAGGTGCCGCTGCGACAAGGCAACGACATTATACTGTCAAGAGACGCGCGGAAGGCAATAAAAGCGCAAGTTGCTGAGCTTCGAGGAACCACAATGCTTCACCGCAGCTCTGCCGGACATCGTCCAGTGCGCACTTGATGCAACTGCTGAATAGCTTGAGCAGCGAAGGTGTACGTGTGCATGTCAGGGTGTATGCATTGAGGCCAGCACGCTGGCACCGTGTGGCATTGCCAAGCATTACCACCCTCTGACCGTTATCTCCAAACATTCTGGCGCATGCAGTGGCTCCAACATGACGATGGAGGACAAACTCACCTGGGCGGACACTGTATCCGCTTATGCCCTGCATGAAGCGGGAGTTGGACGAGAGGATTCTGGAGATGTGGGGACATCTCCGCACTGCAGTGGTATACTTCATGCGATATCAAGAAGGTCAACATCAACCGGAGCACATTGATGCTGCCCAAGATGCACTGTTTCAGTACAGCGTCCTCGTCCAGGAGCACTTTGACACCAACCACCTGATGACATTTCAACTGCATACATGCATGGCACACGTAGCAGAGCAGGCTCGCCTCTGCGGCCCACTGCATTTGCTGCGGAGTGGTGGCTCGAGAGGTGCATGCAGGTTTTCAAACGAATCACAAAGTACCGCTCTACACGCCACCCAGAATGTGTGGGAACCAATCACTTCTTGGCTGTCCAAGCACTGGACAAGATCGCCTCTTGCTGCCCACAGTCAACTGCGCTCTTGGACAAGATCGACCCCCCTGCAGGACGCACCAGAAAAGGTGCCCGGGACGACACTGCGGGGTGACGAGTGGCTCGCTGGGCCCATTCAAGATGTGAGCGATGACCATCTCGCGGTGAGGACCATATATACACCCTCTTCATTTTGATCCACAAACGCCGTGTACCACAAACACCGTGTACAATGCCCATTGTTGCATTGCAACGAGCACGTCCGTGGTTGTGCACCTGGTCCTCTTCATGCAGGTCACACGGGTCAAGCAGGCACTGCAGGCCACAAGCCTGAAAGCCGCTGGAGACACCGAGGCATTGTGGTCCGAGGCGGGAGGCCTGCTGAATCCGGGTCTGTTGGGTGGCAATGGTGCCAACGGGCAACCACGCGTCCGGTTGTTTCGCAGTAAGATGGCTTCGTGTAAGGGAGGCCACTTCCTCGTGAGGACCACCGAGGCCAAGACTTCAAAAGTTTACTTGGCGTACGTGCCATTCCTGCTAGATGGAGGCCAAGGGAATGCAGAAGGCGGAGTAGGTGCCATCAACACAGTGATGAAGATCTCTGATATCTTCTTGTGGCAGGAGACATCAGCAGATGGAGTTGTTCGGAAAACACGCTTTCTGCTGGGGGAAATGCATGAACTGCAGCCTGTGGGAGATCCGCTGCACGGGTATGAAGTGCGGTATACGGACCCATCCATTGGAGAAAGGCTCAGAAAGCCGTCGTTGCTACAGAAGAAGCCACTCGTACAAGGAGGGGCGGGCTATACTTACGGAGTGCGACTAGACCAGGTGGACTGTACTCTAGTGAGCACTCGGAACGAACAGTTTTTCGTTCCAACACTGAAGATGTCTACGTTTGGTTAGCGTATATCATGGAGGAGTGTTGAAACATGAGCAATGATGTGCATTGCAAGTTGTGCAATTGCATGAATTGGTAACACAGCGTACTGTCACATGGCATAGAGTGCCAACATCGCTCCACATAGACCCAATGCACGATTTGGCGTGCAAATTAGAGACAATCACACAGCAACAAGTACCCAACCGGGACTAGTTGCAGGAGGGATTCCACAGAATTGCTATGGCATAATTGTCTTGTGGGCGAGTCTGCTGCTAGCATGAGTTACAAATCTTATTAGCAGACTTGATGCGAAATATTACACACCACTGACCCTGCTACAGAACTTGACGCATATTCGGTACTGATGGGATGCTGAACTCATCTCCATTTCCACTGCCGCTATAGATTTGCAGTGACCACGGTGCCTGCATGTCCCCACAGCATTTCATTAATGATGTATACGGCACACGTGTGCTTTGCAAACAATTGTGGAAGTGGAGAGTGGAATGTGGCATGTCTTTACCGGCGACTTACCCACAATCTAAAGCGAAGATGTCTATAGCAAATGCGGCAGTTTCCACAGCGAAGAGGGGCTCATCAGATGGAGCAACTGGTATCATAGGTCAAGAGTGGCACTTGGTCACCACCCGCTCAGCGATCGTAGCATCACTCTCGGTAGTCTCAGCCACCTGCACTCGAGAGCTTACGAGCATCAGTACACGCTGAATCTGGGCAATAGCACGGCATTGAAGGATGGGAATGTCCGGATGGTGTCAACGACGCACACTATCTTGATAACTACTTCCGATGAGACCGGCAGACTCTCGGGCGTCGAATGGTGACCTGAAGACACTGTCAAACGAGTAGCGCACTCTCGGATGTCATGCGTGCTTTCGGCCCGCTCGCAATATGCCCTTCATGTACACGACAGATTTGCAAACAGTAATGATTGCTTCGTTCCCGTACAGGGGACCTGCGTGTTTACAAGCTGGCTTAGCAAGCTGGTCCGCTGTGTACTTCTCCTGGCGTTATCTCTCACCAAACGTCGAGGTTGCGCCATGCACTTACCAAATATGCTCCTGGGATCACACAACGTCTTGTGTTGCCAATGCATTGTGCGTCTGCGTCCATTCTGCTGGTTGTCTAAGGTACCCCTGCAACAATCCATCAATGTGCCCCTTCTAGTGCAATGTGGTGGCCACTTTGATAACTGCCCCAGCTTGTACTGCACAGAAAGGCCCCTGACTGCAACTGTGGCTCTGGGGCGAGTTTCGCCCCGGACTGCTGTACGCTGCAACAGCCCCTGATGCAGCATGGGGCATTATTGCCCTCAGCCCACCCGCCCCTGATCCGAAAGGGGCACTTCCCCCAACTCTGGGGAGGTCAACTTTCTTGTAGTGCCAGAGCTTGCTTTGCTAGGAAGTAGTACATGCGGTGCATCACGGCTGGGGCTGGTTGCTGATGCTGTGGCAATTTAAACGCAAGGGCTGTGGGAGACAGTGGAGGAGTGATACGGTTCAATGAGAACGGCGTGCAGCCCGTGGCTGCCGACGTGGAGCTATTCATGCTAAACTCGATATGTGGCAGGAATGCATCCCAATCATCATGTGCAGGACCGATGAAATGCCGAACAGCTTCTTCCACAACGCGATTGTACCGCTCAACCTGCCCATTGGCTCGAGGATGGTAGGAGAATGTCAGCTGCAATGCAATGCCTAGGTGGTCACACAGGGATGCGAAAAACTTATTGTTCCACTGCGTACCGCGGTCACTACAAATGCCAAGTGGCAGGCCATAATGGGGGTATATGTGCTGGAAAAACAGTGCAGCGAATCCGGGACCATTCAGAGTAGACACTGTGGGGATCAATCTCACCATCTTGCTGAATTGATCAACAAACACAACAATGCAGTTGTGACCAGACGTGGAGTTAGGTAGCTGCGTGATCATGTCCACACTCACGACACGCCAGCATGCAGAAGGTACAGGTAGTGGGGACATGACTGCCTCCCGTTCCGACGGGGACTTCATGGTCTGACAGCTATGGCATTGTGACACAAATTTCTTGACATCCTTGTGTATATCTGGCCAGTAAAATGAGTCTGTGATCAATGATGCTGTGCGAGAGACACCCATGTGTGCATGCCAAGGGTGTACGTGGTGCCACAACAGAATTTGCCGGCGCAAGTGATCATGATCAGGGACAACAATCTTGTTCTTGTGCAGATAGATCTGGTGCTTAGGGTCATAATGGTATGATGCAGGTGGTTTGGCAAAATCAGAATCATGTGCATAGCCACTACGCAATCGCTGCCAGAAGTCGTCCGCGTGCAGATCTAGAGTTAAGTATCTGTTGGATCGTTTCAGAAGCAGCTCTGCTTGTGAGTGCGTACCCACACGCTGTGCGTCGACTGCGCGGGCCGTCACACACCAGGTCCTCCTGGTCGACCCAGTCCACCGCGGAAGCATCCGGCTGCGCGGTCGCTGCGTCGTCCTCATCCGCGGGCTGTTGGTGGAGGGGTGAGGCCGAGGAATTCGGCCTCCTCCGCTGTAGGCGTGAAGTCAATGTCTGACATTGTAGACGGGGTGCGGAGGCAACCAGGAGCGGTCGCGGAGAACGGCGGCGGCTCGGTGTTGGCATGGGCCGGCGGAGAAGTGGGGATGGAGGCGGTGGCAGCGCTGGCGGAGACCCCGTTGGCATCAACACCGGGGACCGCTGAGACTCCATCTGCTTGCCCATGCGGGGGCTGGACCCCGAGCTGATGGAAATCACTGATGGCGGCGGCTGCGTGGGCCGCCGTGGGTCCTGTGGGTGGGACAGAGGGGGGAATTGCGACTGGGAACGCAGGTCTGGCATGGGTGGGGACAGGCCGGGCGGGGGTGAACCGAACTTCTCCCGTAGCTGGGAGTAGTCGCACGGCTGGGGAGAGA
Source organism: Ulva prolifera (assembly GCA_023078555.1). Taxonomy (NCBI): domain Eukaryota; kingdom Viridiplantae; phylum Chlorophyta; class Ulvophyceae; order Ulvales; family Ulvaceae; genus Ulva; species Ulva prolifera. The sequence continues at coordinate 9,464,930 of CM041196.1, forward strand.
TTGTTGGCAACGTCTGGTGGTATGGGATGGCCTGATTCATCGGCGACGGGCCAGATGATATGGCCGTTGATCCAGTGCTGGCGATTGGAAGCTCGTATCCGCTTGGATCCGGGGATGGGGAAGAGTGGCATCTGCGCGCTATAGCCGTGGTCAGACTTACAGCCGGAAACGCATAAGAAACTTGCACCGGAATGGCATTGCCCGCACGAGAGGCACAAGAAATGGGATGGTCATCATGCAGCTGTACTGTCATGGAAGGCAGGTGTGTGGCACGGGACACTGCGTCCGCCACCACGTTCTTGTCACCAGGCACGTACATGATGTGCCAGTTGATGCGGGACAGCGTCTCTACCCAACGCGCTTGCTTGTTATTCAAGCGTTGCTGGGTCTGCAAGTACCTCAATGGATTATGGTCAGAATGGACATACACGGGGTGGCCATTTTCCAGATAGCAACGCCATTGGCGTGCAGCAAAAACAATGGCGCCCAGCTCTTTTTCAAAAGTGGCATGGTGGACCTCAGAGGAATTCATTTTTCGGCCTACCCATGCAATGGGATGCAGAGCTGCTTCATGGTCTTGCATCAAGACAGCTCCATAGGCATAATCACTGGCATCTGTGTATACGTGGAAGGGCTGGTTGAGATTGGGATGGCGCAGGCCTGTGGCATTGATCAGAGCATGTTTGATGTCATTGAATGCTCGAGTGCATTGTTCAGTCCATGCGCTCTTGCCTTTGGCTTTCATGCGCTCGAGGAGTGGGGCAGCAAGGGTGGGAAATTTCGGAATAAATCTGCGAAAATAGCCAGCAAGACCCAAGAATGATCGGATGGTATTGGTTGACGATTTTAAATCAGCCTCAGGCCATTGTTGCAAACACTGAAACCTTGTGTGGGTCTGGCTTCACGGTATCTGCTGTAACAATATGGCCCAAGTATTTGACTTCTTGCATGGCAAATTGGCATTTGACAGCATTGCAGAAAAAGTTGTGTTCATGCAGCCTAGTCAACACACGATCAAGATTGATGGCATGATCCTCAGCAGTTCTGGAAATGATGATAATGTCATCGAGGTATGCAAGGCAAATCTTGCCAATCAGTCCACGCAAAACCACGTGCATTGCTTGTTGGAAAACACTCGGTGCATTGGTGAGACCGAATGGCATCACCGTCCATTCGTACAGGCCATCAGGGGTGCGGAATGCAGTTTTTGGCTGGGATGTCGGGGCTAGTCTGATCTGGTGATATCCAGAAGCAAGATCCAATGCAGAAAAATATCTCTGGCCTTGCAATTTATCAAGCAAGGCATCTATGCGTGGTAATGGGTATGTATTCTTTACTGTGTTCTCATTCAGGTAGCGGTAGTCGACACACAGTCTCAGTTTACCTCCGGGTTTGGGAGCAAAAAGGACGCTGCTTGCCCAAGGGGAGATGGACGGCTGAATCCAGCCCATGTCAAGCAAGTGTTGTACCTACTTTTCCAGTTCAGAGTGTTCCAGTGGAGTTAATCTGTACTGGCGGGCAGCACGCGGTCTGGTGCCAGGCAGATTCTCAATATTCATCTCAAAGCCTAAGGCTGTGGTATTTGGGGGTGCAGGCCCGAGCGTGCCTCCGGACCTAGAATGTTTGTGTACTATCTCTTGAACACACTGTGGGATGGTGGCTACATCTTGCTGGACTGGTGCTGGTACTTGCTGCTGGGACAGAAAACCTTTCTTTTTCGACGCCGCACATACATGCATATCGCTGGAAGGCTCGACGCGTGCATGTGCTGGTTTGACATGCACCACGTACAGAGGCGACTTACCACATTTAGCACGATTGACCATAGATTTCAGCTTACGGCTGGTGCATGCATACTCATCTGATGTTCCCTGTGAAGCAGGTGTGCGTTTGGGTATGTGCACGACATGCTGCCAAGCACGAGAATGCTTTCGGGGGCCAGCCTTACGGCCAGGCACGATGATGCGAATGTCCGGATCATCAAACTCGAGTTTCATGTGCGTGACGGCAATCACATCAAGACCCAATAGCGCGTGATTGGGTGCATGCCACTCTGCAGCCGGCAAACTTGCTACCACAGTGTACGTGACATCGTGACGCTGGCGGCCTATGCTTGTGCATAATGTGACAGTACCGAGGCAGGGTGCTGCACTCCCAGAGATGCCATGCGACGTGGATGCGCTTTGGTGATATGGTATGGCATTGGCCTGTAGGAATTCTACTGTAATCATGCTGTGATTGGAGGCTGTGTCTACAAGCGCCTTCAAGCGGCTGCCTTTGATGTGGATGGGGACTGTGCAGATCAGATCGACAGCGTCAATTTTCTGACTAGCACAAGACATAGCAGATGTATTTAGGCTCTGCTGGTTGGACGTCAATCGCAAAACATGGAACGTCTGGTGACCTGGCACTGGGCGGCCGTCCGTATAGGACAACAATGCATTGGCTTTGTCTACTGTGCTGTAGCTGTGTCTGCTAGTGTACGGCACAAACGCATCACTATCAAACAAGCGGCCAGGGATGGCTACTGTGACATGGTGCCCATTCAGGTTGATGGCATGTAAATGTCTCAATGCCACGTGTGCATCATCAGTGTATGGTAACAACAATAGGGCAGGATAGCGTGGAAATATCGAATAATGACTTGTCAGCTGTGCTGAGTGAGGAAGGAAAAACAATGCCGTGGCCTGAGGCGTGGTCAGCCGCTAGTACAAAAGGCTCCACCGCCCAAGATGGGCAGCCAAGAGGCGGCTTGCCAGTTTCTCAACGGATATGGTTGCCAGGGGCACGTGCTCGTTTGTTCGGAGTCTGAGGGGTATCATCATACCGTTTGCGATTGCGGGGGCCCGCGGAATTTGGAGTGTTTGCCGCGCTCTGCGGCTGCGGCGGCGGGGGTGGTGGCGGCGGTAGCTCGTCCGCGGGCTCCACTGCCATCAGGCACTTGTTCTTGTTGGCAGGGTGTTGCGCCCAGGTTGCGAGTGCCTCCGGCGCAATGGAACGCGCGGTAGGGCAGTCCGCGATGCGGTGGTACCTGTCGCTGTCAGGCATGGAGGAGGGGCAGATGCCGCAAACTCGCTTGCGGTGGTGGAAAGTTGCTTCCAAGAGGAATATCCCGACGGCCACGGGTGTGAATGGAAGGTAGTAAGGGAGCTCTTTACGGCAGGCTGCCGCAAGACCGTGGATGGTGAATGGCGCGTTGTGGTTGGCAACTTCAAACGCATACACATCTTTGATCCACTGTGGTACGGTGGGGCTGTCCATGGCATTATCGAGCCAGGCCTGCTTCTGTTGGAATGGAAGCTTACGGGCGTCCCGGAGGCCTGGTAAGCGCTCCCGGGTGACGCTGGAACATGGCGTAGATGGCTGCACATATGTTGAACGGTTGTTGGAAAATTGGCTGCGACTCTGGCCTGGTCTTTGGGTATTGGTATATGCCATGGCAATCTGCCGCTGGCCTCGTTTTGGTGCTGATGTGTGGCCATGGCCTGGCATCTCACGGGTGGGGGTGGTATGGGTGCTGGTGGATGCAAAATCTACACCCTGGTAATGGTTGGCAGAGAATGTGGCAAAGCGCTTGGCTGTGTTGGCTGTCTCCTTGGCTGTGTTCAGCTTGTCCACACACCATGTGACAAATGCGGGCCATGGCAGAGAACGTTCACCGATACCTGTTGACTTGTCGGGTAGCGCAGGGAGCTGGGCACCCTAGCGAGCGTACAGAAACGACAGGAGAGAGACAGGGGTAACAACACACGATGCCGCACACGATGGAATGACTGGAACAGAAGCGCCCCAATCGACCAAAGGTAATTGTGTCGATCACAGCAAAACACTTGGAATATATGTGTCCAGGCCCATCCCTGCTTTGTGCTGTCCTCGCTACTGATAGCTCTGTGGAACTGTGGAATCGCGCTGCTCGTTGATCTCTGTACGGATCAGGGTGCAGCATCCCGCGAGATCTGGCGATCTGCTGCGGGCATTGGGATTTGGCATGTATCATCCTCCGTCAATCCAATGCAGCAACATCGTGCTGCATGGGTACGCAGACGTAGGTTGGCTGGCATGGTCTTTGACGCTGCACCCTTGGCGTGCGCAAGCGCAGACCAGGAGTATGCATGCGCCGCATGCATGACGTGTCATGCACTGAGCTGGCACTTCGCACTGCCAAAAGGCTGTGGCAAAAGGTGGCATGATACATGGGATTGGTATGTGAGATTATACATGTTGAGGAATGCTAGTGGCACTTTTGAGCATGTGGAATTATGCACATGTTGCTGTATGCATGCAGCTCATGTCCACAGCTGTGACGTGGTACATGCTGGCATTCTGAGGTATTCTTTGGTATACTTTCGCCTGGCTCAAGTTTTGCAAGGCAATAGCCTGAGATACATACACATGTATCCACAATTGGTGCCTGCATATCTGGAATAGGTGTGCTTCTGAGCAGACAGACTTGGCCATTACAACACGAACACAAAAGAGCGGACTCCAAAGCAGAATCATACCAGTGCTGTCATATCTGTCGCGTAGATACCTTCGTTGATTTTCGCTATGTATGCTGAAAAAAGTCGATTATCTGGAAGGATCCTAAGCAACAATGAGAAGAAAACGTATGCATCGGTCTCCTCTACAACTCTGCTTGTCCAAATCCGCGGTGGTCGTTCTGGGCGGGCCCAGTGATCTGGAGTTGCCAGGCCCCGTCTCGAAGAGAAGCGCACTGATAGCTGACCTCCGCGAGCACCTCGATGGCGACGCAGTCACTGTCGCGTTGTTACTATCGTGGGAACAACTACGGGCATGGGTTGCCTGTGCCGAGGGACAACACCGCGCATGTCCTAGATCTGTGAGCAGGGCCTACATTTCCGAGGAACGAGGCGCAGCGTCAGACCGCGAAGCCATGCTCCTGCGCGCCCTGAAGATAAGTTGAAGCCATGCGACATGATATTCTCCCTCAAGCTTGCCACAACAGCCACATTTTCGTATGTGGGTGGCATGACGGGCGTGGCGCTTGAGCATTGATGGCTCAGGCAGGTCTATTCCGTGGTTCCTGCAGCCCATTGTCACACGGTGTCGATTACAGGGTTGCTAAGGAAGCGTTGATCTTTCGCCACGACACTGCTGGTGGATCATTCATGCTGGCTTGGTCCATGGCCGGTGACCTTGGGCGTGAATCCATGACTACAGCCACACCCATGTGGAGTTCGCAAGCGGCAGGGCATATGGAGTATATACAGACTGACCGTCCCAGGCAATAGCAACTCAAGCACTGGAGGCAGCTTGACACTATGGGGGAACATATCACACCAGGCCTACGTGCGGCATGAGTAGGAACACCACACCGAATCATCTGTGCCACAAATGCATGGTCGCTGACTGCTCAGGAATTAGCAGAGGATGCGGAGACCTTCATGTACCCGGGTACCTCATGGGGACCTTCATGTACCCGGGAATTGCCGCAGCACGCCGGCCAGCTCCGCCGCGTGCTGCGGCCTGATGTCATTGCACCCGATGTCCAGGTCCCGCAGCCCCTCACACACCGCCGTGCCAGGCTGGGCTAGAGCAGTCAGCACCTCATGTCCGCGGCCTCGAGCGGCTGGGCATGCGGGATGTCGGGCTTGATGGGAGATTTGGGCTGGAGGGCTTGGGGGTGGTACTGCCAGCTGTGGCTTGCCTGACCAGTTAGCGGCCACAAGGCAGAGCAGTGAACATGGAAGCGGGTAGTGCATACACGCCTGGCAGCTCCCATGTCCTCCTTGCTTGGTGATCATGGCACAGCGGCATGCAACTGATCATCATCTTCTTGAAGTGCTCGTGCTTTCAGGTCACACTGCCGTGTTCAACCCTGATGCAGCATCCCAGTGATCCATTGGATCCCTGTGTTTCATGATGTAATGTACACCTGTCATTGATCTGGCGTAGCCTCCAGGCTGCGCCAGTTGATTCATCAGCCAGCATGAACCCCCTTGGTCGGTGGTACGTATACGACGTAGCCGAGGACTGTGACAAAGAGATTACGTCGGCAGGTCAGGTTGGCAGCGTGGTCTAGAGGCAAACAGGCGTAATTTCTTGGCCTACCACGCAAAGGACCACAACGGCAGGAAGGCTCCATTGACCTTCGCGCGGCTGTTGACTGCCAGCAGCTTGCATATTTTCGACATGTGTTCCAGCAGTGCCGCTGTTGTTCACCAGGCACAGAGTGCACACACGCGATGCCACACAAACATTGTCTGTTCCTTTGTCACGTCTTTTACACGCAAAGCAGATCACGGACACCGTTCTCCGCGCAATTAATCACCAAAATACAGCAAGTCCACATCCTCCAGCCGCATGAACCGAAAGGTCACAGGGAACACAGCACCACACACGCGAGCAGGACCCGGTGGCCATCCAGTAGAATCGAATAAACAAGCACAAGCAACAACGCATCACACGCACGTTGTCAGCAGTGTTGGGCCGCCTTCCAGCATTTCCAGGACTGCCACCCCGACATTAGATCTGAAGTTTCGGAATTGTTGTATGTGATCGGGCCTGATGACCCAACACTGGCGGTCAGGCCACGGCCACCTCCACGCCCCGCAGCTCCTCATGCTGCCCCAGGTCACCCTCGTAAGGCCCGTGGCACACCAGCCCCCGCGTCGCTTCACCCCCGGCAACCCCCACCACCTTGCACTCGCTGAAGACGCTCCCGGCCGCAGACACCGCCCTCTCCACATGAAACCCCAGTGGACACCCGGCCACATGCACCCGCCGCGCCGTCAGCACGGCATGTTTCGACACAAATACCGCCGTGTCGCTGCAGTCACGCAGCTGCACCTCCTCGAGCGTCACACGCGCCTGGGCCCCCTCATGCGCGCACCGGGCCCCCCGCCGGTGCGTTGCGCCGCGCGCGAGCAGCGCGTCCCATGCATGCTTGAGCGCCACCGGCCCGCTGCGCCCGCAGAAGCCGCACGGCTGATCACATTCCCACGAGAACTCCCCGGCCTTGATGCCAATGGCGCAGCGTGAGATCTGCGAGTCGCGCAGCCGCGCGGTCGCCCCATTCCCTACAACCACTCCGACCCCCTCCGCGGAGACGGTGCAGCGCAGAAGTGAAGCCTTGTTCTGCGCCCCCCCCACCTGGACCGCCATCACATCGCCCGACAGTTCACAGGAGACGAGCTTCAGGTCTGCGCTGCCAGGAGCGCGCGCGGCGGCAGCCATCCTCCCGCCGTGGGCTTTGACGCGCTTCGCGTTGAGCGCACCTCCGCCGTGCCCCACAACCAGCGCCGCTGTTCCGGCGGTGCACTCGCAGTCCTGCGCCGCGAGCTTCCCACCATCGTCCACAACGAGGCCGTGGCTTGTTGCGTGCACCTCGCACTCGACGACCGACATGCTCGCGCCGCCGTTCGCAACGAACGCCTCCTTCACCCCCGCTCCCACCGTGCACCTCCTCGCTGCACACGTGGCCACAGGGCCGTGCGCGATGACTGCAGCCGCTGCGTCAGAGAAGCGGCACCCCTCCACCGACACATCCGCGGCTGTTATGACACAGCTCCCGCGCCCCTCTGCAGCAGCCGCCTCAAATACGCAGTCTGCGATCTTCGCAGACACGCCCCTGCTTACCAGGAAATCCTGCGCGTGGTCGCGGAAGGAGCAGCCCCGCAAGAGCACCGATCGAACCTCACGCAGAGCGATGCCACCCTCCAGTGCCGCACCGCCCCGGTCCAGATGGAGGGCAGCAAGAGACACACGGTTCGCGGCCCGCACGTCCGCATGCCCCTCGAAGCGGCACTCCGTGATGTCGGCGCGGACCGCCACCTGCACCTGCACCGCGCGGCTGTACCCCTTCAGGACCACTCCATGCATGCGCACCACGGTGGAGGGCTCCGACTGGTGTGGCACCGGCGACGTCGTGACCCCAAACATGCAGTTCTCCACCGACCCACCCTCAATATCAACCTCCCCGCCAGTGCAGGTGTACGCGGTTGGAGGGTCGACGAAGATCTGCGCGGGGTCGGACGGGCCGGTGTCAGGGCGTTTTTGGGTCGGTTCAGTCACTGCCGCGGTCATGTTGGCCACGTGCGAGTCCTTGACCCGCACCCGGCCGCTGTTCACATGCATCCCCGTGTAGCCCCCTGGGATTCTGCAGCGCAGGAAGCGGCCGCGCGCGCCGACCCCCACCAGCACGGCCTCATGCGGTCGATCGCCCCCCGGACGCCGCAGCTCGCCACCCTGGAAGCACACCCCGGCTGCTGCGACAGTGGCCTTGTCAATCGCGACGCATGCGCTCCCGGCGGCTTCCACCTTCCCACCCACAACCTGCAGAGCCGCGCCCGAGGAACAGACGTGGTAGCAGATGTTGTGCCCCCGAGCATTGCACCCTGCCACGACCGCGCGGCTACGGCAGTCGCGCACGACCACACAGCTGCAGCAGCGCAGCTCGCACAGCAGCAGTGCAGCGCCACCGCCCTCACTGACCCTGAGTGCCACCCCGTCCGGAGTGAGCATGTCGCAGCGCGTCATCTGCAACCGAGCTGCCCCCCGAGACCCCCCCAGCGGACCGCAGTCCAGCCTCAAAGCGGTCGCGTCCGGAGGCCCCTGGCCACGGAAGTGAACGTCCGAGATCGTCCCCCGGGCGCCGTCCACCAGCGTGCATGCCTCAGCGCAGCGGATGCTGCTCTCGCACACTTCCAGTGACGCTGTGGCGCCAGCGGCGACAGCGGGTCGGGGAAAGTCGGCGACATGGCAAGCACGCAGGCGCGCCGTGCCGCCATGCATACGCAGCCAGGTGCCTACTGTAGTGGTGAAGGGGGTGCCAGTGTCCTGGCTGCCGGGGCCGATGAGGGTGCAGTCATCGGTGGAGATGTGGCTACAGGGGTCGTTTGCGATGATGGCGGTGGTGGTGGCGCCGAGAAGCTCAGAGGCCTGCAGCGCGGCGGAGGCGCCGGCTTCGGCGATGACACAGAAGTGGCCGGCGTGGAAGGAGCAGGCGGTGAGGGTGGCGGTGGTGGCGCGGCCGTGGGCGATGAGCGCGGCCGGGCAGCCACGCCAGGCGCAGTCGGACAGGGCGGCGGCGGCGCCATGCACGATGTACAGGGTACAGGCGTTGAAGGTGCACCCCTGGAAGCTTCCGCGGAAGTCCGAGCTGGCACATATGATGGCACCACCTGTACCAGCAAGGCATAGAGTCGATGGTGTGGGTAGTCAATGCACTACACATTGGCAGAGCGACTGGAGTCGTTGTGGAGGAAGAGGCTCAGTCAGTGGGGCATGTTGGGAGGGGGCGGGGGTGACAAGATCAACCTACAACCAGCGAGCATGTGGGACGACTGACTGCCCAGAGGCGCAGAGCAGCAGTCGTGCAGTGCTCAGCGGTGGCTGTCTGGCCTGGCCTGGACACACACTGTGTACAGCTGGACACATACTGTGTACAGCTCCGACCTGGACACATACCGTGTACGCTGCAGCGCAGCTTCGCCTGTGCATCACACACCTCAGTGGTTGAACACAGCGAGCTCTCTAATCTGTGTCCGCAGAGAGTCGGGACAGCGGCTGTGCCAGGGAGAAACAGACCGAGAGCGATACAAAGTGTGATGTCACGTGTGGTCTCGTGCAGGACCCGATGAGTTCGTGTGAACTATGTTGTGGGAGAAAGGGCAATTCCTGTCCCTGGCAAAGCTGTGGGCGGCTCTAGCATGGTCAAACGCGTCACACAAACTGCCACATGATGGCCATACAAGTACAGTGCACGTAGCCTGCCTTCGTGAGGACGGCAGTGAGCCAGAGACGGGTCTCCCTGCAGGTCAATGCATGCATTGCAGGTAAATGCACCAGAAGGACCACGAGGACTGCACAGTACACCTGGATCAATGACGTCCGTGCGTCTCCAAATACTTCAAAGCTCCATCGCAGACGGGCAGTCAGCATACCATGCTTGTACCACTGTAGCATCAGATCAGGCGGGACATACCAATGAATGTGGTGTCCTTAAAGTGAGCTCCTTTGCCAGATAGCAGAAGAACGCCATTTGGGACGATCGTGATGGACCCCGCCATGACAAAGCCACCGAAAGTTGAGCATCTCCATACGATCAAGTTGTTGTCCGGGGCCACCGCCCCGTACGCATGCTCTTCATGGCAGAGTTCGGGCGGTAAAACCACACGGGCATTGCCGGACGTGATCTCCCTCACGAGGTCCTCAAGCGACGCCACATTCCCCTGCACACAAATTCCATGGACAGATGAGGACTTGTGTGGTTTGGTCATAAGATCTGGTACATGCGTCGTTGCACAGCCACAACTGAGCCAGTGTTCTGTGACACACTCCGAGACGAAATATCCGCTTGCCAGCTCCATGAAGCAAGGTCAGCTATGTGAATCGAGCGCAGTGTCAGATTTGACTGCGAATCGTTTGTTCGTAGAGCGATCTAGATCTCGGCTACTTCACCAAGGCATGCATCGCAGCACGCGGTCGCAACAGCTAATCAGACTCATCGGATATTCCATATAACAGCTGTGAGTCACCAACATGAAAGCACACACCAATTCACTTGTACGAGCTGTTAGAACTGTTGACTGGGAGCATGTTGCCACACTCCATGTCAATTCCAATGTTGGCACCAGGTCAAGAACGGGGGTCCCGGCCTCGCCGCAGCCACACTTGATACAGACGGCTGGAAGTTTGATACCATCAGGAGTATGCGATACGTGCGCGACGTGGCCGCAGGCATGCGCGCGGACGGCACACTCGCCGTGGGCAGTCCAGCATTCCGAGGACATTAGCTTGTGCCGCCTGGGGCATGGACACGAGATTGCCAGCGAGCAGAAAAGAATTTAATTTGGTACAGATGGAGTCGAGGCGCTGAAAGAATCACGGACCTCTTGCCAGGCGCAACTATGGAATCCCTCTAGACACCTATAGAAGCGGTCGAGATGGCGACACTGCGAATTTGCAGGAAGGTATTTTTCTAAGGGTGCTAGCGGAAATCAATGTGAATTGTAGAAGAATGCGGTGGCGTCGCAGTTTGAGCGCTTTCCGGATATGCTTGCAGAAGCAAGTTGCCGTGGATTGGGGGCGCTTGTTAAGGCCTTGTTCCGCACTTCGCCGCAGGACGCACCTACAACATAATATTATTTTGGATCTGTGCAACGGCTCCTTTGAAACAGGGATCTATTCGTGCTTCGATTGTCCTGGCCGCTGATCGCGCAACCTGTCTCTGATCCGCTCCGTGCTGTAATTCTGATATCGGCAAGAACTTTATCTAGAATGAAAATTCAGCGCGTAGACGCCCTTCCGCTGCAGCTCCGCTTCACTGAATCCGGCGTAGCAGTTCTGGGAGGATCGTTCTGGACGTCCCTGGCTCCTGCTCGCAGAGAAGCGCGCTTAAAGCCGACTTTCGTGATCAGCTTGTAGATGATGAAGCCATCATTCAACTTCCGCTGTCGTGGGAATCGCAGGCGTGGGTTGCCTGTGTCGGGGGACGTAGCCATGCAGTGACTGGTTTGGTGACCAGGGCCCGCAGCGTCCAAACAAACATACCGACGACACAGGAGAAAGGCACCTTAATTCAAACAGGAGAAAGACACATTAATCACGCAGCTGCACGGCCTCGATTGTCGCACGCACCTGGGCTCCCTCATGCACGCACCGGGGCCCCCGGCTAGCCAATTGGCTTTGCAAAGCGGCACTCAACAATGTCCGCGCGTGCAGCTTTGTGTGCATGTACTGCCCAACTGTACCGGTTGAGATGCGAAGGGCGGCCTGATTTGTCACAGGTGGCGTGGCTAAGGTTATATCGGAGTCAGATCGAGTCATCAGCAGGAATGATGTCCCCTTCAACAACAGTATAATGTAGCTCACAGCTGTCACAAAGGACATCAAATGGGCAACATGCAACAATATCCAGCGATGCACGTGATGCTCTGCGGGGGTTCATCATGCTATGGCTGCTTGGCTGCTGTGCGACCGGCATGGCTGTTGTTTGCAAACAAGTGCTGCATGTATGCATCTGCAATGTGCATCGACAGCAACACATGTGCAATTGTCCGCCATATGCAGAGCGCATACACGTCTGGCCACAGGATCATTGCCTACTCCTCAGCCATGGACAATAATCGTAATTGCACGCAACACCGCAAGCATGCCCTTCGGCTATGCAAGGGTGCACCGACCTCAGTGACTTCAAACTCTCCACTGGCAGCATAAACAGAAATGCTATTTGACCGGTAATTCTATTATTTGACCAGAAATTCTATTTGACAAGGAACGGAGCGCAACACACAGGAAGGGGCGATCAGGCCACAGTCACACAACCCCCGCCGGGGTCACCCTGCCGCAGCTCCTCATATCGGTCACGCTCGCTCGGTCCTCGGCACAGGAACCGCCGGATCGCCAAGCCGCCGGGCGCAACCGCCACCTTGCACTCGCTGAAAGAGTTCGTCTCCTCCACCGCTGCCCTCTCCACATGAAACGCCAATGAGCACCTGGCCACGTCCACCCGCCGAGCCGTCAGCACACCGTGCTTCGTCACAGCCACCCCTTTGTCGCTGCAGTCGCGCAACTGCACCGCCTCGAGCGTCATGTGCGTCTGGGCCCCCCTCATGCACGCACCGGGCCACCCGCCCCCGCGTCGCGCCGCGCATGCGCAGCGCATCCCAGGCGACCTGAATCGCCTGCAGCCCGCACCGCCCGCAGACGGCGCACGGGTCCACAGAATCGCACTGTGCGTCCCCAACATGGATGCCCATGCGGCACTATGAGATCTCGGTCTCTCGCACCCTCACGCCCGCTCCATTGATCACGTCCACTCCAATGTCCTCTGAGGACAGAGTGCAGCGCAGCAGCGACGCCGTGTTCCGCACACCGGCCACCAGGACCCCTCTCAGCGTGCTTGACAGGTCACAGGACACAAGCTTCAGGTCCCCGCTGCCAGCGGAACAAGCAGCGGCTGCAAACAGCCCTCCATGAGCTTTGACGCGCTTTAAATTTGCATTGAGCGCGCCACCACCCTGCCTCACAAGCAGCGCAATTGATTCAGCGGTGCACTCGCAGTCCTGCGCTGCGAGCTTCCCAACGCCGGTCACGACGAGGCCATGGTTCGTGGCGTGAATTTCGCAGTCGATGACTGACATACTCGCGGCGCCGCTCACGACGAAGGCCTCCTTTACTCCCGCCCCCACCGTGCACTTCCGCACTGCACACGTAGCCACTGGCCCGTCTGCAATGATGGCACTCTCTGAGTCAGAGAAGCGGCACCCCTCCACCGACACATCTGCGACTGTCGTCACACAGCTCCCGTGCCCCTCTGCAGCAGCCGCCTCAAACGAACACTCTTCGATTTTCGCAGACACGCCTCCGGCTACGGCGATGTCCTGCGCGTGGTCGCGAAAGGAGCAGCCGCGCACGAGCACTGCCGGCACCTCGCGCAGAGCGATGCCCCCTTCCAGTCCTACGAACCCCCGGTCAAGATGAAGCGCAGCCAGAGCCGCACGGTTTGCAGCCCGCACGTCCGCATGCCCCTTGAAGCGGCAGTCAATGATGTCGGCGCGGACCGCCACCTGCACCTGCACCGCCCGGCTGTACCCCTTCAGCACCACTCCATGCATGCGAAGCACGGTGGAGGGTTCCAACTCGTGCGGCACCGGCGAGGGTCGCGACGCCAAACATGCAGTTCTCCACAGACCCACCCTCAATGTCAATCTCCCCGCCAGTACAGGCGTACGCAGCAGGAGGACATGCAAAGATCTCCGCAGGGTCTGCAGCCGACCATCTGGGCTGTTGTTGGGCCGGTCCGGTCATCGCCGCGCTCATGTTGGCCACGCGCGAGTCCTTCACCCGCACCCGGCCGCTGTTCACATACACCCCGATGTACCCCTCCAGGATTCTGCAGCGCAGGAAGCGTCCGCGCGCGCCGACGCCTATCAGCACAGCCTCATGCGGCTGGTTGCACCCCGGCCGCGGCAGCATGCCACCGCGGAGGCACACCCTTACCCTTTCCGCTGCAACGACGGCCTCGTCGATCGCGACACACGCGCTCCCCGCGGCTGCCGCCTGCCCACCCTCAACCCGCAGAGCCGCGCCCGGGTCGCACACGTGGTGACACATGTCGACAGCACGGGCGTCGCAGGTTGACGCCCCCCGCGTGACTGCCGCAGTCGCGCACCAGCACACAGCACACAGCGGCGGCTGCGCAGCCGGCACAGCATCAGCGCGGCGGCACCGCCCTCACTGACCCTGAGCGCCACCCCGTCTGGACTGCGCATGTCGCAGCACGTCATCTGCAGCCGAGCTGCACCCGACACCCCTCCTGCGGACCGCAGTCCAGCCTCACAGCTGCCTGTGTCTGCAGGCCCCTGGGCACGGAAGAGGGCGTCCGTCATCGCCCCCCGGGCGCCGTCCACCAGCGTGCATGCCTCAGCGCAGCGGACGCTGCTATCGCACACTTCCAGTGACGCTGTAGCACCAGCGGCGACGGCGGTCCTAGGAAAGTCGGCAATGTGGCACCGGCGAAGGCGTCCCGTGCCGCCATGCATGCGCAGCCACGTCCCTTCGTTTTATGGTGCAGGGGCTGCTGGTGTCCTGGCTGCCGGTGCCAGTAAGGGTGCAGTCCTCCACGGAAATGTGGCTACCGGGGTCATTGGCAATCACGGCAGTGGCGGTGATGTCGTGTAGGACAGAGGACTGCAGCGCAACAGAAGCTCCAGCCTCAGAGATGACGCAGAAGCGGCAGGTGTGGAAGGAGCAGGCGGTGAGGGTGGCGTGGTGGCGGGGCCGTGGGCAATGAGCGCGGCAGGGCAGCCGCGCCAGGCGCAGTCGGACAGGGCGACGGAGGCGCCGTGCACGATGTAGAGGGTGCAGGCGTTGAAGGTGCACGCCTAGAAGCTTCCGTGGAAGTCCGAGCCGGCGCATATAATGGTGCCGCCTGTATTGAGAAGAGAGTCCACGCCATAGAATCGACAGCGTAGCTGATCGACAGATCATGCATTGGTGGAGTAGCTGCTTTCATTGTGGAGGCAGAAGCTCAATCAGTGAATCAGGCTACGAGGGGGGTCAGGGGTGACCAGATCAAGCAACAGCGAACGTGTATGACCACTAGGTTGTCATAAACGCGGAGCTTCAGTCATGCAGTGCTCAGCGGCTGCTGTCCTGCCCTGAAGTAGGCACAGACTGTGTACAGCTGCAACGCACCATCGTCTGTGCATCACCTGCATCAATGGGTGAGCACAGCGAGGTCTCTGCGAATCTGTGTTCGCAGACAGTCAGGACTGTCCACCGTGCCTGGGAGACGAAGACCGAGAGTAACATCAAGTGCGATGTTCGGGCATATGCAGGGATCGGATCAGTTCATTGTGATCCTGATTGTTTTGGGAATGTGGGAACGGTCTGTCCCCGGCAACATATGTTGCGGGCGGCTCTGACAGGATCAAACGCTCTCACGACTTGCCACATGGTGGCGACACAAGTACAGCTTTGGCCTGACATTGTGAGGACGGGAGTGAGGGACGGGTCTCACTGCAATCCATGCATGATGCAGGTCCAGGGCTAGGACCACGAGCACTGCAATGTACACCTGGGTCACTGGCGTCTGTACTCCTCCAGGAGTTGTTTTTTCTGCTCCATTGCAGCCGTGCAGTTAACATGCCATGCTTGTATCACTTTGGCATCAGACCAGGGAGGACATACCAATGAATGTGGTGTCCCTGAAGTGAGCTCCTTTTCCAGATAGCAGAAGAACGCCACTTGGTGCGATCGTGATGGTTCCCCCCAATACAAAGCCACCGAAAGTGGAGCATCT
The DNA here is from genome assembly GCA_023078555.1 of Ulva prolifera. Lineage (NCBI taxonomy): Eukaryota > Viridiplantae > Chlorophyta > Ulvophyceae > Ulvales > Ulvaceae > Ulva > Ulva prolifera. The sequence continues at coordinate 9,480,699 of CM041196.1, forward strand.
CTAAACAATGAAGCTGTTCTCCAGGGGCAATCGCCCCGTTAGCATGCTCCTCGTGGCACACTTCGAGCGGTAGGATCACATGGAAAACTGCCAGACGTGATCTCCCATACGAGGTCCTCAAGCGAGGCCACATGGCCCTGCATTCAGACACACAACATCTGTGGTAAGATGAGAGTCTATGTGATTCTGTGACAAGATATGCAAAGGCGTCGTTGCACAGGCACGACTAAGTGTCCTGTGACACTCTCCAAGACCCCAACACCCGCCTGACAGATCCTTGAGGCAAGACCAGCCACACGATTTCGAACACAGCTTTGGTATTGACCTGCGATTTCTTTATCCGTAGAGTGATGTAGATCTCGGCTACTCAACCAGGACATGCATAGCGACAAGCAGTCGCGACAGCTGGCCAGGCTCATCATATGTTACATATACCAGCTTTGAGTGACCGATATAACAGAATACGCACCAAGGCACTCGTACGAGCTGTCAGCACTACCGACTGGGAGTATTCTGCGAAACTCCATGTCAATTCCGATGTTGGCACAAGGTCAACAACGCGCGCCCCGGCCCGGCCACATCCACACTTGATACAGACGGATGGCAAAGTGAGAGCACCAGAAGGATGAGATATGCGCGCGCTGTGGCCGCAGGCATGAGTGCGGACAGCATACTCACCGAGAGCGATCCAGCTTTCTTTAGACATCTGCTTGCGCAGCCTAAGGCCTGAACACACGGAGGGGCAGCCGGCGCGAGGCCTGCACGATATACAAGAATCAATTGTCATGTAGCATTAGCGCAGGCGCTAACAAATTCACAGATCCCACTAGGTGCAAGCACAGAATCCCTCTAGACACCTATACAACTGGTCGAGGAGGTTGGCGACACTACAGAATTGCAGGCACGGTTGAGACCCAGAATGTGGCGGAGGTCAATGTGAAGAGTTGCACAGCTCGATTTTTTTTCAATACGAGGGTTGTCCGAGTTTTCGTGCAATAGCACAAGGCCGTAGCTATATAGAGCTCCTCTGGTTGCGCACGTTTAGGAGCGCTGGTTCAGGCCTCGTTCGCCACTCGCAGGAGCTCTCTGGCAGCGGACACAGTTTTGTTTTTGCAGCGATTGCTTTTAGACAGGGATCTACTTGCGCGTCGGCTGTCCTGGCCACTGATGCCTTGTTCTGTTTCCAATTTTGGTCCTTGCTGCCAATCTGGAATCTGCAAGAGCTTTATGTAGAATGAAAAGGCACCGCGTATACGCCCTTTCGCTGCAACTCCGCTTCACTGAATCCGCCGTAGCAGTTCTGGGAGGGCCGATCGTTCTGGACATCCCTGGCTCCTGCTCGCGCAGAAGCGCGCTGATAGCTGACTTTCGTAATCAGCTTGTAGATGATCAAGCCATCGTTCCGCTTCCGCTGTCGTGGGAGGAATTGCAGGCGTGGGTTGCCTGCGTCGAGGGACGTAGCCATGCAGTGTCTGGTTTGGTGACCAGGGCCTGCAGCGTCCAAACAAACACACCGAAGGAACAGGAGAAACACACAGACGACGCCGCATATCATGATACCACGCACGTGCGCGCCTTGAAGGTGAGTTGTAGCAAAACCATTCGATGTCTCAGTGGTTTGACTTTACTGTTCCGCTTTGTCCGTGAAGTAGGCGGGCCTATTGTATGAGTGTTGCGCCTAAATTGTTTAGACAGGGCTGCCTCGTCGCTGTGCTGGCCATCAATGAGATCACAGCGACGTGCAAAGCACACGTGTGGTGTGCTAGCATGGCACTGCTAGTGGCAGTACTACTATAGTATGCATGCTAATTGGTGGTGATGTCACTGAGGCGTCGCCGATGATTCTGATGGACCACTCATAATTCGACCCATACCGAGGTTGCTTTCGGCAGTGCATCAGCTTGATCACCCCAAGCAATTGTATTCGGTTATCACTAGACGGTTCGCTTGAGTCTTTGACCACCACTGATCGAACTGCAGCACTGTTACAATGCGTGAGGGAAATCACGATCATTCGGCTGCGGGCAAGGTCAGTTCTGTTGGGTGTCGAGTTTCGACATCTGGGAGGCAGGCCATAAGCAGTCGCAGGTAGAGCAGAGGATCATTCATCACTGCGTTCACACATGTGTATGAACAGCAGCACTGCCCTAGAGTTGCTTGCGTAAGCGCGTGCAGGCTGCGACTTCCTCCGAGACGATGCCACCGCCGGGCAAGTGGTGGATACCTTTGCAGAATTGCTGGCAGACTTCACAGTCGGAACCCCTCACCAGAGCAGAAACGTCGGACGGCAGAGGTGCGGCCTGGAACAGCACACGTCTAGCACACCCGATTGACAGCTGCGCTAGAGATGATCAGGTGATTCATGCGCTGGTCTGCTGTCCACATCTCGCCTTCATGGAACTGGAACCCACGCCACAGAACCATGTCAAATCTGGCTGGTGAAATAAAATCGATCATCATGTGCATTGACAGACATGTGGACCTTGGTTTGTCAGTAGCATGACCTTCTACATCAGCTGCAGCTGGCCAAGCCATAGGAGCCTGGCCGTGCAGATTGTCCAGGCGGTGTCCCACTCCTCGTTGCTGGCCATCCTGGCCGCCGTGTGCAAGAGACACAGCCGGGGCCGCTGCGCCGCACCTCCGGCTGGCGACAGCTCCTACGCCCACCCATGCCCAAGCTACCCTCCCAGCACCGCCGTCGGCCCCTACGTCGTGCGGCTGCTGCAGCTCCTGCCTCGCATCTTCCACCCGGCCGTCGTGACTGCGTGCTGCCTGGACCCCACAGACAGGCAGTCGTGTGACCTCGCTCTGCGTGACGGCCGGGATTCTGGATTCCTCCATGTCTTACAGGCGTATGGAGACCGAAGAGCTGACGCAGCTCCTCGCGGCGGCAGCGCCGCTTGCGGGGGGCTGCCTGGAGCTAGCGCACGCCCCTCGTGCTCGCACGTCTGTGGACGATTCAGGTGCAATCCGCTGGCACGTGTGGATCGAGGACCCAGAGCTCGCGCCCGGGGCACCCTTGAGAGTGAAGACCCGTGGTCATGTGTGCGGGGAACCGGCAGAGGCGGCGTGCGGCACGGAGTGGCGGCTGGCGGCGGGGGCCGTGACGCGCCTCCAGGTGAGCGTCCCCGCATGCCGCACCCGGCTGCAGGAGCCGCTCCAGTGGTGCACCGCGCTGGCGCAGCTCCGCACGCTGCGTTCTCTTAAGGTCGTCATGGCGCATGGGCCGCCGGGGTTGGGCGCCGGCGGCTTCACGTCCGCGCTGCGGAGCCTCCCGGACCTCACACACCTCTGCATCGACAGCGCGTACTCCCGCGACCCGGCTCTATGTCCGACTAGGAATTTCAAACGTAGTACCTACGCGTGGCTGTACGTAGACATATGGCAGCTGCTCGAAGGGGTTGCGGCGGTGCCGCCGCTCCAGTCGTTGGATCTGGACCGCGGATTCAATGTGACCCCCACTGCGGACCGGGCACATCGCGAGTCCGCAGAACGCGCCCTGTCGCAGCTGTCACGTCTGTCACGCCTGACGCGTCTTCGCTACGCTGGGAGGGCCGACGTGTCAGCGCTCGCGCATGTCTGGGGTGGGGTCATCAGGCAGCTGCCAGCTCTGCAGAACCTCTGTGTCGTCCTGGTGAAGGACGGCAATGGGCGCGAGATACCCGAAGGTGACACAATGCAGAGCGGGCTGCTGCAACAGCCTGTTTGGTGGCGCAGGGTTGACGTCGCTGCTACACCTCCAGATGAGTACGGAGGCCGGCCGGGGCCTTGTAAAGAGATCTGTTGACGCTCCAGTCGCGGAGTGCCATGCATGTATGCGCAAGCACAACCTGGCCCTGCTTGCCCGGCTGACGGGCCTGTACCTCGGCGCTGGCCTCTTTGGGTGCGAGCCTGAGGGCGGGCTCCGTGGCGGCCCTGCTCGCCGACATGCCGGCGCTGCAGTCGCTGCGCTTGAATTCGGACTCGGTAGGAACCACGCTCCGGGCGCGGTCTGAGCGGAGCTCCCGCGACCTCCTGAGCCTGGTGGCGGTGCTGCCGGGTCTGGCAGGGCTGACGCGCTCGACGTCAGCCGCTGCGGCGAGAGCGGCGCGGCTGTGCTGGCCGTGCTGGCCGCTCTAGCGCAGCCTGGCAGCCTTGCGGTGTGTGAGGGGCTGCGGGACCTGGACATCGGGTACAGCGGAGTTGGGCCGCAGCACGCGGTGGAGCTCGCCGGGCTGCTGGGGCAGTTCCGCGGCCTCGAGCGGCTGGGCATCGAGTGTCTGGGGCTCTGTGAGCGGTATGGCCTGGAGGGGCTGGGGGTGGTGTTGCGGGCTGTGGCCGCTTTGCCGCGGCTACAGGTGCTCAATGCGGCGCGGAATTGCCCTGCGGAGGACAGGGCGGCGGCCTGGGACTTGACTGCGGGCCTTGCGCATGTGAGGGAGATTCGCCTGTGAGCAGAGCTCTGCGGCACAGTGAGGTGCGAGAGCAGCAGCATGCGCAGTGCATGTGGCCATGGCACACCTCGTGTTGGTAACAAAGAATGTTCGTAACTTGTAACGACGGCACGGCAGCAGTGCCTCGTTGCCTGGTTTGCTGCTGTAGAGCGGGTCTGTGTTGTTTGGGGCCTCGCTCGAGTGTGGTTCCTAACCTGTTGCAACAGGTGAGGCGGGATACGCCACATCGAGGTGTCCAGACTTGATCCATGCTCCAACGGCAGTGCTATGCTGCTAAATGCCGCTACAGCCACATCAGGTCAGCAACCGGATCAGACCAAGCACATGGTGTCATGGTTTGCCCTGCTAAAGACACTATCGCCACCACTGCCTGGCGAACGTACCTCTGGCATGCTGAGGACGGCCGGAACGTGTGGTTTGCATGAAGCCGAGTGTGCTGACACTGCCGAGATCATGTGGCATCTGCAATAAGGGAAAAAATTGCTGGGCCACACACAGTGCCTGTCATGAGCAAGACTTCGTGAATGTGTCCTGTGATTGCAAGCTGTTGTGTTTTGGCTCAGGCACTTCATGGCATGCTCGCCTGTGTGTGGTCTTGTGTGCTGCGTGGCGCTGCTCCTCTGGCCTTGTCCAAGGGCAGCCCCGGGTTGGGCACGGCAAGATCGGCCGGAGCCGGCCATGTCAACACACGTGACCAAGTTCCATGCATACACGAACGTGCAAGCACAGCCGCTGCTGTGAAACGCAATCATCGGAACCTCAGCATGCCGCTCAGAGCACACAGATGCTTCGTGCCATGTCATTCTTCACCAGATGAAGAGCGAATACACTCCTGGCCACACAAGCACTGTCTACTCCTCTGCCGCACACAATGGCTGCAACACACGTCATGTACACCCGCCTGCTACTACACAAGGGGTTCACAAAATCCAGCCAGTCCACATCCTCCAGAAAGTTTGAAAAAGGAAACACAAGGAACAGGATATCAGGCACAGGTGCGAAAAATCAGGCCACAGTCACGCATCCCCCTCGGCAACCACCTCAACGCCCCGCACCTTCTCATACTCCAACCGGTCGCCCTCATTCGGCCCGTGGCACAATATTCCGCACGTCCCCACAACCCCTGACGCCCCAGCCACCTTGCAATCGGTGAAGTCGCTCCTCTCAGCCGACACCGCCCTCTCCACATGAAACCCCAGTGGACACCCGGCCACGTCAACCAGGTGCGCCGACAGCAGTGCGTATTTCGACACAAACGCCCCCATGTCGCCGCAGTCGCGCAGCTGCACCTCCTCGAGCGTCACGCGCGTCTGGGCCCCCTCGTGCACGCACCGGGCCCCCCGCCCCCGCGTGGCGCCGCCGCGCGCGAGCAGCGTGTCCCATGCATGCTGAAGCGCCGCCGGCCCGCCCCGTCCACAGAATCCGCACGGCCCCTCAAACTCACACGGGAACTCCCCGGCTTTCACGCCCATGTGGCACCGTGAGATCTGCGAGCCCCGCACCGTAGCGGCCGCTCCATTGTGAACAGCCACTCCGACCTGGTCTGCTGTAACCGTGCAGCGCAGGAGCGATGCCTTGTTCCCCGCCCCCGCCACCTGGACCCCCCTCTGCGGGCCCGAAAGGTCACAGGAGACAAGCTTCAGGTCCCCGTTGCCAGCTGCGCACGCGGCGGCTCCGAGTCCCCCGCCGTGAGCTTTGACGCGCTTGGCCGTGAGCACCCCCTCCCCCCTCCCCCACGAGCAGCGCCGTCATGGCGGCCGTGCACTCGCAGTCCTGCGCCGCAAGCTTCCCACCGCCGGTCACGACGAGGCCCTGCGTTGTGGCGTGAACCTCGCAGTGGATGGCCGGACATGCTCGCGCCGCCGCTCACGGAGAATGCCTGCTGCACTCCCGCACCCACGGTGCACCTCCTGAGCATGCATGAAGCAGCCGGGCCGTCCGCAAAGACCGCGCACATAGCGTCAGCGAAGCGGCACCCCTCGACCGCCGTGTCCCCGAACGTTTTCACGCAACTCTCGCGCCCCCCGGACGGAGCCCCCTCAAACGAGCACTCTTCAATCCTGACACTCACGTCGCAATGGACAAAGATTGTCCTGGCCGTGGCCACGGAAGGTGCAGCCCCGAACAACCGCCGCCTGCACCCCACGCAACGCGATGCCCCCTTCCACTCCCGCGACCATCAAGTCCGGATTGTGTGCTGTTAGAGATGCACGGCTCGTGGCCTGATGCCCGCATGGCCCTCGAACCGGCACTCAACGATGTCGGCTCTGGCCGCGTCGTGCACCTGCACCGCCCGGCTGTACCGCTTCAGGACCACTCCATGCATGCGCAGCTCGGCAAGCGGGCCCGTCACGCCCCGCACCGGCGCCGCGATGACGCCAATCATGCAGTTCTCAATGAACCCACCCTCAACATCGAGCCGGCCCCCCGTGCAGACGTACGCTGCAGGAGGATCGGCGACGAGCGGCCGCGCTGCTGGGGGACACTGTTGGGCCGGTGCGGGCATCATCGCGTTCATGTTGGCCACGCGCGACTCCTTTGCCCACACCTGGCCGCGGCTCACGAATATGCCCATGAAGCCCTCCGGGATGGTGCAGCGCAGGAAGCGGCCGCTCGCACCGTCCAAGATGTTGACGGCGGCATCGGGCCGGGTGCCCCCCAGCTTCGGCAGCAGGCCCCCCCGGAAGCATGCCCCGGCTGCTGCGACAGTCGCCTTTTCAATCGCAACGACTGCAGCCCCGGCAGCCGCCACCTGCCCACCCTGAACCCGCAAGGCCGCAAGCGGGGAGCTGACATAGCAACAGAATCATCACCGCGGGGCGTCACAGTGTGAGACCGCCGCGCGGCTGCCGCAGCCGTGCATTACCACACAGCGGGAGCAGCGCAGCCGACACAGCAGCAGCGCGGGCGGCGCTGCCCTCACCGACCCTGACGGCCACGCCGTCCAGGCTCTGTGCGTCGCAGCGCGTCATCTGCAGCCGCGCTGCGGCACGAGAATCAGGCTGACACCCCTCCGGTGGCTCGCACTCCAGCCTCACCGCGATCGCGCCCGGCGGGCCCTGGCCACAGAAATGCACCCCGGAAAGTGCCCCTCTCGCGCCGTCCTCCAGCGAGCACGCCTCGGCGCAACGAATGCTCGTCGCGCAAGCTCGAGTGACGCCGAGGCACCAGTGGCGACGGCGGTGTGTGGAAAGTCGGCGATGTGGCAAGCGGCGCAGGCGCGCCGAGCCACCATGCATGCGCAGCCAGCTGCTTTCCTCCGTGGCGAAGGGGGAGCCGGCGCTGCCGGTGAGGGTGCAGTCGTCGGCGGAGGACGCGGCTACCGGGGTCGTTCGCGATGACGGCGGTGGAGGTGATGCCATGCAGTTCAGAAGACCACAGCGCGGCAGAGGCGCCGGCCTCGGCGATGACGCAGAAGCGGCAGGCGTGAAACGAGCAGCCGGTGAGGGTGGCGGTGGTCAGAAGGCCGTGGGCGATCAGTGCGGCCCGGCAGCCGCGCCAGGCGCAGTTGGACAGGGCGGCGGCGGCGCCGTGCACGAGGTAGAGCGTGCACGCGTTGAAGGTGCACCGCTGGAAGCTTCCGCGGAAGTCCGGGCCGGCACACATGATGGCGCCACCTGCACTGAGAAGTTATCAGAGCGGTAGAGCGGAGAGGATGTGTGGTCGATAAAGTGTGGCCTGGCAGAACACCGTGCCCTGAGGTGGAGGGGCCTGTGGAGCAAAGAAGATAGATGGTTTTCGGTGGGGGTGTTGACTCATTCGGACATTGGCCGACCACAGCAATGCATTCAGGCGGCTCTTTGCAGGGCAGACCACTGACCCGACCTGACAGGTGGCTGCGGTGCAAGGTCAGATGTGAGACTGGACGTGAGCTGGGGATGTGGGAGCTCCTAGGCCTTATCCCATGCCATGAATGATGCACCACCTGACCAGGAGCGCTCCACTGTGTGGTCTTGCACAGACTCGGCTCCATGACAGACTGTCAGCTACCGCATTGTGCAAAGAAGGGCCCACCGGTGAAAGTTGTGTCCCTGAAGTGAGCTCCTTCGCCGGATAGCAGAAAGACACTGTTGGCAGCAAATGTGATGGACCCCCCCAGGACAGATCCACCGGTAGTGCAGCATCTCCACACGATGAATTTGTGCCCCGTTGCCCCGTCCGCCGCGTGCTCCTCTGGGCACAGCGCGGGCGGAAGAGTCACGTGGAAATTATGGGCTGTGATCTCCCGCACCAGGTCCTCAAGCGACGCCACATCGCCCTGCAACAGGCACACAGATCCTGTGACCAGCTGTTGAATAAATCGCAAGACATGCTGCCCGCGTCGGTGCACAGCCACGGCGAAGCGAGTCGTCAGGCGCACTCATGACTGCAGAGAGCTCTGCAGAGTTAGAATTCTCGGCGGATAGCTTCATACGGCAGGACCGGCTGCACGACATAGGCCGCGACTGCAAGCGCATGTTTGAAACGTTTGTCCTTCAAGTGATCGAGGAGATGTGCTGCTTCACCTGGGCAATGCACTGCCGCAAGCAGTCGCGATGAGCACGACTGCAGGCGAGATCGGCACGCCGTGCTCATCGGCTCCTGTTGAACATGAAGCTGCAGCAGAGGGCATGAGTTGGGCAAAAGGCGCACCGCATCACCTGTATGAGCTTGTATCCTCACTGCCTTGGAGCATGTTGCGCTATCCCATGTAAGCTCTGCTGTTGGCACACAGTCGATAACGGGCGCCAGTGCCCCTGCCCTACCGCAACCACACTGAACACAGACAATTGAACATTGGAGAGCACCAGACGGCTGAGCTACGTGCGCGACGTGGCCGCAGGCGTGGGCGCGGATAGCACACTCGCCGCGAGCGAACCAGGTTTCTGTTGACATCAGCTTGCGCAGCCTGAGGTATGAACACACAAACGCCAGCGGCCACAAGGCCGACAACGTGAAAAAGAGTCGGAATCTGCTTTTGTGATCACGCCAATATCGCCACCGAGCGTAAGCGTCAGGCGTTGAAAGCTAATGGAAATGTTCGCCAGATCAGGTGCCGACGCAGGATCCCTCTGGACACCCCGGAGGGCTGCAGATATTGGGCAGGGCTTGAACGCAGGATGTGGCGGACATCAAATGGCATGTGGCGCCAGTTCAAGGGATTCTCTGATGATTGTTGCAGAAACACACGACTACCATGCGGTGTGTAGAGCTGGCCTGCAACCGTTGAACTCACAGCGACCACGATTCAGCCGGGAGAGATGCCGGGAGAGATGATTCATATTGTCTGCATCAGCGTATGTTTCAAGGGACTGGGTGGAACTCTGTCTACATGCATTGCGCGCTCGCAGGTTGTGAAGGAGGGGGCACGCCGCGTGTCGCGCGCATATGCGGAGTGATGTTTACGAAGCCGTTGCTGTGTAGATAGCCATTCGACAAAGACACGTCAAGCTACGATCGAGTGCCATGGCACTCGCATTCCACACGCATGCCATTAGCCACTCAGCATTGCTGAGTCAACGACAGCATAATCGGTTGCGACCGCTTCCCAGCTTCTGCCAGGGAGCCCGCACGCAGCATACGTGTGCCCACAGCAGCATTCTTCTGTTGCAATATCTACGCTGCAGCGTAGATATTGCGCGCTGCCTATGTATCCGCTAGATATACTATCCGGCGCGAGATATGTGCTGTACAGCATCCAGTACGTACTGGATGCATGCGCAAATTACGTACGTACCTGCTGCAGAGGTCATCAGTAATTGTGCACATCTGACGTGTATGCATCACGTTGTACCAACTAGTGGTTCGCGACCGTACGCACACATATTGTAAGACCGCCGCGTAGGCTGTAGGATTGAGGGTAAAATGATGCACTGTGCAGTGTGTATTGCCTTGGACAGTACAACAGACGTAGGGCTGACGCACCTGGTTCATATATATAGGCCGTGCACAGCTACATATGTAGGGATCATACTCTGTCTGCTAGGATAACGCTGTAACAGAGTGATCGACTTGTTCCTGATTTACAACAGCTTCTTCTTGTGGGAACACATCTGCGCGACCATAGTTTTGGCACCGAGATCTCGATTAATCCAATAATGGATCCAACATGGGGGTTTTGCTCTCCGCGCCCGATTTTTGAGGTCTGCAAAAGCTCAGCAGAACAGCAATGAAACGGCAACTCGTTGATCTGCCTTCCTTGCAGCTTCGCTTGAACGAATCTACGATGGTCGTTCTGGGCGGGCGTTGTACCATTGAGCTGGCACTAGGAGAATGGTGACATTCCGGGGCGGAACCGAAGGCGTTCCGCTGACAGAGGAACGTTCCTACGAGGCTCTTGACCTTCCGCCCGCGTGCGTATGCTTCACAAGGAACGATGGTGGCGGAATGTCCTATGGCTTCCTCGGTGGCCGCGGAATGTCCGATGGCTTCCTTGGTGGCCGCGGAATGTCCTATGCTTTCCTGCTGACAGGACTGCGGGCTCTTCCACGGCGAGGAACAGGCCGCCCGCGCAGGTGAGAACCAGTGGGAAGCCATGGCATGCTGAGCCTGTCGCGCACAGGTTGGACTGGCAGTCTAAGCGTGGGAATGTTCATGGATAACGCAGTGCACCTCGAGCAGTGGATTTTGGAATGAATTGTGTACTTTAAGCTGTAGATGCGATGCGCACAAGCGACGCGGACACGCCGATCTATAAGCGTGAGCCCTTATCGATAAACGAGCCCTCATCGATAAGCGTGAGCCCAGTCAGCGCCATCGTGGAATGGATGGTGGCCCACCAACCATTCCGCATGCGAGCAATGCATGAGCCCAGTCAGCGCCATCGTGGAATGGATGGTGGCCCACCAACCATTCCGCATGCGAGCAATGCATGATCCCAGTCAGCGCCATCGTGGAATGGATGGTGGCCCACCAACCATTCCGCATGCGAGCAATGCATGAGCCCAGTCAGCGCCATCGTGGAATGGATGGTGGCCCACCAACCATTCCGCATGCGAGCAATGCATGAGCCCAGTCAGCGCCATCGTGGAATGGATGGTGGCCCACCAACCATTCCGCATGCGAGCAATGCATGAGCCCAGTCAGCGCCATCGTGGAATGGATGGTGGCCCACCAACCATTCCGCATGCGAGCAATGCATGAGCCCAGTCAGCGCCATCGTGGAATGGTTGGTGGGCCACCAACCATTCCGCATGCGAGCAATGCATGATCCCAGTCAGCGCCATCGTGGAATGGATGGTGGCCCACCAACCATTCCGCATGCGAGCAATGCATGAGCCCAGTCAGCGCCATCGTGGAATGGATGGTGGCCCACCAACCATTCCGCATGCGAGCAATGCATGAGCCCAGTCAGCGCCATCGTGGAATGGATGGTGGCCCACCAACCATTCCGCATGCGAGCAATGCATGAGCCCAGTCAGCGCCATCGTGGAATGGTTGGTGGGCCACCAACCATTCCGCATGCGAGCAATGCATGAGCCCAGTCAGCGCCATCGTGGAATGGATGGTGGCCCACCATCCATTCCGCATGCGAGCAATGCATGAGCCCAGGACGGCTGAAGTGTCTACAGGATGCCCAGTGTCGATGCTGTGACGTCCTGTGGAGCTCGCCAAGGCCAGCCTGGTTTCTCATGGACACGCACTTCTCACACGCGCTGTATCCATATGCCTCCTTGACAGTACACCATGCGCCTAGTATCACCGTGGATCATTTGACGCGAATCTGGTCGTGCCTACTCTGCAGTGTCGCAATGAGGATAATTACCAGGATCAGTCCGGCGAACGTGTCGCATTACCTCGCCGTCCTTGAGGGAAAAAAACAATACGAGCCCACATTTTTCGAATTCGTAAAGGTAGCAGCGCGGGGCAATTGGTTACCAGGGCAGAGTATACCGCGACTGGTCCAGTACCGACCACTCGGTTTTCCAGTCGACTTGATGGAATGCGGGTGGCTGTTAACAGCTTGCGATGTAGCCACAATAGATAGCATATTAGCCGGCGACGAAGCAGCGGGGCCCCGGATGATGGCAGCCTTCGAGGCAATGCGACGAATGCTGACGACGGAGTACATGGAGGCGACGACTGAGTACAGCGCTGCGACCATCCACCTCAAAATGTTATGGGTAGTGCTTCGTGAGGGCGCTTTTAAGCGGGCGGTTCAGACCGGAGCTCCATGCGGGCCACCGGAGATTCAGCTGTACCGGTCCATAGCCACGACCCAGGGGTTCGACGAGGACATGGGGGGGATGCTCCTGCGAATCCAGATGACAGTCGGAGGGGCCCCGATTATAGCATGGTGGGGAAGGCTGCAGGATAGCGAGCCGCAGACCACCCCGATGTGGCCGAGAGAGCCAGTCATTGAGCACCCTCTCTCGGCCCCAGATGTGCCGGCCCATCTGGCGAGCATGGGAGGGCAGCCATCGGACTCACGTGGAGGGGTGGTCGGCGCAGCCCAATCGCCGGCCCCCGTCAGGGCGCCGATCCAGCAGGCGGAATCCTCAGGGCAAAGTGTTGTCCACGAGTCCACCTTGCGAGTTCGCACAGGCGGTATTCCCGGGTCACGTGAGACCCGGACACGTGATCCAGGCGCTGCTGGACGGAAAGAGGGAGCGGTGGGGGCGGAACGAGGGGGCAGCGCCGGCCCCACAGTGGCGGGGGGGGCTGCAATCGGGCATCCACTGATGCAGCCCGCCGTCCCCCGCCGGCGGGCCCACGGCGCAGCACAAGCTGCGGCTGCAGTGGTCCCCCCAGAGCCACCTCTGGGGCCGTCGCGCCAGGATGCCGGAGGTGCCACGCCCATGGAGGTGGACACCCCAGACGGTGGGGAGGCCGCTGCAGGCCCCTCGGCAGTCCAGCCAGGGACGCTGTCTCCAGCGTGCTTGCTGCCTCCGGGTAGCGATGTTCGGAGGCAGCCTCTAGTCCAAGCACTGGAGAGGGCTCAGACGCGCCCGCTGGTGCGGCTGGCAGCCGAACCTTCGCACGACGACCCCACAGGGGTACGCCTCCGTGGCCAGGTGTTCGGACCGGACGACATTGAGGGTTGTTCAGGATCCTCATTTATCAAGGGTGTAGGGGTGCAGCTCGGCAAATTTGGAGACGCGACGGTCTCCGTCACCGTCTCTGTGTTGCACTTCAGGGACTTCTGGGTGGCGGAGTGGTTCAGCAGCACTCCAGTCCAGTATGGGGTAGTCAAGGCTGCAGTATTGGCCGGAGGGGGGGTCATTGCCGTCCCGTCCGACCACCTGAAGGTCCTGGCCACTCGGGACCCCAGCAGCGACGCAGAGGCCCGCGCGATGCTCCAACACCTCATCGCGTGGCTGAAGAAGGCGAAAGCACTAGCAGCGAGGTGTATCCTCATCCCGGTCCCCACCGGGAAGCACT